>CM053027.1:265317971-265762149 GCA_028564925.1 Lithobates sylvaticus | reverse complement strand
GGTGTAGTGAAAACAAGGAGAGATTCCTTGTTCAGAACAGAAGGCATCTGCGAATCAAATGCGTGCCCATAGAAGATAATGGGCCTGAATTTGCACCTGAGCCGGACCGCACTGCCCAAAAAACGCACACGTTTTTTCTGCAATGCGCAGTGCGAATGCACCGCAGATATGTGAACCAGCCTCATTAAAATGTATGTATTTTAAAATGTTCTGCGAATTGGATGCGGTGTAAGCCGCATCTAATTCGCATAGGTGTGAACGGGGGATTAAAGAGGAAGTAAAGCCTCTTAAAAAAAAAAATAATAATAAATAAATAAAAAAGACACCCTGCAAGTCAAAGGCATAATGAGCTAGTATGCATAGCATACTAGCTCATTATGAATGACTTACCTGAAAACGAAGCCCCCGAAGCGGTCCTCATCCAGGGCCTGCGCGCCGCTGTCTATGCCTTTTCTTTTCTAAATATCTCCTAAACCATGTAGGTTTAGCAGATATTTATTGGACCTACAGGTAAGCCTTAATCTAGGCTTACCTGTAGGTCAAAGTGGTTTGTAAGGGTTTACAACCACCTTAAAGTCTTGTCCATCAATCACTGGAACGATGCAGGGGCCCCATGCAGATCAAAGGGCATCCGCTTGTACTGAAACGAGCCCTTAGGAGTAGAAAAGGCAGTCTTCTCCTTAGCCGATTCAGTTAGCGGTATTTGCCAATAGCCTTTCGTTAGGTCTAGGGTTGTTATGTATCGAGCCTGTCCCAACCGGTCCACGAGTTCGTCGACCTGGGGCATCGGGTATGCATCGAACTTGGAGACACTGTTGAGTTTCCTAAAGTCATTACAAAACCTGATAGTGACATCAGGTTTTGGAATCAGCACTATGGGGCTCGACCACTCACTGTGGGACTTTTATCGCGTCTAGCTCCAACATATTTTTGATTTCTTCTGCGACTGCCTCTCGCCTGGCCTCTGTGATTCTATATGGCTTTACATTTACCCGAACGCCTGGTTCAGTCACTATGTCATGTTGGATTACCTTGGTAAATCCAGGTAAGATGGAGAAAAAGTCTCTATTTTTTCTGCACAAACGCCCTAATGTCACTTTGTTGTGCCACGAACAGGGAATCTGTTATGGGAACGTCAGGTGTACCTGGTCTGTTGGAGGCGGGGAAGCGGCCAGTAAAGTCGTAGTTTACCTCCCCCACCCTTTCGACAACCTTAAAAAGGACCCTGCCACTTGGGTAGGAACTTACTTTCCACCGTGGGAACCAGTACCAACACTCTGTCCCCATGGCTGAAAGTACGGACATTGGCACGCCGATCATAGACCCTCCTCTGGTCCTCCTGGGCTCACTCCATATGTTCTTGCACCAGGGGCAGGACAGCTGCGATTCGATCCTGCATCAAGGATACATAATCTATGATGCTTCTATATGGGGTGGCCTCTCCTTCCCACGTTTCTTTGGCAACATCTAGCAACCCACTGGAATGTCTACCATACAAAAGCTCAAAGGGGGAATAGCCTGTGGATGCCTGCGGAACCTCACAAATGGCAAACATGAGATATGGTAGCAAAAAATCCCAATTTCTCCCATCTTTGTCGACCACTTTTTTTAGCATACTTTTCAAAGTTTTATTAAATCTTTTGACTAGACCATCCGTTTGGGGGTGGTAGACAGAGGTACGGAGATGGGACATTTTGTATAATCTACACAATTCTTTGGTAACCTTGGACATAAATGGGGTACCATGATCGGTTAAGATCTCTTTAGGGATCCCAACTCTACTAAACACCTGGACCAACTCCTTGGCGATAGCCCTGGCGCAGGTGTTGCGCAAGGGTATGGCCTCAGGATAGCGCGTCGCATAGTCTAGGATCACCAGAATATGCTGGTGACCCCGGGCAGATTTCACAACCGGCCCCACCAGGTCCATGCCAATTCTCTCAAAGGGGACCTCGATTATTGGCAGAGGGACAAGTGGGCGAAAATGGGGTGACGGCACCAACATTTGGCAATCGGGGCACGATTTGCAGTATTCCTTGACATCTGCATACACCCCAGGCCAGAAAAATCTCTGGGCGATTCTCTCCCTGGGTTTTCCAATACTGAGATGTCCCCCCATTACATGACCATGAGCCAGGTCTAGCACCACCCTGCGGAAGGGTTTGGGAACCAGTAGCTGTTCTATCTCGGGTTGCAGTTTTGGGATACCCTTGTCCGACCCCCTTCCTCAGAGCAGGAGGGAGGGCACGCAGGTACCGGTCCATTACCACACGCTCCACGATCTGAGAGCCTGTCAAGGTCTCCAGCTGCAACCACTTCCTGGTGAGGTGGATCAGATCGAACATTTGAGAACAGGCTGGCTAGTTGCTGGAGTAGGTCCATTGATGCATGCGCTGGTCCGGACCGCCATAGTGACACGCAAGCTTGCGAGTACCTCTGTCTTCAGCGTCTTAAAGTCCTGGGCCTTGTCTGGTTCCAGATCAAAATAGGCCTTTTGAGGTTCTCCTGACAGAAATGGGGCCAACAGACCCGTCCACTGTTAATTTGGCCATCCTTCATGGACAGCAACTCTCTCAAAAGTCGCAAGGTATGCCTCGACATCATCGGCAGGTGTTATTTTCTGTAGGTGGTAGGAGGCACTTACCATCTTTGATTCCACTGGCACAGGTGGTGAGGACCCCTTCCTTGGTTCCAGAAAAGCCTCTGCAAACTGCCAATTCATCTCCTGCTGGGTCGCCTGTTGTGCTGCAGCGGCCTCTGGGACTTGGCGGTTGATTTCCCGCTGGGCTGCATTGGCCTGTAGCAGGGCCTTTATCATTTCCTCCATCTTCAGAAATTGCCCGCATTCTCCACCACGTGTGGGAAATTAGCTCGTGGGGATCACCTTTTTCTGAATGACAGTCAGCAAACGGGCACTTTCTTCAAAATCTGCGGATGCCAGGTTTGTTTGCAAAATAAAAACAAACAGTAAATTAAATCCTTGCCATCCGGCGCTAACTAAACAGATAGTCTCCTCTATATAGAGTGCAGGGCTGGTGCCCGTCACCCACAAAACATGCAGAAAAGCAAACCTTTTTAGTCCAACACCCAGGGCTCCTCTCACTCAGGATCCTTCCTGAGTCTCAAAACCAGAGAGCCATGTTGTGCTCTCTTCCTGGTCATTTAAAGTCCAGATTAGTGTGGGCTCAAGTGGACCAGAACATCCGGACCAGAACCTAGCCTGCCACAGAGGCTGGAAAAACCCGGACCGGATTCCGATTCAATCCCTTACAACAGAATGAATGCGAGGTGAAATATAGCGATTATCCACTATATCACCTCGCATACCTTCACAATATATATATATATATATATATCAGGTCTTGACAAATTTGCTTAGATTCTAGGAGCCAGCTGAAAAAGTTAGGAGCCAGTTATTTAAATCCTCTGCCCAGCACCTAGAAGTGCATGTCTGGGGCATCAGGCAATAAGAATTGCTCATGCCTGATGCCAAGTGAAAAAAGAAAAATATTTTAAATTTTTTTTTTTTTAAATCAACTTTTGTTTTGTTTGTTATAAGATTTTGCAAATAAGTGTTTTTTCTCCTTCACTGGTGTGCTCTGATAGGCTGCACTAATGGGCACTGATGGGTCACATACACGTAGCGGCTAACCCAGATCCCATCCCATTGGCTGGTGTTGGATAGCTGGGTCCCGCCCGCCCCCGACATCCAGCCTCAATTTTGACAGCTCCTCTCTACATACAGTTTCACACACCGCGGCGCTGCTCTGCCAACTGTGTGTGGAGAAGGGAGGAGGATGTCAGCGGCTGCTGAGCGCTCTCTTCCTGCTCCATCATGACTACCAGACAGTGCTCTGTGTCTGGAGGGCCTCCACTTTCCCGGCCAAGACCCCACAGCCCACCCTGTAGCAGAGGCACCTGTCTGTCAGTGACAAAATCCCAGGCGCCACGGCACAATTTGACTGGAGCTGATAAGTCTACCAGGAGGTCTTTGGAATGTGAGAGGAAACCAGAGTACCCAGGGGAAACCCATACAAGCACTGGAAGGACATGCAAACTCCATCCAGTGTCCTGGCTTGGATTGGAACTGGGGATGCCAGTGCTGCAAGGCAAGTTGGAAATTCGCTACCAATCTGTGTGAAAGTGTATCACATGGATGTACCCTCTTGCTCTCTGAAATTACAGTGGTTGACTGATATAGAATGAGATAGCTAGTGCACATTTGCATCAGTGGGTACACCCTGCTTCTTGTTTTTTCTTGTGTTTGGATTGGGGAACTTTGGGTTCTTGTGATAATTTGCCAGCATCTTGGTCAATTCCCAAGAATACATGATGGATGGTGATACTACACATATTATCCAGCCTACCTTGTCCTTGTACCATGATTTATGACATTCAGGTGGCAGTAGTGGGATTACTGCTTAGTGCACAGTTTCATCTCCCAACCTGTATACTAAAGGCTGGAAGCTTTTTAGAAATGACAGCGTGCAAGAGTACACTCAGTGCTTCATTTTTGTTTTCTAAAAGATATACTTTGTGATTTGGTCCCCTTATTTTGGACGAAATGGCAGAGAAAGTGATCAGCTGCGCCACATAAAACAAAATTGAGGTTACCTGTTTGTACAAAACGATCTGTAAGGCTCTCCCACAGCAATCCAGGGCCACCAAAGTCATATCCCTCCAGAGAGCATTCTGTTGTCTCCCCTAAATATCCCTGCTCTGCGTGCCATTGCAGAGCCTGATAATGATTGTCTAGCTCTATCTCCTGCTGGACCAGGCTGTCCAACTCAGTCACCCATTGCTCCTGGGGCCGCTCTCCCAGGAATGCCATCCGCAATGCCCGTTGGTCACTGTCCCGTTGCTCTTGGGTTGGAAAGCACTTTCCCTGTTTTATACCAGCAAGCTGGAGGGCTCCAATCCAGAGCTCCACCCGAATCTGCTGCCTGAGCTCCAGATATTCATCCTCAGACACAATCCTGGTGTATGCTGAAAGGACGATCCTCAGCAGCGCCGGGAACTCTGATGCCAGGTCCATATCTCCGCTGGGGTGACCTAAGTCTGCTATCCTGATCTTGGATCAAGGTGGAGGTTTGGAAGTCCCAGACTGCAGGAAGAGTCCCACTGCTTGCTAGACATGTGCGATTAGTTTCGTACGAATCGTAAATTCGTACAAATTTTTTGAAATTCGTACATTCATACGAATCCGAATTGTGAATTTTTACGAATACGAATTCTGTACGAAATTTAGTTTACGAATTTCGGATCCAAATTATCCGAATCCAAACTACCAAATGATGAATTTCAACTAATATGAAAGAAATTATAGCGGATATAACGAATGATTCTAATGAATTCGAGATTCAGTATAACGAATATTGACACTCTACGAATAATAACAATTATCCAAAAACGTCTTAACGTTACATAACACATAAGTCTATTGTTCACCAATCACTCAGAGGAAGTACGAAATAAGAAATTTCGTATTCGTAAACGAAATTTCCGATTTCGTACTTCCTCTGAGTGATTGGTGAACAATAGACAATAGACTTGTGTTACTTATGTAACGTTAATACGTTTTCGGATAATTCGTTATTATTCGTAGAGTGTCGATATTCGTAACGATTCGTAACGATATTAACGATTTGTAACGATTCGTACGAAATTCGTATTTCGTACGAATCCGAATGAAATTTCGTACACGATTTACAATTTTTTTTTTATTACGGAACGGAACGAAACGAAACGAAACAAATTTTTTGACGGCTCCCATGTCTACTGCTTGCCAATCCAGGTCCAGTTGATTGGTCGCTTGCCTGGACTGGAGTCAGCTTCCCTTGGAATCAGACACTTCACCCTTCACTGAGTCTATGCATATGTGCATAGCACATTTGGTAAGAGTCTCCATTTACCTTCGGTTGAGGATATCACCTTAAGAACTTATTCCGATTATTTACAGTCACCAGGGTGTTTTATCTACAATCAGTTATTCACTCTCACTGTTTTATTTTGGACTCACAAGACATGAACTTTTGTCACTATATTTGATTATTTTTCATTATGTGTATTGTGTTTCATATTCATATCATAATTTTATGATATCTTATTATTATTGTATTTTTTAGATGCGCTGCACTTATTTTTATTTTTCACATTGTTATTTGAAGGATTCGTGATTGGCCTTTTTGGTGTTCAGCTTGCACTTTCACTTATTTTATTTACTTGTTTTTTGTGGGTTTGAGCTGATTGTTCCATTCTATTGTAATTTACACAACAGACAGGTGGCTGGAGTTGATGATATTAGCATCTAACAGTTTGTGTCCCAACAGTATGATTCAGTCACTATTGCTAATATGGCATATACATATCCAGAGTCTGTTTCTCTTGGGGGGGACATGGACCTAAATCCAAGTAACACCACCTCAGGGGTCCCCAGGCATATAGCTCACAAAGAGCACTGTTCCCCCAAATGCCAGGGCCCATAATCGGTGGGCAAGAGGCTGGCATTCAGTCCCCTCCAAAAGCCCCTGTCCCAGGTGAGTCTGTCACAGCCCCCAAATGAAAGGGGGTGTTTATTCAGTGATAAACCGCTGTTGTTTCCTTGACTGTTGTCACATCCACATTCATCAGTCTGAGATATAAGATCTATATATATATGACAAATATATGTGTACGGTATTACTGAAAAGCCTCCAATTAATGAACCTTGTGTCTCCGGCTCTGTCTTTCTATTTGCCACTTCCATCCAGCTGCTTGGCTATTTAATGCCTAAATGAAAATTAGTTAAAGCATATGCACTTTATTTATAAGAGAGACTATGAATCATCAAAGTCATACATGCTGAGTAACGTTTTTTCTACCTGGTGGAAATGAATGGAAAAATATATAAACACATATAGCTCTTTATGGCTAAAGGGAGTTTGAACTATCAAGGACATTGCAAGCAGAGTTATATGCGTGGGATGGATGAGAGCTGTGTATGGTTGTATGAGGTGGACACCTGTGTCTCATTAAGACTCTGTCTTAATTTTAATTATTTGTGTTGGAGGAAGGTGTTTAATTAAATATTTTTCTAAAATTAAATAAATGGTGGAAATCTAAATAAACAAAATTAGTCCCCAAACCAGTTTGTCCTCTTTGAAGAATACCTTTACCAGGGAATTTCTTCCTGCTTTTTTGTCTATATGCTTATATATTCAGAGGACTAGTAGCCTGGAGTATGTCTACAGCTACAACCTCCAGGTGACGATATTTACAGATTGTGATACAGATACCCAAAATCAGTGATATATACATATAGCTATTTATATCTCTGAAATCTATCTGATCTTGACTAATTTTGGAAGAACATAAATGTCTCCTTTAATCTTTCTCTTTTTCTTCACTGGGACATACAGTATCTCACAAAAGTGAGTACATTTTTGTAAATATTTTATTTTATCTTTTCATGCGACAACACTGAAGAAATTACACTTTACTACAATGTAGTGAGTGTACAGCTAGTGTACATTTGCTGTCCCCTCAAAATAACTCAACACACCATTAATGTCTAACTGACCTGGGCTGGTAAACTTTAAAGTGGATGTAAACCCGATTCATGAAATTTGAGCTGGGCACATACTGTATAGCTGCAGTGTCTTTTTTTTTTTTTTTATCTCTCTTCAAAGCACTATGTCCGTATCTTTGTCCTGCTCCGTTTTTTTGTTATTAGCCTGATAACTTTTGACAAGTTCTCCGAGACGGGAGCCTGAAGTGTCGGAGGAGGTTATAAATAAATGGATTAGCACACAGCTAAACTTTTCACAGGCAACCTCTGCACGTGTGGGGAGGGGTGTGTGCCTTTCCTCCAATCAGCTGTCTCACAGAGACTAGCAATAATCCACTCCTACAGGGGAATTCTAACAGGACGTGCACTTTCTAAACAGTATATAAAGGTGAAGACAGAAGACATAAGATATACATGTAAAACTTATGTAGGGAGATTGGTTTAATCTCTGTGTGTCATCTGAGGCTGTTCAGTTCACTGGGTATATGTGAGGGTTTAAAACTACAGGCGAGATAAGCACGTGCAGTGAATGTTATCCTGCTATGAATTATTCTAAAACTACAGATGCATGCGGTACTTTGAAGAAGCAGGAATCTGCGAAACATGTTGGCTCCTCTGCATATCCAAGCATCTTGTTTCTTATATTAAGTATCAACTCATGGTCTAAATGTTTTGATGACTATGTGATTTTGTTTATCTGATATCATTTAATAAATAAATGTAATACTTTCTTAAATACTTTCTTAAACCATACTCTGGTGTATATGTGCTCATCTTGGTAACAGACATTTATAACTCCAATTAAAATCCCATTGCCCTTGAGGGAGCAGTGTCTCTCTCCTACTTTCTCTTGAGGGTTTACATCCGTTTTAAGGATTTTGGTCATTATGAAGGTACACTATCTAGAGCAAGTAGTGAGGGAGGCCTGGTCTGGCTAAAGACCATAAAGGTGCCATCATATCGTTGTCAAACCCTCCACAGACCTGAAAAGAGGAAGCTGCCAATCCAGGTCCACTTGAACACTAGACTGTCTACGACTGCAGGCCCCAGACTTTAGCTGCAGATTTTTGGCCTAGGCTGAAGTCTTGACCTATGGGTCTGGTTTTGTATAAAGTCTCCATTCCTAGGTTCAGATCGTAGCCATTTTTGATCTCAGCCTTTATTTATGCAAGCTGGCTGATGCTCAGGGCTCTCTCCACTCTCTCTGCCATTGAGTTAAAAGGCTAAAAGAAAACTAAAAAAGCTTTGTTGTTGTTTTTGGGAACCCATTAGGGGGCACCTTGTTAGTCAGCCTGCACTTAGTGGCTCAGACAAGCAAATGGTTTGTTTTGTGTAATGGACCTGCTGTACAAAGCACTTCAGCATTGATATCATTTTGATTGAATATACTATATAATTTTTTTTTCTTTTGTAATATAACTACTGCATGGTATAAATAAAAAATCAGTACCCTCTAGGCATGAGATTAGATTCAGATTGTTGCATTTAACCAACAAAGATGCCAATTAAGAAAAAAATAGTAACTTTCATTTTTCTTCATCAACATTGTTTACTGTAGATTTGACATTTCACATGGTCACGTGGTATTTAGTTATTCAAACTCAGAACTATTATTAGACAAATCACATGGTTTGTGTGAATGTAAGTCAGGCATGCAAAATTCATACTATGCGTAACAGAAACCCCCTTCAGTTCTTACAGCTGTATGGAAATCTCACTTAAAACCTTTTTTTAATTTTCCAGAAAATGGCAGGAATAACTATGGGAATAAACAGGTTGGTATGTAGAAGTGGGAGACTGATATATGTTTATAAGTCTTAACCAGGAACAAAAAACAAGTCCCCTGCTAAAACATACAAATTCTTCTAATTCTTGACTTGTTTCACTGTATAAAGCAGTTTCCTCGAAAATAGCATCTGTGGATCATAACCTACCTATTCTTTACTTTGGTTTTCAGAAATCCAAGAAAAGCTATATTGAGGTCTATGGGAAGCTGACTTAATGAAGAATACCATATATTTTTACATATACAGTATACATTGGTCCAGCGTTTATCAATGTAACTATGCATATACCAAACCTGTGGGATCCCTCTAGAAGCTGGAAATCACTTTAGTAGACACCGCGACTACAGTGATCTCCTCTAGCTTTTTGATCCAGGCCAAGCAGCTGTCCTGATGCATTGTGAACACCAGAGGTCAGCCACAGGACACAGGTGCCATTCAGATAATGTTTTGCATTTTCTCAATGAATGCAAGGCATTCTCTGATTAGACGAGGGGGAAGACATGAAGTCAACGCCTTGCCTCTCCACCTCATACAATCAGTATTTACCTAGCAGCTGACCTTCTGTGTTCAGAATTCAGTAGGACAGCTGCTTGGCCCAGGACACCGAAGCTAGTGGAGTAGCGGCATCTGCTACAGGCATTTCCAGTTTCTAGAAAGATCCCACAGATATGATAAACCTGGACCAATGTAACTATGTAAAAAATGCCATACCTGGAATTTCTCTTAATTTTAACTCTGTATATGTGAGCTCTTTCCCTATTGATCATTATTTATTACTGCATCTCTAAAACGCAGAGTGAAAATACTTACGGTAATTTTTAATATACATATTATGTATGATTGATTATAATGTAAGTATCAATATAAGATATATATCTGGAAATAATCAACTTTTGTTTACAGGGTCAGATCAATTCAAGTTTTGTGATCAGGTTTTAGAAGTTTTGGCAATATATAATGACATATTGCCTGTATATTTATATTATAGTATGGATAATAAATATTACAATTTTAGTTTTTAATTAAGTATTTAATTTTAAGAAATGAATAGTTAGATCATAAAATAAATAGATAGTTTTTTTGATCACCACAGTGTGACAAGATTAGCAGCCTTTAAAGTTTTTTTTTTCTATAAAACTATTTTGATCAGCTCTCACCTAATACTAATTCTCATTCTTCGATGACGACAGTGGAACTTAATCTGAACCAAAGGGATAGACCCCCCCCCCCCCTGACGTAAAGCTGCAAAACCAAAAAATGGCTGACTGAAGTAGGGCCTCCCCACCTGGCACACCTGCCTATGGTCCGCACTTTCCCCTGGTTGACATTCCTGGCCCATCCCACATCCCATGTGTAAGGCCCCCCTTAGGCCCCTGTTTTACCCTTGTTTAGCTCAATGGGCATATCTCGATAGAGATTTGGGGGTTGCCACTCTTCCGATCACTAGGCCCCCCTTGGTTTAACCCCTAGAGTTCCTTTGATACTTTATTGTTGACTTTTAATCATTATCACTGCGGTCTTCTGGGGCTCTGAGGAAGAAGGTATCCTTTTGAAACGTGTCAGCCGGCAGTGGTCACCCTTAAAATCTTCTCCATTACCATCTGGAGTCTGTTGTCGTGAGACTGATGCCCATCATCTGAAGGCTTTTTATATTTCAGTTTTCTTTCACATGTTTGTGAGTAGTTTTTAATTAACTTTTTTAATAAAATATACCCAAGGATAATGCACAAGGTTGGTGCGCCCTCTTTTTTCTATTTCTCCTTGGTTCTCTGTGTCCCCCTTGCCTGTTTCCTACTCCTGGCCGTTCGCTTCCAGACATTACACTCAGGTCTATCAGGCATTTAACCCCTGCAAACGGGCCGGTGTAGCCATTCTTTTTAAAACGTGGATCCCTGTGTACATGCTCTGAGCCTTTCATTGACCCGCAAGGACACTATATTATCCTGCGTGGACAATGGCAGGCGCAGACAGTCACTTTTTGCACTCTCTATGCCCCGAACGTCCACCAGATTAATTTTTTAGCTAAAGTGTTTGCACACCTCTTCCGAACACCCAACTAATTCTTAATAGTAGGCAGGGACTTTAACCTATGCCACTCCTTGGTGCTTGACGGCCACATGGTGAACCCTATGGATTCACACACCCGAGCTTCTAGAGACTTTCGTCACATCACTAGGTGCTATGCCCTATTTGACTCCTGGCAGATTCTCCACCCCGGGGATCGGCAGTACACATTTTATTCCGCCCCATTTGCATGCATTCATGAATTGACTACCTCTTTGTTAATATTGCCACGTTACGCATCACCCACGCTGCACAGATTCTCCTGATCTCCTGGTCGGACCATGCCCCCATCCTGCTGACACTGGACTTCCTCTTAGAACACCTCCCCTCCAAAATGGAATTAGAATCCACATTGAAACTCTACTTCACCGAGAACAACACCCCTGACATATCCTCTTCCACTCTTTGGGAAGCCCATAAGGCAGTTCTTCAGGGTCGCTGCATTGCGCTCGCTTCAGCCCTGAAAAAAGACATGAGAGCCACCAAATCACTAACCACTTCAGCCCGGGAGGATTTTACCCCCTTCCTGACCAGAGCACTTTTTGCGATTTGTCACTGCGTCGCTTTAACTGATAATTGCGCCGTCGTGTGACGTGGCTCCCAAACAAAATTGACGTCCTTTTTTTCCCACAAATAGAGCTTTCTTTTGGTGGCATTTGATCACCTCTGCAGTTTTTTTTTTTTTTGCGCTATAAACGAAAAAATAGCGAAAATTTTGAAAAAAAACACATTTTTACTTTTTGCTATAATAAATATCCCCAAAAAATATTTTTAATTTTTTTTTTTCCCTCAGTTTAGGTCGATACGTATTCTTCTACATATTTTTGGTAAAAAAAAAAAATTGCAATAAGCGTTTATTTATTGGTTTGCGCAAAAGTTATAGCGTCTACAAAATGGGGGATATTTTTTTTTAAGGGGCCTTTTTTATTGATAATTTTTTTTTATTATTAATGGCGGCAATCAGCGATTTTCATCGGACAATTTTGACACATTTTTGGGACCATTGGCATTAATACATCGATGCTAAAAAAATTGCATTGATTACTGTAAAAATGGCACTGGCAGTGAAGGGGTTAACAACTAGATGGCGCTGTAGGGGTTAAGTGTGTCCTAGAGAGTAATTCTAACTGTGGGGGGGAGGGGCTGTGTGTGTGTATCACTGATCACTGCACCCGTTTATAGGGAGCCGTGATCAGTGACAGTGTCATTAGGCAGAACGGGGAGATGCTTGTTTACATTAGCATGTCCTTGTTCTTCCTCACCGTGAGACGATCGTGGGTATCCCCGTGGACATCGAGTCCGCGGGACCCGCGATTATGTCGCACGCGCGCCCGCAAGCCGCCTCTTAAAGGGCAACGTACAGGTACATTAATCTGCCTGTAGGTGCCCTTCTGCCGCAGTATATCTGCGTGAGGCGGTCGGGAAGCGGTTAAATTCTGACCTGAAATTTTTTACCAAGCTCCTCTTGATACACCTGAATGCGATATTACTGTCTTTAATACACAAGGATCAGGTGGGCTTTGTCCCTCTCCATCAGGCAGGGGACAAAACGTGAAGGGTTATTGACTTAATAGATGTGGCAAACAGGGACGGCCTGGAGTCCTTAGTCCTCAGTCTGGATGTGGAAAAGGCCTTTGACCGCCTTGGCTGGACTTTCCTGTTTGCCACATTACGCTACATGGGATTCCGGGGACCCTTTCTACGGGCTATTCTACACCTCTATACCAAGCTCGCGCCTATACCCCCAAATAGCTTACTCTGGCATGCAAACGCAGAGGTGGACCCTGGTAGGCTTTTGGGGTCTATGTCTCAACTCAGATCGCTCTGGTGCAAAATGTCCCATACAAATGAGCTCAGCTCAGAAAAGTCACTGTTAACCTCTTTCCTCTGCAACCCCAAGATGCCTCCTGGTCTCACTCACCAGATGTCTTCACCCTGGGCAACATGGAACTTCCACTTTGGCCACTTGGTAGACCCAGAGGCGTTGCTATGGGGGTGCGGCCAGCACCGGGTGGCACCCACCAGAGGGGTGACAACTGAGGCCGCCACTAAACGCTATAGCTTGCAGCCGAGCGAGCAGGGCATTCAGCCGTGTGGGGGACAGGGGGGAGGCTGCCTATAACACTCCCCAGCTGTCACTCAGGGATCTCCAATATCTCCCGTGGCAGCCGGATTAGGTGGGCGGTGCTGGGGGTGTGGCCGCCTCCTCCACTCCTCCCACAGACCCCTTCACGCTGATCCCACAGCTGAAGGAGATAGACCAGAGGACACAGCAGCCCCACCGACCCACCCGGGTCTTCATCTGCAAGCATGAGGTATGCTATAAATTACTGCACAGCACACTGTCACACGTCCCTACCTGCCTTGTACCACCCCAAACCTGCCCTGTACCACCCCCAACCTGCCCTGTGCCACCCCCAAACCTGCCCTGTATCACCCCCAAACCTGCCCTGTGCCACCCCCAAACTGCCCTGTGCCACCCCCAAACTGCCCTGTGCCACCCCCAAACTTGCCCTGTGCCACCCCCAACCTGCCCTGTACCACCCCCAACCTGCCCTGTACCACCCCAACCTGCCAATATACCGATCCACCCCACCTGCCACTATACCACTCATACCCTAACCTGCGTCACCCCAACCTGCCCTGTACCACCCAACCTGCCCTGTACCACCCCAACCTGCCCTGTACTACCCCAACCTGCCACTATACCACTCTATACTACCCTAACCTGTAACTATACCACCCTATGCTATCATTTACAGGGGCTGGTTTTGGGTGCGCCCCGTGACCGTGCGCTGCCTGCAGGGTGAGGGCAGCCTAGGCAGGAGGGGGGGGTGACACCATGTTTTACCGCACCAGGTGACACCAACCCTAGTGACGCCACTGGGTAGACCCTAGATCGTGTAAATTACTAACGTTCACTGAACTCCAAGAAAAATATGACTTACCTCGCCAGATGTTCTATGGGTATCTGAAAATACACCACTATGCCCAATCCTTTGCCCCAAATCTCACATTTTCAGAGCCACCCCCCTTCGAGAGCTTAATATTAGAGGGCTCCGCACGCCTGGGGTCTGATTTCCGACATATACTGACTACTTAATTCCTAATCTATACCAAATCAGGGTAAGCATTGCCAAACCATCCAAGAAGCTACTTAGACATGTCCTGATAGCTGCACGATGCCTGGTTGCCCTCAACTGGAAACGGCGCTCCCCACCCTCTCAAGAAGATCTGTACACCAGAATAAAAGATGTGGAGCTAATGGAAAATATTACAGGATAGGTTGGAAATGCACGACAAGGTCTGGGAGGAGCCGCCCTGAGCCGATGGTTGAGCTACTACCTTACTTTCCGATCTTCTCTTTCTTACCTTACTTCTTCAACTTTCCTTATTCCTTCTCTCTTTTCTATCTCTTCCTTTCGGTCTTCTCTCACACTCCTTAGACTCTCACATAATTAGTATCTAACAGTTCATAGTATGATTTAGCAATGATCCTGCACCAATTACTGCTACAATGTCTATACTAGCTATATTCCTGCTCTAGTAATGCCTGGAACTTACTGAGTTCTGTCTACGTTCATTTACCTGCTGAGATAACTAATAAAACTTATTTGAAAAAAAAAAATAAAAATCGCCTCTCAAGAAGCCTTTTAGTCCCTCAGAGAGAGGCCAGGGACAATACTGTAAGGGCAATAGACCTGATCCACTCCGCCCGATCGGAGGCCCGAACATTTTTGCTCTTATCAACAGATGGAAAGGCCTTCGATCAGGTGGACTGGCGGTTTAAATGGGTTCAGTCTTTTTTGAAATATCTGGGGGTTAAATTAACCCCGGACACTGCTTCATTATATGAGATAAATTTTTGTCCATTGTTATTTAAAATGCGATCGCATCTCCAACTTTGGCAAACATTTACCCTTACTGGGTTTGGGAGGTGTAACGCATTTAAGATGACAATGCTCCCACAGATTTTATATTTTAAAAAAAATATTCTAATTTCTCTTTTAAAAGAAACCAAAAAAAATCTAATTTTGGCAAAAATTTAGTCCAAAATGTATTCTACTGCATGTCTTTGGTAAAAAAAATCCTGATAAGTGTATGATCATTGGTTTGTGTGAAAGTTAGAGCCTACAAGCCATGCTACGCATTATTGAAAATGTATGAATCCTAATGCACTATCCAGTGGCGGCTGGTGAAGTTTTAGGTTGGGGGGGCGCAAGACACCGCCCCCTCCACATTTGGCCCCTCCCACTTCTCAAAAGACAAAGCCGCCGAGAATACACACACATTTAAATCATCTTCTTGTTGAGCGGGGGGTGCCGCCGAGAATACACACACATTTAAATCGTCTTCTTGCTGAGCGGGGGGGGGGGGTGCGGCCGAGGATATACACACATTTAAATCATCTTCTTGCTGAGCGGGGGGGGGGGGGTGCCGCAGAGAATACACACACATTTAAATCATCTCCTTGTTGGGCGGGGGCGGGGATGTGCACATGGGTGGGTGCCGCCGACAGTAACATATTAAGGATGGGGTGACGCTGATCGGCAATGTTTCAATAAAATTAAATTAAATCGTTCTCAGAACATTTGTTGGAGGGGGTTCTGGCACTGGAAAAAAAATAGGAGCAATGGAGCCTTACCTGTTCCTCTCAGGCGGGACGTTGCACTGGCCAGCAGTGGCAACGTCACTTCCTTCAGAGACGTCGGAAGCGCCGCCCATCTCACTCATAGTGCAAGTCTATGCACTCACCCGGCCAGTCCATCGCGATCGGGGGCGCCACAGAGCATCTTTTTTTTGGCCAAATGGTGCGCCTCGTCTGCAATCTTGTGATTGCATTGACGTGGCGTTTCCCATACTGGACTGTGCCCGGCGCCAGGATACAGTGCACATAAAAAGTCAAATTTCAATATTTTTTTTTTTGTTACTGCATGGGGGGGGGGGGGGGGACGTTTCTTGAGGTCCTAAAATGTCCGGACAGTACAATAATCCCCCAAATTACCCCTTTTTGGAAAGAAGACACTCTGAGGTATTTAGTAAGAGGCATAGTGATATTTGTGAAGTTGCAATTTTTTCCCCACAATGCTTTGGAAAATTAAGAAATATATATATTTTTTTTTCTTCACTAAATTGTCATATTTACAAGTTATTTCTAACACATGGTGCAGGAATAATTGCAATTACACCCCAAAATACATTCTGCTATTTGTCCTAAGTATGGAGATAACCCATGTGTGAGACTTTTCCACAGCCTGGCCACATACAGAGGCCCAACATCCTAGTAGTACCATCAGGTGTTCTGAAGACATAAATTTCATTTCCTGAATACCTATCACATTTTTGAAGGCCCAGGAGCACCAGGACAATGGAATTACCCACAAAGTGACCCCATTTTGGAAAGAAAACAACCCAATGTATATTCTATGAGGCATAATGAGTCGTTTGAACATTTCATTTCTTTCCACAAGTTTTTGGAATATGTGGAAAGAAAATTAAAACCTATTTTTTTCTCACAAATTTGTCAATTTATAATATCTTTCTAACACAAAGCATGTACATAGCCAAAATGATACTCCAAAATACATTTTGCTACTCGTCCTGAGTATGGCGATACCCCATGTGTGAGGCTTTTCCACTATCTGGCCACATACAGAGGCCCAACATGCAAGTAGCACCTTCAGGCTTCTAACACATAGCATGTACACACCAAGAATTTCACCCCAAAATACATTCTGCTGAACAAAGGGTAAAAAATAAAAGCTCACCTGTGGTTTTAGCAGCCAGTAATACCATTCCAGAGCAGTCAAAGAATTTGTCTAGACAGCCAAAAGAAAATGTCCAGGAATTGTCCAGGCAGCAGACAGATATGGAAAAGTATGAACATGGTTCAGTACAGTCCAAGGTTTAGCAGGCAGTTCAGGTAACAGGCATAGGCATGGCCAGTTCAGGTGGCAGGCAAAGGCATGGCCAGTTCAGGTGGCAGGCAAAGGCATGGCCAGTTCAGGTGGCAGGCAAAGGCATGGCCAGTTCAGGTGGCAGGCAAAGGCATGGCCAGTTCAGGTGGCAGGCAGAGGCATGACCAGTTCAGATGGCAGCAGGCGGCACTTTGTACATTAGGCCTTGGTCAGGTAAGACCTGAGGACAGGGGTAGAGGCTTCTTCCCACCCAAATCTCTACAAAGCCTCCGAGTCTCCAGACCCTAATCTGAGAATACATAAAACCTGGAGAAAAATGTTTTCTCCATTCGAAAAAACTTTTTTGGAGCCCCTCACATGTGAGACCCCTGTGCTGTACAGTGGCAGGGCAAATAATCAGTTCAGGAGGCAGGCAAAAAGAATGGTCATTTAACAGGCCGAGGTCAATTCACGTTGAAGGCAGAAACATGTTTGGCAGAGGCATAGTCGTTAACAGTCTGGGTCATTCACAGAAATGGCAGAAAGTGGCAACTGGAAAAAAATCATCTTCACTTTACTAATAGTTTCGTGAAGTATGATAGCTTTGATAGCACGTTCCAATACAGAGGCCTGGCTGGGAGGGACAGTTGGGACAGTAGTATCGGGTAACTTCAGGGCTAGTACCTCTTCAGTCCGCATACTGGCCATTTAACCCTGCTTCAATTTCTTGGCGACCAATGTCTGTGGGAATCCCTTGCGGTTGGTCCGCGCTGTCCCACAGGCCAGTGTCTGCTTTAGGTACAGATGGCGGAAAAGTGGGAGACTTGTGTAGAAATTGTCTACATATAGGTGGTAATCTTTCCCAAGCAATGGTTGGATCAGCTGCCAGACAATTTTGCCACTTGTTCCCATGTAGGTAGGGCATCCAGGGGGGTTTAGCTTTCTGTCTTTTCCCTCATAAAATATAAAGTCATATGTGTAACCCGTGGCCCTGTCACACGCCTTATAAAATTTTACCCCAGGTGTGGCTCTTCTACTGGGATGTATTGCTGTATTCCAAGTCTTCCAGTGAAGTGTAATAGGGATTCATCTACACAAATATTTATATCAGGGGTAAACATCTGCTTGAAGCTGGTGCAAAAAAAATAGATTAGGGGCCGAATTTTGAATAATTTATCGTAACTGGGATGATTTTGAGGGAGGCATTGGTCATTGTTATTGAAATGTAAAAATCTCATAATCTCATAACGGGTTCTGGGCATCATTGAGGAATAGACCGGCATGTGGTGGATAGGTTGGGTAGACCAGTAAGAATTGGACTTCATTTTTTTTTTGTCAGCCCCATGTTGAGGGTTAGGCCAAGGAAAATGTTTAATTCTTCCACGGTGAGGGGTTTCCAAACAGAAGGATGGGCGTATGAAGAACTTGGATTGTTGGCTATATGTTGGCTGGCATATAGATTACATTGCTCCACAAAGTAGGTTAGGAGATCATCGGTAAAAAAATAAGTGAAAATAATAAAGTGGGGTTACATTTTCTGTCTGTATCTGAGGGCCTGGCTGGGCTGTAAAAAGGGGAATTACAGGTTCTACTGACGTATCGGGCAGCCATGTTGGATACAGTAGAACATCTGGAAGGCTAGTATGTGCTATCTTTTAGGAAGGTTGCAGAACTGCTGGTGGATGCCTGCCTATCCCGGAGTGCTGTGCTGCTGGTGGATGCCTGCATATCATCCTGGAGTGCTGCGCTGCTGGTGGATGTCTGCGCCTGCTAATTTCTACCGCTTCTCCTTGTTAGGATTCTATCTTCCTTGGTTTCTATCTCAGAGCCACTGCTTTCCACTGGCTCATAGTCGCTATCCGAGTCTGACGGAGAGAGTTCCCTGCTACTCTCATCCGACATACTCTGGAGTATCTGGAAAGCCTCCTCTGCGCTGTACGATCTTTTAGTCATGTTGACGGGCAGATATGTCAGATGGTGGGCAGATGTGTCAGATGGCGGGCGGCAGATGTCAGATGGTGGGCGGCAAATGTTTTCACTGTTTTAGGGACACTGTTTTGGGACACAGATGATCAGTAGGTAAACAGCATACTGTCAGGGAAATAACGCGCTTCAGCGCCGGCTTCCTAGGGTGCGCATGCGGGATAGAACAGGACAGCAGCGCACACAGGTACGCGGGTGCGTGGCCCTCGGGTATGTGTCCTTTACCACTCAGCGCGGCACGCGTCTGTGCGCGATCCTGACAGGAAGCGTGTGCGCATGCGCGCGCCTAGATACCCCACCTGACCACTTACCTGGCCTATAAAAGGCCTTCTCTTTTCCTTCTGAAATTGCTGGTTTGTTGTCTCAGTTTCCTGAGTGCCTGGCTTCCTGTTCCTGTGTCCTGTATCCTGTATCCTGTTCCTTGTGCCTGCCTGTGCTTGACCCGGACCTCTTCTGACCACTGTTGCCTCCCTCCAGTGTTTGACCCCTTGGCTTGCCTCTTGGATATCCTTCTGCTTGATTACCTGTGTTTGACCCTCGGCCTGCCTCCTGGACATTCTTCTGCTACTTACCAGTGTTTGACCCCTTGGCTTGCCTCTTGGATATCCTTCTGCTTGATTACCTGTGTTTGACCCTCGGCCTGCCTCCTGGACATTCTTCTGCTACTTACCAGTGTTTGACCCCTTGGCTTGCCTCTTGGATATCCTTCCGCTCGATTACCTGTGTTTGACTCTCGGCCTGCTTCCTGGACATTCTACTGCCTCTACCCTTGTGTTTGACATATGTACCCTTGGACTGCCTCCCAGTCTATGACCCGGTTTGTCCACAGCCTCTTGAGTCTCTTCCCTGTGTTGGCCCTGCCAGGTGTCTACTTCCAGTGCAGCTTCATCTACACACGGACTCCAGCTCTACTGCACACCACCTGCAACCCACCTGCTGGCAACCCGTGCATCTTTGTGCTCTGTGCCTACTGTACCCACTCCAGGGGCATCGTGCACTTAGTCGCAAGGGGAGCAGCTCTCAGCATCTCGGCCCGGGTGAGTACTCGTGACACAGACAAACAGCTATACACTCACTGATCTCCTGTATGCAGCACAGATCTCTCTTCCTCTCCTCACTGTCAGGCTCTGTGTGAGGAGAGGAAGAGATGAGAGCAGTTACAACTGCTATCTATTGACATTACATCACGACTGTGATTGGACACAGTCGTCATGTGATCAGGAGGGCCAATCACATGCCCTCCTGTCTTATACTGCTCTCTTGTCTCTGGGGGGGCACAGGCAGATTGGGATTGCGCCGCTGCGCAGGCACGCAGTGGCGCGATTACCTGTCATCTGCCACACATCCCCCTCTGTTGACTTTGCAATGGCTGTGATTAGACACAGCCATCGTGCGGATCAGGAGGGCAAATTACATTGCCCACCTGCCGTGCCGAGATGCGGGGGACACGCGCGCATCGGGATCGCGCGGCTGTGTGGGCTTTTCCCACCAGGGATCAACAAGCCAGCATGGTGGCCAAGACTTTAGTGGAGAAGTTCTTTGTTCATTACGGGCTACCTCAGCGTTTACACTCAGATCAAGGCCGGGACTTTGAGAGCAAGTTAGTCTGCAGACTATGTGAACTCTTGAATATAAAGAAGTCGAGAACTACCCCTTACCACCCTCAAGAAGATCCACAAGCGAAGCGGTTTTGTCAGATACCTGGATCGTGAGCCTGATGTGTAGAGGAGAGCCTGTCTTGCCGCACTGGCTTGTGGGCCCCTGAGGATGAAACAGCAGCCACAGAAGCACGGTGATGCAGGAGTGCCTAGGATCAGTCCAGTATCGGTATGGCTGGATGCTCGTGGCTGGAGATGCAGCAAGCAGACCGGTAGACCAGAACTGTGGCAGACTGGATCGCAGATGGAACTGGAACAGGTGCGATTCGCAGAGCAGAGTTGCAGCAGGCTGGAGGAGTAGATGCAGAGTCAGGCAGGCCGGGTCGGTAACGTTCTGGTGGATCAGGCAGAGCAGCAGGCAGAAGAGAATTCCAAGAAACAAACCGGAGTCAGGGTATCAAGCAGACAGGGTTAGTAAGAGCAAGCCGGGTCAAGGATCAGAGTTCAGCATGGACAACAGGTTTCAGGACACACAGAAGCTGCAGACCAAACAGCAAGGAGTCTTTGGTGTATTCACTTTAAATAGCCCCTTTGGCGCCAACGTTGGTGACAGGCGCAGGTGTGCGCGCAGGCACAAGTGTGCACGCAGATGTGCCCAAAAGCGAAGTGCACGTCTGTCGTGCAATTCCAGCTGTACGGTCATGCCTTCCCTGACATTGCCCCCCTTCTACGGTTGCCCAACTGGTTCCTCTTCCAGGAATGGCTATGGAAAAAAGCGCAAACCAAGTCCACAGCATGCACATTACTACTGGGCTCCCAAGAGTTATCCTCTGGACCATAATCTCTCCACTTAATTAGGTACTGTGTTTGTCACCTTCTTCTCCTGCAGTCTATGATGGCCTCAACTTCAAATTCCTCGTCCCCATTAACAGTAACAGGTGCCGGGGGTCCTGAACTACGATTAAGAAATGGATCTGGTACTGCCCGCTTTAACAGGGACTAGTGGAATACGGGATGTATTTTGAGGGACTCAGGTAAAATTAACTCATAAGACACATCATTGATTTTTCTTCTTACCGGAAAGGGTTCCAAGAATTTCAGTGCCAACTTCTTGGATGGGCAAGTCATCCTTAAAGCGGAGCTCCACCCTAAAGTGGAACTTCCGCTCATCGGATTCCTTCCCCCTTCCGGTCTCACAATTGGCACCTTTCGGGGGAGGGGTCTTTGACAGGTATCCTTTCCCACTTCCGGAAGTTCGCCACGGCGCGATGCGGCCGTGACGTCACCGCGGGGCTCCGAGGCTGACATGATGGTGCTGACATCAAGGGACTGCAGGACAGGTAAGTGTTCATTTATTAAAAGCCAGCAGCTGCAGTATGTGTAGCTGCTGGCTTTTAATAAAAAAAAATTCCCGGAACACCCCTTTAAGTTCGTCGTGGCGAGCCATACCTGGTCCCCCGGTTGCAGCAACAGTTCCCCTCTTCTACTCCTATCGAAGATTCTCTTGTTGTCCTCCTGAGCTTTCTTGACTGCCTCCTGTAATAACAAGTTGTTAGAAGAAAAAAAATTCAGAGTGCTCTGGACAGCAGGAACAACAGTTTCAGGGATCAAGTCAGGTAAAAAGGTTAGGTGGAACCCATAATTTGAAAAAAAGGGGGATTGTTTGGTGGCAGAGTGGTTGGCATTATTATAGGCGAACTCCGCCAAAGAAAGAAGAGATACCCAGTCATCTTGGGCGGAGGACGTAAAACATCGGGTATATTGTTCCAGGGTTTGATTGGTTCGTTCTGTTTGACCGTTGGTCTGGGGATGATATGCTGATGAGAAGGACAGTTCAATCTTTAGGGATTCGCATAATGCCTTCCAGAACCTTGACATGAACTGGACTCCGCAGTCATATACAATGTTCATCGGAATGCCATGGAGTCTGACAACCTCTTTGATAAAGACCTTAGCGGTCTCGGCTGCAGATGGATTTCCTTTTAGGGGAGAAAGTGCGCCATTTTTGATAAGCGATCCACCACCACAAAAATAGCAGAACAGTCTTCAGAAGGTGGAAGCTCGACAACAAAGGCCATGGCGATCATCTTCCAAGGCCTATCAGGTATGGGTGAGGGTCTGAGTAGACCCCAAGCTTTATTTCGGGTACCGTATATACTCGAGTATAAGCCGAGATTTTCAGCCCTTTTTTTAGGGCTGAAAGTCCCCCCCTCGGCTTATACTCGAGTCACGGCCGTCTGCGTGAACTGCGTGTCATGCAGACAGACGGCAGTGTTCAAAAGCCGTGCCTCCTCCTCCTCCCCGTCCGTGATAGGAAGAACACTAATTTTCCCAGCAGTAAGTCAGTGTGCAGTGTTCCGCCTATCACGGACATCCTGTCATTCTCATCTCATGGACGAGGATGAGAGGATGTCCGTGATAGGCGGAACACTGCACACTGACTGCTGGGAAAACAGTGTTCCTCCTATCACGGACGAGGAGGAGGAGGCGCGGCTTTTGTATCTTGGAATGGCGCCTTACACGCTGTGGGGGACACAGATCGAGACTGCAATGGGACATAAACGCTACAATGGTGGACACTGGTGGCAGACAGATCGCACAGGGAGGGATACTACACAGGACCCAGGACCCAGGGGATGCAGATCGGCACAGGTAGGCTGCAATGGGGACACAGGGGGGTTTGTACAGGACACAGGGGACATGCAGCTGCAGGTGGGCATTTGCTGACCCTCTTTTCCACTTACAGTACTGCTGCATTTTTCACCCTCGGCTTATACTGGAGTCAATAAGTTTTTCCCAGTTTTTTGTGGTAAATTAGGGGCCTCGGCTTATATTCGGGTCGGCCTATACTCGAGTATATACGGTACTCTTGTTCTGGGTGCAGATAATACATGATTTGACATAGGCCTTGCAGTTCTCCTCCAACCCAGGCCACCAAAATGTACACTGGACCAATTCTATGGTCTTGTGGATACCGAAATGGCCTGCTAACGGGTGGTCATGACAGAGTCCGAGGACCGCCACTCTATCGGTTTCTGGTACAAAAATATGTCCCTCTTTCCATAATAGGCTGTTCTGTGCCTGCAAGGTGACCCCTGGAGGACTGGTTGTGCCTGCTGAGGCTTGCTGTGATCGTGGTAATAGGCCTGACTGTAACAGGATGAAGTTCCCAGCTGGTAGGATGGTGTCTGGTGGAGGTATGTCCTTTGGGTCCTCAAACATGCACGACAGCGTGTCGGGTTTAGTGTTTCTTGATCCGGGTCTGTAAGTAATATGAAAGACAAACCTCGAGAAAAAAGAAGCCCCACGGGCGCATGACGAGGCCTCAGACATTTTGTAGTCCTTAAATATTCTAGGTTTTTATGGTCTGTGAAGATTAATATCGGGTGAGTGGCTCCTTCTAGCAGATACCTCCACTCCTCTAATGCAGCCTTAATTGCTAGGAGCTCTCTATTTCCCACATCGTAATTCCTTTCTGGCTGGGTAAGTTTCTAAGAAAAGAATGTGACTGGATGGATCACATCCTTGGGGCCCTGGTGCTGCGACAAAACTGCTCCAACTGCACTCTCTGATGCATCCACTTCCAAGATGTAGGACAGGGCAGAATCTGGATGGCTTAGAATAGGGGCAATGGTAAAACGTTCTTTCAGGGTTTCGAATGCAGCTTGTGCTTCTGTGGACCAGTGGAAATGGATGCCTTGTTTGGTAAGTTGAGTGATTGGAGCGATAATGGCTGGGAAGTTCCATGAATTTACGGTAAAAATTGGCAAAGCCTATGAAGCGTTGGATTGCCTTCTTATTGGTAGGGGCCGGCCAATCCAGAATTGCGTAAACTTTGAGGTTCCATCCTGATTCCCTCAGTGAACATAATCCAAGGAACTGGATGCTCTGCTGCTCGAAGTCGCACTTCTCCGCTTTGGCGTAAAGTCCGTGCTGGAGGAGTCGGAGAAGTACGCTCTTAACATGTCCTCGGTGGGTCTCTAATGAAATGGAAAATATCAGGATGTCGTCTAAGTATACAACAACAAAGATATCAAGGAAGTCTCTGAAGATGTCGTTGATGAAATGCTGAAAGGTGGCAGGAGCATTACATAAGCCGAACGGCATGACCAGGTAATCATAGTGACCAAAGCGGATACGGAAGGTGGTCTTTCATTCATCGCCTTCCCTGATCCGGACCAGGTTGTAGGCCCCTCGGAGATCAAGTTTGGTGAATATCTTGGCAGATTTGAGTCTCTGAAAGAGTTCTGGGACTAAGGGCAGGGGGTAGCGGTTCTTTACCGTGATCTTGTTTATGTCACAGTAATCTACACACGGCCGAAGGGTCTGGTCCTTCTCCACAAAGAATATACCTGCTCCTGCTGGTGAGGTGGAGGGGAAAATGAACCCTTTCCTCAGATTTTCCTCAACATAGTCCTTTAGAACCTCCAACTCATGTTCCGACAGAGGAAAGATGCGTCCAAAAGGGATCTCTGCCCCCAGGAGAAATTCTATGGGACAGTCGTACGGCCTGTGCGGAAGAAGGGTATCTGCGCCCCGTTTACAGAATACATGCAGGAAATCATGGTAGCACTTGGGAACTACCTGGCACAGTTCGGCATGTGACTCCAAGCAAAGTAAAGAAGCAGGAAGCTGAGGCGGTGCCGGACAGCACTGTTTTTGACAATAAGATGAAAGGAACTTTGTTCTTCCCAATTCCTAATCTATATGCGGGTTGTGAGTGTGCAACCATGGGAGGCCCAGGATAACGGGGAAGAGAGGTGAAGAAATCGCATCCAAGCGAAGCAACTCTTGGTGATGGGTGCAGGTAATGGTTAGAAGTGGGGGAGTCTCTTGAGTCACAAGTCCTGATTTAATGCAGGATCCATCTGCCAGGAACACGGAGAGCCCTAGGTCCTTGGATCGCAGTGGAATGTGATGCTGGGCTGCAAAGGACAGGTCAATAAAGCAACTGCAGGCACCTGAATCTATAATCGCAGTTACTGGTACAGTTCTTCCCGGAAGCTGGAATGAAATAGGCACAACTACATGGGCTGAATTGGCAGATATGTAGGGTTGTTTAGCTGGAGAAGGAAGAGGACCTTTACAGTGTTTAGCCGGGCAGGTGCATATGTAGTGACCGGGCTCCCCACAGTAGAGACAGAGGTTGGTCGTCAGTCGACGTTGGCGTTCCTGGAAGGTGAGTGACGGACGGATCAAACCCAACTGCCTCAGTTTGGATGTCTCTGGAATGGAGTGAGCAGGATTTCCAGACACGGAATCAGCAAACTTGGGAGACTTTGGAAATGTCCATGTTGGTCCGAACTGCTGGAAAGATTTCTCAGACCTTCGCTCGCGTAATCGGCGATTTGTATCGAAAGCGTGATCAAAGTCTCTAGTGTACTGGGTATTTAAGTCCTTAAAAGAGACCCAAACGGAACCGGTGACGCAGGGCTGCGTCGTTCCTGTCGACATCCGCACTCCAACATCTAAAATCCGTAACGTAGTCTTTGACTGGTCTGTGACCCTGCTGCAGGGTGTGTAGGGCGGATTCAGCAGTGGCGGTTCGTTGTGGGTTGTCTTTTAGCTGAGACATGGCCGTGAAGAAAAGTTGTACAGTATTTAACTGTATGCTCTTTTCCTCCAATAGGCAATGAGCCCAGGACTGAGGTTCCCCTCGAAGCAACAAAATGGTAAATCCCACCTTTGTGCTTTCCAGAGAGAATGTCCTTGGTTGCAGATCAAAGTAGATGTAGCGGTCACACTTTAACAAGTGTGCGCTATAAATGGAATTTTTTTTTTTTTCCCTCAGAACAGTAATGAGGGTTAATTGTACAGGTTTACTTTGGCATCAGTTTGGCTGGGCTGTACTAGGGTTCTGCCTGGTCATAGGTGCAGTGAGGCACCCCTGGCAGGTTGAGAACCAGGCCTGGTTGGACGTGTTGGGTACCAATCTTTGCCGGAGCCAATCAGTGGGCGTGTCTGGCCCCGCTGTGTAGTCTGGGGAGGGGTACTTAAGGTGCTGAAGTCACGTGTTCGGGGTTCGGCCGCAGTCTTGTACCTGGTTCTGGACCGGGGTAGCCCCGCGAGGGGTCCCGGGCCTAGGAGCGTTTGCCGTCCCGCAAACATGGTCAGTCTGACCAGCCCCATAGACCCGCCTGGTCTGGGGTGGGGATCCGTCTGTTCCCGAGTCTCGGAGCCTGAGTAACTGAGGGAGGATTCAAGGCGTCCCGGTGTGCTCTCAGTATTGGAGGGACACGGCAACTCGTACAAGTGACCAGGGGAGGACTCTTCGGAGGAGGGCCAAAAAGCTGGCATCTCAGTAAGAGCCTGGAAGCTGAGTTGTATGGACACTAAAGAATCCACACTTCCACAGTACTGCCAAGGAGACAGTGAAAGTTCCAGGTACTGCGGGAAAGGTTCCTATTATCTTCAGTTACAAGTTTATTTTGTGTCAGAGACATTTGCAAGTTTCCGGATCACATTGTTGGCTGCTAGAGGTCTATCCGGCATTGAAGCACCCAGCTGCGAGTGGGTACTCTCTGGGTTGATTAGAGACATTCAGTGGATGTCAGCAGTTCAAGGTGCCTGAGTTTCTTCACCCGTGCCCTCTATTCCTATTTGAGACTGTTATGTGGGATGTTACCACTGCAGAATAAAAACCTTAAAAAAGGACTTTTATGTGTCAGCATCCAAAGTTGTTGGGTACTAACCCTGGGAACGCCTGGACATTTACGACAAGCCACGAAGAGGTAACTGGTAAGCCCAAAAGTCAAGGCCACCCCTCAAGGGGTTATGGCCGCTACATAGAGCTGACAGATTAAGATGCTGGCAGATTTCCTCCAATGGAGAGGATCCTCCTGCAGGCTCAGTCATGGCTGTTTGGTACTGTCACGTGCCTGGATCGTGAGCCTGACGCGTAGAGGAGAGCCTCTCGTGCCGCACCGGCTTGTGGGCCCCTGAGGTTGAAACAGCAGCCACAGAAGCATGGTGACGCAGGAGTGCCTAGGATCAGTCCAGTATCGGTATGGCTGGATGCTCATGGCTGGAGATGCAGCAGGCAGACTGGTAGACCAGAACCATGGCAGACTGGATCGCAGATGGAACAGGAACAGGTGCGATTCGCAGAGCAGAGTTGCAGCAGGCTGGAGGAGTAGATGCAGAGTCAGGCAGGCCGGGTCGGTAATGTTCTGGTGGATCAGGCAGAGCAGCAGGCAGAAGAGAAGTCCAAAAAACAAGCTGGAGTCAGGGTATCAAGCAGACAGGGTTAGTAAGAGCAAGCCGAGCCAAAGGATCAGAGTTCAGCACGGACAACAGGTTTCAGGACACACAGAAGCTGCAGACCAAACAGCAAGGAGTCTTTGGTGTATTCACTTTAAATAGCCCCTTTGGTGCCAATGTTGGTGACAGGCGCAGGTGTTCGGGCAGGTGTGCGCGCAAAAGCGCGTGCACGCACCAACGCGCCATGAATGTGCGTGTCTGTCGTGCAATTCCTGCTGCATGGTCATGCCTTTCCTGACAGGTTTAAATGTACTCTCTTGAACATGCTGGGAACCCCCCCACTAGAAAAGAAACAACATTGGGGAGACCATATTGCTGCAATGGTCCATGCTGTCATGGCCTGGATACATAAAAAAAAAATCATAATTCATGAAACAATCAGCCAAGTCATACCAGGGGAGCGTCCCCCCCCCCCCCCCCCCCCAGAAGGACACCAAGCACAAGTTAAAACAGAACCAAGAGAATATGTGTGTATGTTTATACAGTATGTATATATATATATATATATATATATATATATATATATATATATATATATATATATATATATATATATATATATATATATATATATATATATATATATATATATATGTTAAATTTCAATGTTGCAATGCAATGTTGCAATGCATTGTGTAAGAATCAATGTGTATTGGAGTCACCCATGCATTGATCAAGGATTTGGCATCAGTCTTTTATGGTTAAAAGGTGGTTTTGTTTAATTCCATAAATCTCTGTCAATCTCAAAATATTTGGTTAGGTATAAATTTCTTACAGCCAGCAAGGCACACGAGAAGGGGAAATGACAGGGCATAAGGCAAGCAATCGCCATAAATTTATTAACTTAAAATTAGGGCAGTTACCTCCCATATTTGGAACCAACCAATCACAAGATGGTAAACATGAGGAGAAGGTAACCATCCAACAATTACATTGCACCCTACAAAAGGAGAAACACACATGACTGAAGGGACTGAGGTACACAGATACCACATGCTGACATACTCTCTGGACGAACACAAGCTTGGTAATAAGTCACCACTCCCCATCTCGTTGGACGTTGCTGTTAGGATGAATCGAATATACATCCTCTCTTTTGAACAGTGGTGAGATACTGATAAATAATATACTGATATAAATATTGATCAACTTTTTCTTCCCAAAATTATAGGAATCACATTTTACTGTTTATATTTTAATCTTATCAAGTACTGTGTGAAGGTAAGCTTAGTATTTAATAATTGTCCCACATTATTTGTCTTGCCGTGTGTTGAAGCGGTGTGTGGTGAAATTAAGATTAAGATCAACCTGTATTGCAACTAATTTGGTTATTGTGGTCCCAGGGAAATTATTTATTGCCCAATCCAATCTGGTAGCCCTGTTAAATTAAGACTTCCTTCAAATTGATAATATCTATCTGTTGGCTCCGCAAAACATGGGAGGCTCTTCAAGCCTGGGAGAAAGTGAGAAAATTGTCTTCTGAGTGGCAAGAGATATTGTGTTTTTGAATTTAAGGCGTAGTTAACCACACCCTTTTTAACATAGTCAATTGGGGCTACCCTAGGGTTATTAGTCAAATATTAAGGAAAATAGTTTCATTGTTGCGTTTGATGTCTTTGGTAATGTGTATGAAATACCATATTTATCTGCGTATAACACGCACCTTAACTTTAAGAGGGACGTTTCAGAAAAAAAAATTAAATTTTAAAATAAGGGTTAGTGTTCTGCAGCCTCACCAGTGCCCATCAATGCAGCCTGATCTATGCACATCTGCAGCCTCTAATATGCCCATTATTGCAGCCTGTTTAGTGCCCTTCTGCAGCCTCTAATGTGCCCATTTGCAGCCTCTGTGCCCATTATTGCAGCCACTAACATGCCCATCTGCAGCCACTAACATGCCCATCTGCAGCATCTACTGTGCCCATTATTGCAGCCTCTAACATGCCCATCTTCAGCCTTTAATGTGCACATTATTGGCAGCCTCTAACATGCCCATCTGCAGCCTCTAGAATGCCCATGATGGCAGCCTGTTTAGTACACATCTGTAGACTTGCCTTTGCAGATGATTGAAGCCATGCCAATGCTGGATGACACAGATCCACGATCTCCTGTGTATTGTGGCATGTTACTGATTGTCTGAACAAAGTTAAAAAAAATTTTATTAAGTGCCGCAACTGGCTGGAAGCACTGTAAATCCATTGTACTTATATTCAGACACTACCCTTTTATTTAAAATTTACCATTCGCCAAAACACTAAATTCTATTTAATTAAAATTGCCCATTTTTATTATCATTAAAATTCCATACCACACTCACAACAAAAAAAATTGGCAACACTGATGAGATATCTTGTAAGAGGGGAATCTTACCACATTACAAAACATACTGATGATTGTATTTTCATATACGTGAAGGATGTCTGTTGTATAGTAACACGGCAGGAAGTGATAACGAATCAAATTCATCTAGAAACAGCCAGGATGGTAATACCGCCCCAGCTGTAGCTACCTCAAACCCGAAAAAGGCTACTGAAGCTCAGGAAAACTTAAGTGGAGTTCTTGACTATGGTGTAACCAAATACATTCGTAAGAGATTAGACCTTGGAGGCAATTTAAAGAGGTTTATCAAAGAGGAGAAAGAACAGGCCCAGAGGTTGAGTGATAATTTTTTCATTGAAGGTGGCCGGGTTTACCAACTGATTATGGCTTTTGCTAGCGCAAAAGACACAAAAAGTCAAGACCGGCTCATTCTGGAGTCTTGGCTGATCTTGTGTTTTTTGTCTAATGAAGTTGCCAAACAATTGCCAGCCTTAAAGAAAAAATTGCTGGAAACCCGCACCACCTTAAATAACAAAAAAGAGTAATCCCTGTCAATTGAGCTCCAACAGGTTGAGAGTAGACTCTGACAATCTAGAGAAGGTCAGGAAGAGTTAGCGGGCCAGATCCAAAATGCTCAGGCCTTATATGAAGAGTCCCGTCACCTATTGAAAAAATTGATGTAAACTCTGCTGCTGGAGATTAAGAGAGTAAAGCAGAAATTGAGAGACTCAAATAAGAGCAGAGAGCAATGGAGGAACGGATAGAGAAATTAAAGTCCCAGTTAGACTATGAATCCATGAGCGGAGGTCGCTTAGAGGAACTGGAAATGGAAAGACGGAAATATTAATATTTCCAGGGGACACAGGTAAGTCACGATGAGACAGGGTCAGGATACAGGTCACCCCATAAACTTCAAAAATTCTCCCCAGAGTGTACAGAGGAGGAAGTAGAAAGGGCTTCGTATGGGCAGAAAAGGAAGCCTAGGACCCCAGTTAAAAATGTATGACACCCCCAAAATGATACAATTCTTTTTTATGAAGCATTACCTGCTTATATAAAATTAGGGCTGGCAAGGGGTTTTAAAAAGGGATATTTGCTGGATTGGTTAGTCAGTGATCACCTATACTCAATCCAGCAATCTAGTAAAGATGGGAGGAAAGGAGAAGCCAAACCCAACCCTAAAACCGTAGCAGCCACTACTGTGTCCCCTCAAACTCTCGGTCTGCAAACAGAGAGAAAATCATATGCCGAGGCAGTCCGAGATGGGAAACCTACGGGACTTCACGGAGTTAAGCCCCAGCCACAGTAGATGGGGGACAGACAGAGGTTGCAAGGTTACAGTAGTAAGGGTGAAAGAGGCCCCGGGCACAGAAATGGCCAGAGGGGATATCCTCACGGGTCCCAGAACAACCAACATTCAAATTTGAATCGAGATCCCAATTTTAATAGGTACCCCCTACTTTAACAGGAACCCTAACTTTGACAGAAACCCTAATTTTAACAGAGACCCCAACTTCCAGGGGTACCCCCCACTTTAACAGAAACTTGGGCACCCTGGTTATTACAGAAACCCCAGCTTTAACCGAGACCCCAACTTCATAAGAGACACTAATTTTAATGAAAATCCTGATAATCACAGGTCACCTCCCAATCAGGAACACGTAAGTAAACCCAGGGTTGCTGTAGCTCCACTAATTCCCCAATATCAAAGGGAACCACGGGAACTCCCGAGAGAAAGGCCACAAGCATCAAGACCAGAGGAGTGGTGATGAGTCTGATGCATCTCTGCAGTTCCGTCCTGAATGTAACCAGGTCAGGCAAAATAGGGGAAATCACCAAAGTGCCATTGGTCAGCAAATTACACAGGTAGAGACCCAGATTAATCGAATGTCCGAACAAATGACACACCTGATGAACCACCAATCTGCTAACCCGTCTTTTTTAGGGCCACTCCTGTGACCAACCACTAAATTCTATTTAATTAAAATTCCCCATATTTATTATTATTAAAATTCCATACCACACTCACAACAATGCCTACAATAGCACCTCAAATGATTCTACAGGGTACTCCCCTAACAGACTGATATTCGAGAGAGAGGCTCGCTTACCAGTGGATTTAGCCTTTGGGACCTCCACAGACCACACCTCCGAGGCCTCTTATAAGGGATACGTTGACAGGCTAAGGAAGAAGCTAAAGGTAGCCTATGAGAAAGCCAAGGAAGCCTCCACCATCAGAGGACAAAGGAATAAGACAAAGACAAAGTTCTCCACCACAGTCCTGTACTCAGTCTCTTCCCCATTCCTGATACATCCCACTATCGCAGAGTCATCAGAAAACTTCTGAAGATGGCAAGACTCTGTCTGGTAGCTGAAATCAGTGGTGTAGACAGTAATAGGAAAGGGAGAGAGAACTGTCCCCTGTGGAACCCCGAAATTGCTGACCACCCTAAGACACACAGTCTTGCAAATGCATATACTGCGGTCTTCCTGTCAGGTAGTCTACAATCCATGCCACAAGGGAAACATCAACCTGTATTGCTGCTAGCTTCTCGTCCAAAAAATCTGGCCTGATAGTAACAAAAGGAGGGTGCCATATCAGTATATGTCAAACATATACTGATCTGGCGCCCTCCTTTATTGTTTACATGTCTTGAGGGGACCCCATACCCATCGAGGAGCTGCCGGTGACTGCACCTGTCTTTTATCCTATCAAGCTCACCACCCTCCTGCATATTGAAAAGAGAAAATTTGCTGAATGTCTGAGAGTCATCAGCACCACATCCCTTAAAGTGGTTGTAAACCCACTTTGGAAAAAAAAAAAAAAAAGAAAACGAACACCTGCAAGACAAAGGCATAATGAGCTAGTATGCACAGCATACTAGCTAATTATGTAATACTCACTTGAGATTGAAGCCCTCGCTGTGGCACCCATACACGGCACTGGCCGGTGACATCACTCCCGGGGTTACTTTCAGGTATCGCGGCTCCGGCGCTGTGATTGACCGGAGCCGCAATGACAGCGCCGGAGCCGTCGGTGACAGGACACCCACTGAAGCAAACGGCACGTACGTGCCATTGCTTTAGTTTGCTTCAGGGGGCATGTGCCGATGACGTTGGCACATGTAAATATATTGGATATCTCTTAAACCGTGCTGGTTTAGGAGATATCCTGGGTAGCTACAGGTAAGCCTTATTATAGGCTTATCTGTAGCAAAAAGTGGTCTGTAAGGGTTTACAACCACCTTAATGGATAAATACATAGCAAAAAGGAAAAGTATGTGATTTTTAAGGTGCCAAAATGAAACAACAAAAATATATAAAATTGCCCCATCTGGGAGGGAGATTACAATATAAGTGACCATTACAAGACTGAAATCAAGATAGACATAATTGATTTCTTGCCTACCTGTATTAACGGCAAGCAGTATCAGAATCCTGATTGTTAAATAATTAATCTAAAGATTCCCAGCCATTTCCTTCTCCCAAGCTGAAGAAGGAAAAACTGTTTTTACCAGAGCACACCGTACACATTCGAGATATATGAAAAATATTTTTGTGTAAATGCATGTTATGATTTAATTCTCTTTATTCTTTATGAATTTTGTCTAAATTATGTCATTTTTAATTCATAGTGATCATATATGCAGTTCCTGATGAAAGTTCTCCTGAGGAAGCCATTGTTTGGCAAAACATGTAGAAAATAGAATCTGCTGCATTTGTTCCATGTATCATATGGTTATATATGATGACAGTATGTTGATTTTTAGTTTAGTTTTAGTTATGTTTCTAAATAACATTTTGATATATTTTATTATTTTTGTTGTTGCTTTTTTACACCTTTAAAAATCCCATACTTTTCATTTTTGCTATGTACCATCCTGCATAGGTCTACTATGAATTTTAAATTATAATTTGTCTGCCAGTGGAGTGCTGACTCACCTGCTAATTTAGTGAGTGATTTGTGATGTGATGGTATCAAAAGCACTGGAGAAGTAAAAAAACATGACCCTCACAGTGCTTGCTGACTTATCCAGGTGTGCATACATGTGATTTAACATAAAAGTTATAGCACCCTCAACCCCAAGTCTTGGCTGGTATGCAAACTGCAAAGGGTGTAAACATTTACTAACCATGGGTCGTAACTGATATAAAACAAGTCTCTCCAAAGTCTTCATGATGTGGGGGGTCAAAGCCACTGGTCTATAATCCTTTCAACCACAAGGATGTGGTATCTTGGGCACAGGGACAAGACAGGACGTCTTTAACAACACAGGAACCTTTCGTAGACTTTCGTAGAACACTCCCTAGCTGGTCTGCACATGCCCTAAGCACCCTGGGGCTAACTCCATCAGGGCCTGATGATTTTACTGCCTTACTTGCCTGTTTACCAATATCATTGAAAGTAAAAGAAAATTCAAAATTTTGGGTTGTCCCCAAAAAAGTATTAGAGAGGAAATATTGCAATGGGATTACTAGCTCTTATTCCTCTTACTTCCTGTTGTGGCTATGGGACAGGAAGTGAAGAGAAGTCTCCCCAATGGGACACAGATGACAAACAAATCTGACAGGGGTTATAACCCTCCCTTACTATATCTAAAATCCAAACCAAAAAATATTTTGCCTATAGTTCTACTTTAAGGTCCTGCGGCTTCCACACATGCTTCTATCAATGAAACAAAACCAGCCCGTTTTATGCCGCATACACACGATCGGAATTCTTGTCGGAAAAGCCTTGGATGTTTTTTCCAACAAATAAAAGGGAAGTTTAATAGGGAATAAAAGGGAAGTTTAATAGCCAGTACGCCACCCTTTGGGCTCATTCTGCTAATCTCTTGTTTATCTCATGTTAGTAGAATTTTGGTGTGAGACGATTCACACTTTTCAGCCTCATGCTTTTCAGATCGTTGCTGCTCTTCAGTTTGTGCTTGTGGATTTGTATCTGGTTTTCAGATGTAGTCAGTTCACATTTGTTTGTCAGTGCGTGCTATTTATAGTACCGTATTTGAAGTACAGTGCGTTCTTGTCCGCTCGTTTCTGATTTTCAGGCCTTGCTGTTTTTCAGTGCTTTCTGTTTAGTTCGTTCTGACCAGCCGACCGTTTTGAAGCCATGTTGTGGGTACGTCCTCGTCGTAGAGTTTGTGCTGTGCGGGGGCTTGGTGTTGGGGCTTCTTGCTTTGACACAAGCCCAGTCCATGAACAGGGCGAGGAGGAGTCCCTGGACCAAGAATTGGTTGCTCCAGCGTGACCAATTCTCTCACATGCATTTCCTGCGGGAGATCCAGGAGAATAACCCTGATGATTTCAGGAACTTTCTCAGAATCTGTTGGCTTTGCTGTCCCCTTACAATAGCAGGCAGGACACCTGCATGCGGCAAGCCATCACTCCTGAGCAGAGGCTAATCGCCACATTGCGGTACTTGGGAGAAGTTTGCAGGACCTTAAGTTCTCGACAGGCATCTCCCCCCAGGCCCTGGGAATCATTATCCCAGAGACCTGTTCTGCCATCATACATCTCCTGCAGAAGGACTATATTAAGGTATGATTTCTCCTTTAACATCACATTCTATGTATTTAATGTTTGCTAATGTATTGTATTTCTTTCATCATTCCCTAATTACCATGATTGTAATATGCTGTGAATGTCCCATTTGTCCTCATGCATGCTGGAAGTTTTTAAAGTTCCTTTTTTGTCCTTCATGCATATTTGCCTTCACTAACCTCCCAGCATGCTATCCTGGGCCCATATACACCTATAGCCTAGTCACTTAATGTATTTTGTCAACTCCATTGTAATAATTTACCCTAAACACCCCCTAAAATGTGTACAAATGTTATTTGTGTCCTTAAATTCATGCATAGTGCCAGATCCTTTTTTTTGGCCCAAAATCATTTGGAACCCTCCCTCCCCCCTACCCGCTAAGTCAACCGATACCAATCCTCTATCTGCTGACTTTGCCAAACCCATACACCCTATACCTACCTCTTTTGTGGTCATATTTATGGATGAATTCTCCAAAGCATGTAGTGAAAGGGCCTGCCTGAATACTTTCAAATGGTACCGTTTAAAGTTTTGTTCTCCTATTAGCTTGATAGGTAATTGCAGAATGTACAAATGTGCTTCCATTTGTACAGTGTGTATAGCTGGGAGATTTGATACAAAACAAAAAAACTAAAAAGAAACTTGATTCACGATTCGAATCGAGTTTTTTTTTTTCGATGGACACCGCACCAGTCCTGAGGAGCTGCGGGCAGGATTTTTTAGGCGAGGCCGCGGCTTCGGGCTTGTCCGCCAGGCTGGACGCCGCGGACTAGGCTGAAGCTGGGGCCTTGCCTAAAAACTCCTGCCTGCAGCTCCCCAGAACCGGGAGTTTTTAGGCGAGGCCGCGGCTTTGGCCTAAAAACTCCTGCCCGCAGCACATCAGGCCCGGTACGGTGTCAGCGCCAGTCCTGGTGAAACAAAAAACCTAAAAAAATCTATTTGCTTAAATTTTGAATCGATTTGACCTCTCAACTCAATTCAAGATTTAAATTTATTTTTTCCCCAGCCCTAACAGTGTGTATTTTTATTTTTGTATTATGACACTTCTTACCTGTCCAGTGGGCTGCCAATAGTGTAAGTAAGGAGGGGCTGGCCAAAGTAACACACATTATTTATGCATTCAGCTCTCAATGAAGTGGAGAGGGTTACCTGTCTAAAACATCCCCCCCCCGCTAAAATATTTCCAAGGGGCCATCAGAAGGGGGGAGGAATCTGATAAGCGGACCTTAGATGTTTGCCTTTAAATACTCCTTCGAAAAAATGTTATACTGATGTTGGCCAAGTATGTTTGGGTCTAATCTGCTTGCAATGTTTATGTGCAAAATGACAAATTTTTATTTTTTTGTTTGACTCCACAGTTTCCTTCAACGCCACAGGAATGGCAGACTGTGGCATCCCACTTTGCCAATCGTTGGGACTTTCCCAACTGTGGAGGGGCAATTGATGGGAAGCACGTCCACATCGTCCCACCACCCCATTCGGGTCATACTATTTCAACTATAAGGGGTTTCATAGTATCGTGTTGATGGCGGTGGTGTCGGCGACATACGAGTTCCTCTATGTGGACGTGGGAAGGAATGACCGGATGTCGGATGGTGGAGTCTTTGCCCGGACCGAGTTCTATTGATGTCTCCAGAGTGGTGGCTTGGGATTGCCACCTGCGGAAGATAACGTTGAGGGACTGCTATTTGTGTTCATCGCAGATGAGGCATTTGGTCTGGGTGAACACCTGATGAGGCCATTCCCCCAGAGGACCCTCACCCCGGAGAAGAGGGTTTTTAATTACCGGCTGGCCAGAGCCAGAAGAGTCGTGGAGAATGCTTTGGGATACTGGCCAGCCAGTTCCGCCTATTTAAACTAGTATAAACTAAAATATATCATTTTATGTTGCTGCATCCTGGACAATTTTTTAAAAATAAATAATCCTAGTTATGTTGCCTCAGTTGGGCCTTAACGGACTTAATGAAACATTGATGGCCCTGGAAGCGGCCCGTCCTGGCTTGCCCCCCCCCCCCCAAAGTGCCTGTGAAGTGCGGGAAAAATATGTTGAATATTTTACGGGTAGGGAGGCCATTGCTATACCAGCAAATTTGTAATACATTTTCTATTTTATATATATATATATATATATATATTTCATTTACTGCTTGTGTTTCTTTTGGCTGTCTCCCAGGTTCTCCTAGTGCACTTGTAGTGCCAAGTGTTTTTTCCATTATTAAATAACACCCATTGTCACTGTAAACACCAACTTAAGACAAAAACTGGTATTGATTATTAAAAGAAGAAGCCACACATTGTTGAGTACAAAACCTTTTACTCCGTGCACATGCGCGTTCTAAAAATGTTTTTTTTTAAAAAAAAGAAAAATCTTGGTTTCATAAAGTGTTACCTTGAATTTTTTTTAGGATACATAAACAGGCATGTTTCAAAACATAACATACACAACTCAGGAACTTACAAAGTTCAACATTGAAAAACTGAAGGCAATATCAAACATTAGAGTGTCCAAAATGTGTTGATCTTGCCTTCATCAGATGGGGTGATGTTACCCCTGTAAAAGCCAAATTTTGAAGATGCACACAAACTGGGAGTCAAACTGGGGATTTACCTCCTGATCCCATGCCTAATGTCAACATGTGCTATCACCCATCATGGGGGGATCAATGGACATGTTTTGGGGGTGCAACCACTTCCTCTCACCTACTTGAGTTGCGAGGAAGGGGTTGCAGCCACAAAACGCTTACATTGATATTCCGTGATGGCAGATAGCACATGTTGACACACTGTGTGCATCTTTAAAATTTGGCTTTTAAAATGCGTAAAAAAAAAAAGTTAGCAATATGGAAATAGTGGCATTGTTTTTTGCTTTATAAAGTCTAAATCACGACTACAAAACATTATGTCCTGGATTAGCCTTTGGGCACTCTCACTGGTGAAATTATGAGATTGTTCTTCCACAACATGCACATCAGCTAAAAAAAATAAATACACACCATGTATTATGAATATGCAGGTATACATCTATTACCTGAATCTGTAGTGTCAGACACTCACCTGTTTTGGTGACAATTTCAACCACCTCTATGTTCCCCTTCTTCAGGAGGTGTGGGGTCCCTGGTGTGCTCAGATGTCCCGAGTCTTTTCTCCCCCTATGAGAATGAAACAAAAGGTATACTTAGCAAACAGATATTTGCGGCCATAAATAGGAATATGGAACATTGCTTGGAAGTGGGGTACAATTGTCTGTTTTGGCAAAGTTCCAAGCTGAATACATGATTTTTTGACTTACCAAAGCTGGAAAACTTACCTTTTTTGGACAAGTTTCACACATGAAGACACCCCTAGTATCCACTGTAGTACCTGTGTGGGACACCCTAAAAAGTTTGTTCTTGTGACCCACATGAGTGCACCTGAGTCCAGATGTGTAAACAGCTGCTGAGTGTCATATAGTGCGACCAAACCCCCGTATTTTTTTAATATGTTCAGGTGTTTTTGACTAGCCATGCAGGAAATATCATTCTTGAATGTGTGCGCTGTAATATGTTCGCTATTGTTTGTTGGTCTTATGGCAGCTCCATCTTGAATCTAAACACATTAGGGTGTGCTTCTCAAATATGTTTTTGTATGTTATAATAAACCCTGACCAGGTTTTTTTTGGGTTAGAGCACCCCTCCCCCTCTTCATTACCTCTTATTTAGTGGCCACCAGTGTATAGGAGGAATCCCTTCAGTTCTCCCACATAGAGGAGTTTGGCTCCCATGGTTGAGACGCAGGATCTTTCATTCTATTACTAGGGTAGGACCCACTAATTCGGGGTACTTTGTCGCAGTAAGTGGGCTTAGCACTATATAACCATATAGTGTGACCAAACCCCCGTATTTTTTGAATATGTTCAGGTGTTTTTTACTAGCCCTGCAGGAAATGTCATTCTTGAATGCGTGCGCTGTAATATGTTCGCTAGTGTATATAAAGCTAACATTCTTGTGTCGTACCTACGTTGTGTGTGTGGAGGAAGGAGGAACGGAAGCGACGAACAGAATAACAAAGGTAACATTTTAACTTGGGACATTGCTGGCCTATACTGATTCTAGATTGAGGCCTACCGTATTTGCCGGCGTATAAGACGACTGGGTGTATAAGACGACCCCCTATTTTTCCAGTGAAAACTTAGGTTTGGGGCTATACTCACCATATAAGACTACCCCCCTTCCGAGGCAACACCATTTACAAAAAAACGTAAGAAAAAAAATTAAAAAAACATCAGACTTAACATCAGAAAAAGGAAACTGGTGAACTACAAGTCCCAGAGATCCCACAATTGGTAGGCAGCAACAATGAATCCTCTCCTCTAAAGCACCATAAATCATACCTGTATTTTAGGGGAGATCTGGAGCTGGATGTGCAGTGCAGGATGCTTTGTTAATATGTAGAGCATCAAGTACACACAGTATATGATGCTGTGTTAGTACAGTAGCGCAAGGTACACTTCAGAATACAGTGTGCAGACAGTGTGCACCGCTGAGCCAATCACGGCAGGCATTGTATTTTACTAATCTGTTGATGGATACAAAGCCTGCTCGGATTGGCAGAGGCTGTGACATCAGCCCATGCCGCTCTGACTCATGTAGCCTGCTCGGATTGGCAGAGGTTGTTATCCAATCTGAGCAGGCTTAGCAGGCTCTGTATTCATCGGAGTGCATCGCCCGCCGGGATTGGCTGAGCGGCGCATACTGTATACATATTACAATTTTACAGAGCGCCCGGCGGACTGATATCCATCTGGCGGCTTCTTCACCCGGCGTATAAGACGACCCCCGCTTTTTGGCTGTGTAATTTCGGTGTAAAAGGTAGTCTTATACGCCAGAAAATACAGTATATTGGGATAAGATTAGCCTGATATTAATGTTTTTGTCTTTTGTTTGGTCTTGCAGCAAAAATTAAACAATTTAAAGACCCAGACTTCCTCTGCAAATTCATTGATAAATACATGGATATGCGCAATTTGTGGGAGGTTAGAAACCCCCTTATATCGCAATAAACAAGCTAGGAAGGCATCGCTGGAGAAACTGCTGTAATTTGTGAAGACACAGCGCAGACATTGACTTTGTGGAGAGGAAAATTGGTAGCTTAAGCACGCAAAGGAAGGAGCTTTACAAGTAGGGATGAGCCCGGTGTTCGATTCGAACCCATGTTCGAATCGAACATCGGGCGTTCGCCCGCTCGGCAAAGCCAGAACTATTTGGGCCGCTCGCATCAAATTCGTGTGATGCGAGCGGCCCGCAATGCACTGCGCCAGTTGCAGTGCATTGCTGGCTGATGATTGGCCAAGCATGCACTGTGACCCGCATGCTTGGCCAATCAAAGAGCCAGCGGCGAGGAGAGCAATAATTGGCCACAGGCAGGATGCTTGTGGCCAATTATAGCTCAGGGGGTTTAGTACACGCCCCACAGTATAAAAGGCCGCCGCGCCAGCGGCCTCGCATATTGTATTGTGTTCCAGCGTTAGTGTCAGTGTTATGTGCTGCTGACTGCTGACATTATGTGCTATGATTCTGGGGATTAGTGTGTGCGTGCTGTTAGTACAGCATTGCAGTATCACATCTGGGGGGTGTCTATAGTATGCCTGTGAAGGGGCGCATGTTTCCTGTGCTTAGAACTGTCCCTGCAAAAAGTGTAATTTTTGCAGGAAAAAAAGCCATTTAAAATCACTCGCGGCTAATGTATTGACAGTTCCCGTAACACAGAGAACAGTCATTCATTGAAAGCCATTCATAAAAAAAAAAAGTCATTGATAAAAAAAAATAAAAAAAAAGCATGGGGGTCCCCCCAAATTCAATAACCAGGCCCTTCAGGTCTGCTATGGATATTAAGGGGGATCCCAGCCAAAAATAAATAAAATGGTGTGGGGTCCCCCTCAAAATCCATACCAGACCCTTATCCGAGCATGCAACCTGGCAGGCTGCAGGAAAAGAGAGGGGGGACGAGAGCGGCCCCCCTCCCTCCTGAACCGTACCAGGCCACATGCCCTCAACATTGGGAGGATGCTTTGGGGGTCTGAGACCCCCAAAGCACCTTGTCCCCATGTTGATGAGGACAAGGGCCTCTTCCCCACAACCCTGGCCATTGGTTGTGGGGGTCTGCGGGTGGGGGGCTTATCGGAATCTGGAAGCCCCCTTTAACAAGGGGACCCCCAGATCCCGCCCCCCCCGTTGTAAAATGGTAAGGGGGTACAAAAGTACCCCTACCATTTCACCAAATAAGTGTCAAAAATTGTAAAAATGACAGGAGACGGTCTTTGACAATTCCTTTATTAAAATCTTCTTTCTTCTGGTCTTCTTCCTTCTTCCTTTCTTCATCCTTCTGTTTCTTCATCTTCTCCTTCTGGCATCTTCTTCCATCTTCTTCTTCCATCATCTTCTTCCTCCGATCCGCTTCTTCTTGCTCTGGTCTTCTCGTCCGGCATCTTCTTCCATGGCGTCGGTGTCTCTTCTGGGCCGCTCTGCGCAATGGGAGGCTCCCGCTGTGTGAGGCTTCGCTGCGTCTGACAGGTCTTTTATAACGGAGGGCGGGGCCACCTGGTAACCCCGCCCCCTCTGATGCACTGGGACATCATGGGGAATTCCCTATGGCTTTCCCCATGGACGTCAGAGGGGGGCAGGGTCACCAGGTGGCCCTGCCCTCCGTTATAAAAGACCTGTCAGACGCAGCGAAGCCTCACACAGCGGGAGCCTCCCATTGCGCGGAGCGGCCCAAGAAGAGACCCGGACGCCGTAAAAGAAGATGCCGGACGAGAAGACCAGAGCAAGAAGAAGCGGATCGGAGGAAGAAGATGATGGAAGAAGAAGATGAAGAAACCGAAGGATGAAGAGAGGAAGAAGGAAGAAGTCCAGAAGAAAGAAGATTTTAATAAAGGAATTGTCAAAGACCGTCTCCTGTCATTTTTACAATTTTTGACACTTTTTTGGTGAAATGGTATGGGTACTTTTGTACCCCCTTACCATTTCACACAGGGGGGGGCGGGATCTGGGGGTCCCCTTGTTAAAGGGTGCTTCCAGATTCCGATAAGCCCCCCGCCAGCAGACCCCCACAACCAATGGCCAGGGTTGTGGGGAAGAGGCCCTTGTCCTCATCAACATGGGGACAAGGTGCTTTGGGGGTCTCAGACCCCCAAAGCATCCTCCCAATGTTGAGGGCATGTGGTCTGGTACGGTTCAGGAGGAAGGGGGGGCGCTCTCGTCCCCCCCTCTTTTCCTGCGGCCTGCCAGGTTGCGTGCTCGGATAAGGGTCTGGTATGGATTTTGAGGGGGACCCCACATAAATTTATTTTTTATTTTTTTTGGCTGGGGCCCCCCTTAATATCCATAGCAGACCTGAATGGCCTGGTTATTGAATTTGGGGGGACCCCCACGCTTTTTTTTTTTTTATTTATTTTTTTTTTTTTATCAATTACTTTTTTTTTATGAATGGCTTTCAATGAATGACTGTTCTCTGTGTTACGGGAGCCGTCAATACATTAGCTGCAAGTGATTTTAAATAGCTTTTTTTCCTGCAAAAATTACACTTTTTGCAGGGACAGTTCTAAGCACAGGAAACATGCGCCCCTTCACAGGCATACTATACACACCCCCCAGGTACGAAATTTAAAGGAATATTACACTTTTATTGTTTCAATTTAAGCATTATTAAAATCACTGCTCCTGAAAAAACGGCCGTTTTTAAAAAAAAAAAAATTTGCATTTGATACATGTCCCCTGGGGCAGGACCCAGGTCCCCAAACACTTTTTATGACAATAACATGCATATTAGCCTTTAAAATTAGCATTTTTGATTTTGAACGTTCGCATCCATTGTAACTAATAGGGTTTTAATGCTCGCACGGACTTTAGGTCCGTTCGTGGGTTCTGGTGCGAGCCGAACCCGGGGGTGTTCGGCTCATCCCTATTCACAAGGTCCAGAAGTCCCTGAGATTAGGAGCTGCAGCAGAGGATGTGTATGTACCCAGTCTGTGGTACTACACCAGGATGCATTTTCTGGAAGACCAGATTGAAGCCAGGGAATCACTTTCAACTCTACCATCCCCCCTTCCATCCACCCTTCCCTCAACCCCAGCTGAGGCTTCCATGGACCAACCTGGGCCTTCCATCCAGGAAGAAATTGAGGAGCCCAGTTGGAGCCAGGTATAGTTTTTTTTTTATTTTTAACAGTAAAAGTTTTTTATTTAGAAAATAACGAATACATACAGTGCATAAACAGAACTATAAAGCATATGAACAAGGGTAAGAGCCCGTTCACACTACCGTGACTTGGGGGGGGCGACTTGTCAGACTGCAAGTCGCCCCAAGTCACTTGACATCAGAAATTACATGCAAGTGAATGAGAGCCGTCTTAATGAACACTACTGAAGTCACTCCGACTTCAGAAAAGGTTCCTGTACTACTTCAATCCGAATTCTAAGCGACTTGTACCCATTGATTTCAATGGAAGTTGCCTCCAAGTCGGATCCCCTGTCTTAACTGAAGCAACTTTCCAGGAAGTATAAATAGTTTTCTAGGCAAACCCCTCCCTCCCACAGAGCTGATTATTCTGTGATTGGCCACAGCCAAAGTCGCCTGGCCTGGGGACGACTTGAAGTTGTGTTGTAAATAAGTCAAAGTCACGTCCAAGTCACGTCCAAGTTTCCTTGCTAAGTCGCGCTGTAAGTCGTGTTGCCCCAGTGTGAACCGGCACTAACAGTAGTAACAAAGGCTTAATCGGTATACATTCAGGTGTAAGACTCAAGTGGATTCATAATGGTACAAAACAGTGGCTTCAGTGTGTTACTCCATAGAGAGGGAGTAAATCAGGATATACTAGAGGACCGAAATCTCTCCGGGGGTTTGTTTGCCCCCTTGTCCCAGGGTGGGGTGGGCAGGTATAGTATTTTTAAACATATTTTTTGCGTGAAAATTATTGTTGGCAACTAGATATTATTGATAACAAATTAATGATTTAACAAAAAGTGTTTGATATATCAATAGACAGTAGGGGCCAAAAATGTTTGTGACAAGAATGAAAAATGTTGGGCTCAGAATGATAGTCTTTTCTATTTATTAACATTCAATTTGCAACAGTCATGAGCTGAAAATTGTGTGTGATTGATGAACCAAAAACTAAACCTATGTCCCTTTTTCATACACAGGAAGACCTCAGCCAGGACGAGGCTCTGGAATGTGTCAGACAGGAGGAGGCGGGGGTAAGTGTCAGCCAGGAGGTGGCCAGGCCCAGTCTCACACAATCTCAGGTCCCTCCCCGCTGCCTTCTACCCAAAAGGGCCAGGAAGGGGAGGAACGTGGATGAGGCAGCTCTTGCCCTCATTAAGGAGGCTAATGAGGCCCTGAAATCCCACCTCGACGCTGTAGAGGCCTATGGCATCTATATAGCCTCAAATTTGTTGCAAATGGAGGAGGGCCAACGCCTCAACTGCGAGAAAAACATTTTGAGGCCATTTACAAGCGGTTGAGGGGCCAAATGACGGATGACGTCCACTTATGTGCGCTCGCCCATCCTCCTCCTCCTGCCACAAGTCCACTTCCAGAGCCACAGCCTCCAGGGAAGGCTGCAGGGAAGTGTGTAGGGAAGGCTACACGGAAGACAAGAAAGTGATTGCCTGACTTCAGTCTGGTCTGACAGAACACGCAGCCTGTTGTAGTACCACAGCCTGGGGACATATATGTCATCTGCTGCTGTTCCTGATCTCTGGGAGTCTTGGACCAGATTATGCTCCCTTATATATGGACTTCTTAAGCTACCAATTTTTTTATCCACAGACTTGATGTCTGTCCTGGGGGCCAAAGGCTTCGCAAATTCCAGCTGTTTCTCCAGCGTTGCCTTCCCTCTTTATTTTATTATTATGAGCCAGAATAAATGGATATTTTTTATGACAATACTTGCCTATGTGTTTTTCTTCAAATAGGACAGTTTGTTAGTGAGTAGGCAGGTACATTTCAAAAATGCAATGTCAAATTAACAAGGGACACCAACACCAAGCAACCTTCTTGAGATTTACAAATACAAGATAATAATGTTGTTGTGGAAACGTGACATACAAAAAAAATAAATACATTTGGAGATCACTAGAAAATAATAAAAAAAAACAAAAAAAAAAACATTAAAAAAATGATTAAAAAAAAAAAATTACTATAAAAAATAAATTCTAAACATTATTATAGAGATCTGGCTTTAAAAACAAAAAAGATTATTCAGGAGATCACGAGAAATAATAAAGAAATACTTTTGTCAGAACTCTGTGTGAATATCAGCAGCAAAACAAATTAATTCATTCTTCTAGCATTATAAAGAAGAAGAGAATGCGCTGCATTGAAAGATTAAAAAGTTTTCAGTGTGACGAATCTGCTATCTCCATTACGAATGCTAGTTTTACCAGACCGAGTGCTTCCGTCATTGTCATGTAGTGCTTGTACTCCCTGTGAGAATCACTAATGCCGCGTACACACGATCGGAAATTCCGACCAAGAGCTCTCATTGGTCTTTTGACGAATTTCCGATTGTGTGTACGCGGCATTAGTGATTCTCACAGGGAGTGCAAGCACTACATGACAATGAATTTCAATCCAAACAGTAATAAGCATGCAAGATACCATCGGCCAAGACCTCTTGATAAAATTAAATCATCTTATTTAAACATAATAAACCATTTCTTAAAAACATGCAGAAAAATGCATACCCATGCTTGATAAGGACAGATCCCTTTTCAGTCTGTGCACTTTTTGGTCCCTGGTTTTCTTCAATGTTTTATAGGTAGCTACCAAGCTGATCTGCTTTAAAACCAATGTAATAAAAAGCCCAGCTTGTCTCCTTATTAGGTATCAGCAACTCTTGGCTATGTAAAAAAAAGATCCAGATACTGCAAAGTATGTGGAATGTTTTAAAACAAAAATAAATATACACTGCACTGGAATGCACTAAATAAGCTGTATCTTAATCCATAGTTATAGATCCACAAGAATATAATAATGCGCATAAAGTAGTAAACATACAACTGGTGTAAAAGTGCAAGTGCAAAATATAGCAAAAACAAATAATGTGCACAAAATCTGTAAACGCACAACTAAAACGCACACCTAGATATAAAGTGCACAAGTGCCAATTGTACTAAAAAAACTCAGTGAGGTTATATGGACCCCTTAAGCCCCATACACACGGTCGGATTTTCCGATGGATTCTGTCCTATCGGACAATGTTGTCGGAAATTCCGACCGTGTGTAGGCACCATCGGACAGTGTCCGTCGGACAATCCGATGGACAAAGTTCTATCTCCTGCTCTATAAATATTCCGACAACAAAGTCCGATCATACCAATTCCGATCGTGTGTAGCGTAGTCCAACGGACAAAGTGCTACGCATGCTCAGAAGAAATTCTGTGACGGAAGCGCTCGGTCAGGTAAAACTACCGTTCCTAATCGACACGGCACATTCGTCACGCTGCAATGTTAAAATGTCTTTAATGCAGCGCATTCTCTTTTTCTTTACAATGCAAGAAGAATGACGTGTTTTTAGCTGCTCCTATTCACCCTCACTTCTCACAAACGTATTGATTTATTCTTTTTCAGGATTTCTTGGCTAGATGTTTTTTTTTCGTCAGATCGTAAAAGAATGTTTTTTATATTTTTGGGATGATTTGTCATTTTATATTTTTGGTTTGGAATACATATTTTCAGGATAATTTATTGAGATTTTTGAGGTGGGTTGTGTGTCTCAACTTAGCAAAACAACATTCTTATCATTTGTATTTGTTGCTTAAATTTCCTAAGAGGTTGTTTGTTGTTGGTGCACCTTGTTAAATTGGACTTTCCGATTTGTGAAATGTACCTGCCTACTCACAAATAAACTGTCATTGTAGAACAGTAAAACACATAGGCAATGATTTTTTGAACTCAAAAATACCTTTATTTAGGTCTCAGCAACAAACCAAAGAGGAACGCAGCGATGGAGAAACTTGGGGAATTTGCAAAGCCTTGGACACCCACGGCAAACATAATTTTTTAAGCTTCAAAACTTGGTGGCCTGAGGAGTACCTATCTAAATAATAAGGGAGTGCTATCTGGTCCTGAAGTCCAAAACATCCGGAACTGCAGCGGATGCCATCTAGGTCCCCAGGCTCTGGTACTACGAGAGGCTCCATCTTCTCTCAGACCAGACTGAATCCAGGTCGTCACTCTCAGGTCTTCCTTGTACCCTTCCTTCCATGCTGTGGTGCTTGTGGGGTGGCAGAAGGAGGAGGAGAAGCATGGTCACTATCGCAAACATGTGTGAGTGGGGTCATCCCCCCAGCCATCCCCTTATTTAGGACCTTGAGGATGACCCCCTCACACATGCTGCGTTGCCCCGCCTCTATATCCTTCATTTTAGTGGCAACCAAGGAGCCAAAGGCCTCCTCGTAGGTGGGTGTGGCATGTAGGGAGGCTGAAGCAGCTCTGATCAGCCGGAGCGCTGACTCTCCCACCTCCCCCACCCTTCTCGCCCTTTTGTAGGGAAGGCGGAGGGAAGGGACTTGGGAGACAGTCAGGCTCCTACGCCTACCCCCCTCTTGGCTGCCACTACCCACCTCTTGGCTGCCACTAACCCCTTCCTCCTCCTGACTGCCACATTCCACAGCCACCTCCTGGCTAAGGTCTTCCTGTGTATGAAAAAGGGACATAGTTTGAATTATTTGTTCATCAAACACACACAATTTTCATCTATTGTCTGTTGCAAAATGTTTACAAATAGAAAACCATACAAGTCTCAGCCCTGCAGTTTAGATTCTTGCCCCAAATGTCTCCAACACTACTGTCTGTTGATATGTCAAATACGTTAGGAACTTAGCAATTGGGGATCCGAAATTAAGTGAACATCATTCATTAATCACAAAATTGGTTCCAAAACTACTATACCTGGCTCAAGCTGGGCTCCTCCACCTCTTCCAGACTGGAAGGCCCAGGTTGCTCCTCGGAAGCCTCATCAGGGGTGGCATGCATGGAAGGACGCGTGCAAGGAAGAGTCGAGAGTGACTCCCTGACATTAGCCTGGTCTTTGAGAAAATGGAGCCCGTCATAGTACCAGAGCGTGGGGACATGGACCTGATCTGCTGCAGCTCCAGATGCTTGGGACTTCAGGACCTTATTGCGCTCCCTGAAATAGGTACTCCTCAGGCTGCCAATTTTGAGTCTCAACTTCTCCACGGTTGCCGTGGGCATCCAGAAGTTTCTTCATGGCTGCGTACCTCTTTGGTTTGTTGCTGTAATCTCTGTGTTTCGCCTGCCATAATAGGGGCATTTCCCTGTACTTATCAAGAGGGGGAGAAAACTCACATGGTTGAAGCCCTCCATAATCTCTGCAAGACACAACACCACACAAAACACTATAAATAATGTCAGGCTAAACTCTCCTAATCTTATCCATAAATAAGCCTCAAGGTCTAATCAGTCTAGGCTAGTTATGTACCAAATTCAAATTGTACCTTTGTTCTAGCGTTCGTCTCGTGCGTGAGCTTTCTCTCCCCTCGTCTCACAGATCGCTACGACACATGCGTGTGACGTTTTATATACAGTGCGCATGCGTCAAACTCCGCCCGCGACGATCTTTCTCGTCTATTCCCCACCCCTTCTCTTTACGGCGCAGTGTGGAGAGCACATGGCGGGGACACAGCAGGTGCGCCCCAAATATTGCAGCAACGAGGAGGAGGAGGAGGACGAGGAAAGGCCGGAGGCAGAAACGTCCCGATCCCGGAGGCTGAAATTTAAGGCGTCCAATATGTCATTTGAAGAAATGTTGGAGATGGTGGACATATTGAAGAGGAGCGACTATGATGGGAAGTATGGGCCTTACCTCAACCCAAATGTCAGAAAGGGCAAGATCATGTCTAAAGTTGTGAGGAGGCTGTACAATAATTTTGGGGTACAACGATCCAAGGAACAACTGAGGAAACGCTGGTCAGACCTGAAACTGAGGGAGCCCGATCAGTACAGAAAGATCAAGCGAGTTCTTCAAAAAAGTAAGTAGTTGTGTTTTGTGTATGATTTCTTGCTTGCATACTGCTCCATGTGTTTTTTTTTTTCCAATGTTGTACCTTTGAAAATGGCCACTTTCATGTTCGTCTGTGCATTCGATCGTACTCAACCTCGATCGTTCGGCCACTTATAATACGAGGTTTGGTGAAGTTTTTAGTGAAAGGAAGTTTGTTCTCAATAGAGATGTCATCAAGAATGTAAAGCAAATTTATACAATGTAAAGGAGAGGTCACTCAGTAGCTGTTTACCCATCTGGACTCTAGAGCACTAGTGCTGGGACACCCAAACGCCCTTTTTTTTTATGCTGATCCACACATGTGCTCCAGTGGATACTAGAGGGGTGTACCAAAAAGGTAGTAAGTTTAGCACCTTTACAAAGTGACTACATTCATGTTGTTGTAATTTGTAACTGGCCAACCCAAAATATTGTCCCTTACTTTCAAGCAATGTTTGACATTTCCTATTTCTGCCCTCAATAGATTGTGGTGCTAAATCTTCCTTTTGTACATTCTCATAGGGGATCGAAGACTCGGGACGCTTGAGGAAACCAGAAAACCCACACCTCCCAAAGAAGGGGAAAAACCAGAAGCAGAGGAGGAGGAGGAGGAGGAAGGAGAGATCATCGAACTTGGAGAACTTGTCACCACAACAGATGAGTGTGGGAGAACACAGCTACTAAGCTAATCAATGTATGCCTGCCTCATTTCCAAGAGCCTTTATTTTTTTTTTGGTGTTTTTAGGTGACATGGATGTTGTGGAAGAAGAATCGCACTTTACGACTGAAAGTGCACACATACTCATCGGGGAGATAATGGTCTGCAATCGAGATCTAGATGAGATAAAGAAAAACATCAATGATGTTCAACAAAAATTGAAGAACATCATTGATGTTTTAGGTAAAATCTGAAAACGCACCAAGTAATTAACACACATTTGTGGCTGTTTGTGACAACATTTGCAACTTAAGAACTGTGGCAAATTTGGAACATGCACACATTGTGTCCACATGTGCTAGCTCCCATCATGGTGGATGAATGACAATGTTTTGGGGGTGCAACTACTTTACTAAAGGGGGTGTGGTGAAGGGGTTGCACCCCCAAAACACGTCCATTGATCCCCATGATGGGAAATTGCACTTTTGACCATTCTAGGCATGTGTTTTACCATCTAATGTCCATTTTGACACCCAAATTGTGTGCTTGTTCTAAATTACCTTTTTCAAGGGGTGCCCCCCCATGTGATGAAGGCAAGATCAAACACACTTTCAACATATAGTCATGTCTGATCTTGTCTTCACTTTAGAAAATTGAACTTTGCAAGTTCCTATGTTCGGTCTGTTCTGTTTTGCTCCATGCCTGGTTTTAACAAATGCGGAATGTTAGTAAACAATGTTTGAAAGAACCAAGATCTTGTCAGTTTTGCCACGAAGTTTAGAAAGGCACTTGTGAATGTGTTGTAAGTAAACTTTTTTAATCTAAAAAATGTGTGGCTTCCTTCTTTAAAAACACCAAAGGATTATTTATGTCAAAAGTTAATGATTTGGGGGGCAATGGGTGTTATTTACTAAAGGCTTTTCCAGTTTGCACTGCAAGTGTATTTTCCAGGGCACTTTTGCAGTGCACTTGTAGTGCATAGTGGATTTGGCTTATGTAAATGACACCCACAGTGGTTTCTACAAAAACACGTAGCCCAGCATTTTTGTGAATACACACATTTCTGTCATGGTGATGAAAAGGAGTATTTTGGGTGTCAGTTATGCACTACAAACCTACTCTAGACAAAAGATTAGGTATCACACACACATGAGCAGATTATTTTTGGGAAGAGGAGACTGTTACCTCCTTTTGCCCAGAAAGTGCATTCCCACTGTTGAAGCTAAAGGGCAAAAATATCCAACACAAATAAGCTAGAATACACCTACAACAAACACAAGCAGGAAATGACAAGAAATCATAGGTATGTTTAAAAAATATATTTATTAAAAAATGCCTCTCACACATCGTCAGGCAGAGCAATGGCCCCCCTACCCACAAAGTAGTCCATATATTGCTCGCAGACCTCGTGGGCATTTAGAGGGGGCAAGCCTGGACGTGCCGCTTGAAGGGCTGTGAGGTCGGCATTGGAAGGCCCGTCCACATCTGGGCCAACGGCCACCACATAGTTGCTGTTGTGTCTTTTCAAAAAGTTGTGCAATATGCAGCAGGCAAGAACTATGTGGTTCAGTTTGTATTCCGCCAAGTTAATAGCCATCAAAAACAGGCGGAAGCTGCTGGCCAGGATCCCGAAGGTGTTCTCCACCACTCTGCGGGCTCTCGACAGCCTGTAATTGAAGACCCTCTGGTCTGGGGTGAGGGTCCTCATCGGGAAGGGCCTCATCAGATGGGGAGTCAGCGCAAACGCTTCCTCTTGCCACAAAGGTGAAGGGGAGTCCTTCAGCATTCTCCGCTGGAGGTGTCAAACACAGACTGCCACTCTGGAGATGCCAATAGAACTCCGTGTGCGCAATGGCACCACCATCCGAGATCCGGCCGTTCATCCCCACGTCCACATACAAAAACTTGTATGTCGCCGACACCACCGCCAACATCACTACACTATTAAACCCCTTGTAATTATAATAGTAGGACCCCGAGTTGGGGGGTGGGACGATGCGGACGTGTTTCCCATCAATTGCACCTCCGCAGTTAGGAAAGTCCCAACGGCTGGCTAAGTGGGAGGCCACAGTCTGCCATTCCTGTGGCATGGAAGGGAACTGTGGAGTGAAACAAGAAAAAAAAAAAGTCACTTTGCACATAAACATTGCAAGCCGATTAGACAATAACATCTTGGAACAAGATCAGACTTTAAAATTGTAAGCTGGAAAGTATTTGCACCCAAAAGTAGAGGGTCCCCCTAGCAGATTACTCACCCCCCATCAATCCACCCACTTCTGATGGGCCATTGACAATAACTAGGGGTTTGGGGGGGGCTTTGGACAGGTAACCCTCTCCACTTCATTGATTGCCAAATGGCTCAATAATGTGTGCTAGTTTGGCCAGATCCTCCTTAACAAAACACTATTGGCAGCCCACAGGAAACCTAAAAGAACATTCCAAATAACACCCCCCACCCCAAAAAATTATGGAAGCACATTTTGACATTCTGCAATTACCTAGCAAGCTAATAGGAGGGAAAACACAAAAAATTATGAAATGGAAAGTAGGGAGCCAGCCCCTTGCACTACATGCTTTGCTGAATTCATCCTTAAAGATGCCCACTATAAAGAGGTAGGTATATAGTGTGTATTGACCTTGGGAAAGCCAGCAGATAGAGGATTGGTAGCATCTGACAGAGCAGTAGGGGGAGGGGGTTCCTAATGGGTTTGGCACCCCCCCCCCCCCCCAAAAAAAAGGGAAACAAAAGGGGGGCTCTGCATGAAGTAAAACACACAGCAAACATATTTTAGGGGGTGTTTGGGGAAAAACAATACTATGCAGCAGACAAAATACATTGCTTAAGGGACTAGGCCATAGGTGTCTATTGGGCCAGAAGAGCATGCTGGGGAGGTAAGTGAAGGGAAAAATGCATGAAGGAGAAAAGGGGCACAGCATATTAGAGCATATTGCAATCATGGTAATTAGGGCAGGCGGTCAAAAATACAAGACATTAGCAAACAGAGCATACATAGAAGGGAATAGTAAAGGTGAAATGTTACCGTAACCACTTGCCTACCAGGCACCAACACCCCCCTCCCATCCAGACCAATTTTCAGCTTTCGGTGCTCTCACGCTTTGACTGACAATTACTCAGTCATGCAACACTGTACCCAAATGAATTTTTTGTCCTTTTTTTCCCACAAATAGAGCTTTCTTTTGGTGGTATTTGATCACCTCTGGGTTTTTTATTTTTTGCGCTATAATTGAAAAAAGACCGAAAATTTAAAAAAAAAAAACACATTTTTCTTTGTTTCTGTGATACAATTTAGGAAATTATTAATTTTTCTTCATAAATTTTGGCCACAATTTATACTGCCACATATCTTTGGTAAAAATAACCCAAATTAGTGGAAATTATTTGGCCTTTGTGAAAGTTACAGACTCTACAATCTGTGGTGCGAATCATACAAAATTGATCACATCTGATGTACTGGTGGCCTATCTCATTTCTTGTGACCCGAACAAGCCAGGAAAGAACAAATACCCCCCAAATGACCCTTTTTTGAAAGTAGACATTCCAAGGTATTTAGTAAGAGGCATGTGAGCTTTTTGATGTTGTCATTTTTTCCCACAATTCTTTGCAAAATGAATTATTTTTTTATTTTTTATTTTTTTTCTACAAAATTGTCATTGTAATAGGTTATTTCTCTCACATGGCATGTGTATACCACAAATGACACCCCAAAATAAATTCTGCTACTCCTGATTATTACGATACCACATATGTGGGACTTTTCCACAGCCTGACCACATAGAGAGGCCCAACATGCAGGAAGCGCCATCACGTGTTCTAGGAGCATAAATTACACATCTAAATTGTTGACTACCTATTACACTTTTGAAGGCCCTGGAGCACCAGGACAATGACACGTGACACTGATGACATGTGACACTGACGTGGCACTGATGACACGTGACACTGACGTGGCACTGATGACACGTGACACTGATGACAGATGGCACTAATATGTGGCACTGATGAGAGATGGCATTAATATGTGGCACTGATGAGAGATGGCACTAATACGTGGCACTGATGACAGACGGCACTAATACGTGGCACTGATGACACATGACACTGATGACACTGATACGTGGCATTGATGACAGGTGACACTGATAAGAGATGGCACGTGGCACTGACAGGTGGCACTAATATGTGGCACTGATGACAGATGGCACTAACTACAGGTGGCACTGGCAGATGGCACTGGGCACAGATGGCATTGGGGACAGGTTGCAGTGGTGGCAGTGGGCTCAGATGGCATTTTATTTTTTTATTTTTTTTATTTTAAACTTACGGCGCTGCAGCCGTTCATCTCCCCCTCCTCACACGCTGTCTCTGTGTGAGGAGGAGGAGCGGCGCTGAGAGATGATCTCATATGTTTACATATGAGATCATCTCTCATTGGCCAGGGCGATCGCGCTGTAAACGGCCGCTGTTATTGGCCGTTTACAGCGATCTGTGACACAGAATTTCCCTGCTGCGCGCTCGTGAGCGCGCACAGGGAACAAGGAAAGGGGAGGCCGTCATATGACGGCCTCCCGGGATTTGGCATCCGCGCTGTGGCCGTCATTCGGCTACGGCCGGATGCGAAGTGGTTAATATAGTCCTCCTGCAGGACCTGGATTATGGCAGAACAGGTCTCTGGAATAATCACGCTGAAGCAACCAATTCTTGGTCCACATACTCCTCGTCACTCTGTTCATGGACAGGTCTTGGCTCAAAGCTAAAAGCCCGACACCAATTCCGCGTACAGCACGAACTCGGTGACGAGTACGTACGGGAAACAATCGCTCACAAACAGTCGGCTGGTCAGAACGGACAAACAGAAAGCACCGATAAACAGCAAGGCCTGAAAGAACGAAAGGAATACCAGAAACGAGCAGACAATAAGCAGTGAAAATCAAAGCATCCTATATCAAGATATAGGCCGCAATGACCAACAAATGTGAACTGACTACACGCACTAATAAACAGATACGCACGACAAGCACAAACTGAAGAGCAGTAACGATCTGAGTCACAAAACTGAGAAGCGTGAATCGTAAGTCCCCAAACTTCAACTAACTCGCGATAAACACAGGATCAGCAGAAGGAGCCCAACGGGTGCAGGACGTGGTGCTGAACTTCACTTTTCTAGTCTCGTGAAAGACGACTTACGTCACGACGTTCTTGCAGACCGGAAATTCCGACAACGTTGTCCGACCGTGTGTACGCAACACCAATATCGGACAAAGTCCGACGGAAATGGTCATCGGAAAATCCGACCGTGTGTATCGGGCTTTAGAGTTACAAGGTGCCATGCTCAATAACACACCAGGAAATAAAATATCAATAATAATATTAGATCAAAAAAGTGCTAAATGCATACATATGTGATAGCAAACATGTATAAATAAAACACATGTAAGAAAAAGTGCAAGTGCATAAACCATACAAGTGTCTATTATTAAAAGACACAAAATGCTGATTGATGTGAGACTAGATGCAGGTGATGTGATCATACTATTGACATGCTTGTTACATCCAACCGTGGCTCTGAATCATGCATAGGTGAAATCCGGGAACCCCTTATGGTAATGAGCTCACCTCAGAGCGTGTGACCAGCTTTTACACTGAGTCAAAACACGCATATGAACCCCTATAGGGTTCTCGGCTGTTTCACTGGATCAGTAGTATCCTCAATGCAATGAACTCAGAGGCGCATGAAAAAAGGAAAAAGAATAGTGCAATACCGTTTTTCTAAATTTAATAGATAAGTTAAAAACCATTCCCCCGCCAGGGTACTCACATGTATAAGGTCAAAAAAAAGTGCACCATACTTCATAAGGCTCAATAAAATACTGTAAAAACAGTATAGGTATGGTTTGTATCTCCTCTAGGCAGGTGTACTGTCTCTCCGAGGAGATACAAATTAGCAAAGGAAGTCAATGTCGCCACTTCCATCGGCGAGATTGACACCTTGCGAGCCCCGTCGTCTGGTATGGGTTTTAAGGGTAACCCCTACGCCAAGAAAATGGTGTGGGGGTCCCCCCAAAGTCCATACCAGACCCTTATTTGACCACGCAGCCCGGCCGGTCAGGAAAGGGGGTGGGGACGAGCGAGCGCCCCCCCCCCCTCCTGAACCGTACCAGGCCACGTGCCCGTCTACCTGGAGTCACTAGTCTTCGCTGGTCACGTCTACCTGGAGTCACGTTCAAAATGAACGGACTTTACTCCGTGTGTGGGCAAGTCCATTCATTTGGAAAGTCCGGTGGACTAGCACACAGACGGGCTGATTGTCCGTCGGAAGGCCGAGTCCAGCGGACTTTTGGGAAGAAAAAGTCAGCCGGAGCCCACACTCAGTCGAATTGTTCGGCGGACTCCAATGCCCCGTACACACGGTCGGAAATTCCGACCACAAAATCCGTCGGATTTTGTCCGACACCGGTGTTGCATACACACGGTCGGACAAAGTTGTCGGAAAATCCGATCCTCCCTAACGTGGTGACGTTCGTTGCGTAAGACGGGACTACGTAGAGGCTAGTAGCCAATAGCTTTGGTCTTGTAATGTGATCTGAGCATGCGTGGCACTTTGTCCGTCGGAATTCGCTACACACGATCGGAAAAAGTCCGATAGGACTTTGTTGTCGGAAAATTTGAGAGCAGGAGATAAAACTTTGTCCGTCGGAAAATCCGACGGAAAAAGTCCGATGGAGCCTACACACGGTCGGAATTTCCGACAACATTGTCCAATAGGACATTTTCCGTGTGTATGGGGCATAAGTCTGCCGGATAGTCCGATCGTGTGCACGTGGCATAAGGGGTCAATATAACCTCACTGAGCATTTTTTGGCACAATTGTGCACTTTATATCTGGGTGTGCGTTTTAGTTTACAGATTTTGTGCACATTATTTGTTTTGCTATATTTTGCACTTGCACTTTTACACCAGTTGTATGTTTACTATTTTATGCACATTATTATATTCTTGTGGATTTAGAACTATGGATTAAGATACAGATTATTTAGTGCATAGCCATTCCAGCGCAGCGTATATATATATTTTTTTTATTGTGCGCGAACGTATGAGACGTGTTTAACGTTTGCAGCTTGATAGTGGCAGATTGGTAGGGGGTTCATTAAGGCTCGCAGGATTTTGTTTTGGAATGTTTTAAAGCTCCCAAGTGATCCACTGCTGAGTAGGGATGGGCCCGGTGCTCGATGCGAACCCATCGCATCGAGCACCGGGCGTTCGCTCGATCGGCGAGCCCAGAACTATTTGGGCCGTTCGCATCACATTCGTGTGATGCGAGCGGCCCCGCAATGCATTGCGGCCGGCGCAGTGCATTGCTGGCTGATGATTGGCCAAGCATGCACTGTGACCCCGCATGCTTGGCCAATCACAGCGCCGGAAACTCGAAGAGCCATAATTGGCTACAGGCAGGACGCCTGTAGCCAATTACAGCTCAGGGGCTTTAGTACACGCCCCCTCTTATAAAAGGCCGCCACGCCGTCTGCGCCGGTCACATGCTGTTCCGGCGTAGATAGAGCAGGATCGTTCTGTGTCACTCTGCTGGATTTAGTTAGTTAGAGAGATTTACTTAGAGAGATTGAGTTAGATAGATTCATTTAGAAAGATTGATTTAGAAAGAGGGGCTTGTAGTGTGTTCGTGGCAGGCAGGCACTGGCAGCAAACAGAGCTCCTGTATTTTGTTCCCAGAAGCACCTATAGGACTTGTAGTGTGTTCGTGGCAGGCAGGCAGAGCTCCTATATTTTGTTCCCAGAAGCACCTATAGGACTTGAAGTGTGTTAGTCCCATCACACAGACCTACATTTTCTTCCCAGAAGCACCTATAGGACTTGAAGTGTGTTAGTCCCATCACACAGAGATCATATATTTTGTTCCCAGAGGCACCTATAGGACTTGAAGTGTGTTAGTCCCATCACACAGACCTATATTTTCTTCCCAGAAGCACCTATAGGACTTGAAGTGTGTTAGTCCCATCACACAGACCTATATTTTCTTCCTAGAAGCACCCATAGGACTTGAAGTGTGTTAGTCCCATCACACAAAGATCCTATATTTTGTTCCCAGAGGCACCTATAGGACTTGAAGTGTGTTAGTCCCATCACACAGACCTATATTTTCTTCCCAGAAGCACCTATAGGACTTGAAGTGTGTTAGTCCCATCACACAGACCTATATTTTCTTCCTAGAAGCACCTATAGGACTTGAAGTGTGTTAGTCCCATCACACAGACCTATATTTTCTTCCCAGAAGTACCTATAGGACTTGAAGTGTGTTAGTCCCATCACACAGACCTATATTTTCTTCCTAGAAGCACCCATAGGACTTGAAGTGTGTTTGTCCCATCACACAAAGATCCTATATTTTGTTCCCAGAGGCACCTATAGGACTTGAAGTGTGTTAGTAGCATCACACAGAGCTCCTATATTTTCTTCTCAGCAGCACCCACAGGACTTCTAGTGTGTTAGTGGCATCACACAGAGCTCCTCTATTTTCTTTGCAGAAGCACCCATAGGACTTCTAGTGTGTTAGTGGCATCACACAGAGCTCCTATATTTTCTTTCTCAGCAGCACCCACAGGACTTCTAGTGTGTTAGTGGCATCACACAGAGCTCCTATATTTTCTTCTCAGCAGCACCCACAGGACTACCGACTACAATGGCTGGAAGACCGCCAAGGGGAGGCAGAGCGTGCAGAGCCAAGAACACAGGGCAGGCAGGCTCTGTTTCTAGTGGAAGTGGCCGTGGCCGTGGCCGTGGATGTGGTCGTGCATCGTTATCAGCACGTGGCCATGGGACACGCGCGTCTTTGTTTTCGGCAGCTGGACATGTGGAGCCGCATCATGCTGAAGGCTTGGTAGAATGGATGACCAAGCCCTCCTCATCCTCCTCATCCTCTCTCACCCAGGCTCAGGGTACTGGCAGAGCAGCTGCCAACGCGTACTCAATGGCATCATCAGCCACCCCTTCCCTAGACCCACCATGTCCTCCTGAGGAGTCCCCCGAACTCTTTGAGCACAGTGTTGGGTACATGCTCCAGGAGGATGCCCAACGATTCGAAGGCTCGGATGATACCAAGCTTGAGGAATCTGGCAGTACTGTTCCACCAGCTGCAGCTTACTGCCAGGTTTGCTCTAGTGGTGAAGAGGGAGGGGATGATGAGGTCACTGACTCCACGTGGGTGCCTGAAGGGAGAGAGGATGAGGAGGAGGACGAGGAGGAGGAGGATGCGGCGTCACATGTCCAACGAGGCAGGATGCCCCCTGGAGGCCAGGTAGAGGCCAGCACAGCAACTGTACAACACCGCAGAGCTCCGCCTGTGCAGGGTGCTGCCTCTGCACGTTATCAGAAAAGTTCTTTGGTGTGGGCCTTTTTTGAGACGAGTGCATCAGATCGCACCACTGCTATTTGCAATATTTGTCTCAAGCGAATCTCGCGTGGCCAAAACAGCAGCCGCTTGGGCACCACAAGCATGACCAGACATATGTCGACCTGCCATGCAGCTCGTTGGCAGGCACACATAAAAGACCCACACCAAAGAACTAAGCGGACCTCTCCTTGCTCCTCATCAGCTGGGATCTCCATCCCCACTACACCTTCAGTCCTCTCTGAAAGCTGCTCTGAGAGGACTGAAGGTGTAGAATTAGGTGTGTCACAACCAAGTACTTGCAGTACACCGACGTCCGATTGCAGCAGGCAAATTTCCCTGCCCCAGCTGCTGGACCGTAGAAAGAAGTACACTCCCAGCCATCCACATGCCCAGCGGTTGAATGCTAGCTTGGCTAAATTGCTAGCACTTCAACTGCTGCCTTTTCAGTTGGTAGACTCGGCCCCCTTCCGTGAGTTTGTTCAATGTGCGGTTCCTCAGTGGCAGGTTCCCAAACGCCACTTTTTCTCACGGAAGGCGATTCCGTCTCTCTACCGGCATGTGGAAGGCAATGTCCATGCCTTGCTGGACAGGGCGGTCAGCGGTAAGGTGCATATTACCGCTGACTCATGGTCCAGCAGGCATGGACAGGGACGGTACCTTTCTTTCACGGCCCATTGGGTCACTCTATTGGCAGCTGGGAGGGATGCAGGACAAGGTGCAGTAGTGTTGGAGGTTGTTCCGCCACCACGCCTCCAAAACGCTACTATTGCTACTGGTTGTGACACACCTCTCTCCTCCACCCCCTCCTCTTCTTCTTCCTCCAGTGCTCTGTCCTTGGAACCAGCGGTGCTCCGTAGGCGTACAAGGGGCTACGCAAGTACGCAGGCAAAAAGATGCCATGCCGTGCTTGCGCTGGTGTGTTTGGGGGACAGGAGCCACACTGGGCCAGAGGTTCTGGCAGCTCTGCAGGGGCAGGCCGAGAGGTGGTTGACGCCACGTCAGCTTAAGCCAGGAATGGTCGTTTGACAATGGCACCAACCTCCTCTCCGCCCTGCGACAGGGGCAGCTCACCCATGTGCCCTGCATGGCTCACGTCCTCAACCTGGTGGTGCAGCGGTTCTTGGGCAGGTTCCCAGGCTTACAGGATGTCCTGAGGCAGGCCAGGAAAGTCTGTGTGCATTTCCGCCGATCTTATAATGCCAGTGCTCGGCTGACTGAGCGGCAAAAGGAGCTGAACCTGCCCAAGAACCGCCTAATATCTGACATGCCCACCAGGTGGAACTCAACGTTGGCCATGCTGCAGCGACTGCACACGCAGCAGAGGGCCATCAATGAGTACCTTTGCGACTACGGCACCAGGACAGGGTCAGGGGAGCTTGGTTTTTTTTCCCCACGTCAGTGGAGCATGATCAGGGATGCATGCACTGTCCTCTCACCATTTGAGGAGGCCACGAGGATGGTGAGCAGTGACAGTGCATGCATCAGTGACACTGTCCCTCTTGTCCACCTGTTGGAGCATACGCTGCGTGGGATAATGGACAGGGCACTTGAGGCAGAACAGAGGCAGGAAGAGGAGGACTTCCTTGCCTCTCAAGGCCCCCTTTATCCGGACAGTGTTCCTTCTGTCCCACCCATCACACAGGAAGAGGATGAGGAGGATGAGGAGGAGGAGGAGGAGGAGGAGGAGGAGGATTGTGTGAGCATGGAGGTGGAGCCTGGCACTCAGCATCAGCAGCAGCAGTCTTTTAGGGATGATGTACAGTCCCAACAAACCAGTGGACTTGTACGTGGCTGGGAGGAGGTGGCTGGCGATCATGTCATCCTCAGTGACCCAGAAGACTCCGGACCGAATGCCTCAGCTAACCTACGCTGCATGGCCTCCCTGATCCTGCAAAGCCTGCGGAAGGATCCTCGTGTTCTTCGGATCAAGGAGAGGGACCATTACTGGCTGGCCACTCTCCTTGATCCGCGGTACAAGGGTAAGGTTGCGGACCTTATCTTGCCGTCGCAGAGGGAGCAGAGGATGAGACATCTCAGGGAGGCCTTGCAGAAAGGTCTGTGCGACGCGTTCCCAGAAACTGGGAGGTTACAAACTCCTGGTCCTGGGCGACGAGTTGCTGAGGCTTCGGTCAGTAGCAGAAGGAGCGGTGGGGAAGGTGGACGTCTGACCGATGCGTTCAGACAATTTTTTAGTCCGCAGCCCCAAGGTATGATCGGTTCCAGCAACCATCGCCAGCGTCTGATATACATGGTGCAGGAATACCTTGGGGCAAGGTCAGACTTGGACACCTTTCCCACCGAAAATCCTCTGGCTTACTGGGTCCTGAGGATGGATCACTGGCCAGAGCTTGCACAGTATGCAATTGAGCTACTGGCCTGTCCTGCCTCCAGCGTTCTTTCCGAACGCACATTCAGTGCTGCTGGAGGATTTGTCACCGATCATAGGGTGCGCCTGTCCACCGCCTCGGTTGATCGACTGACCTTCATCAAAATGAATCAGTCTTGGATCACCACCAGCTACCAGGCACCTGAGGCGGATATAACCGAATAATTTTTAATGTCACATCCCTTCAAGACTGCCTATGCTGATGCTGAGTGACTGTCCTCTTATGTTCACTGACTATCCTCTTCCTCCTCCTCAATGATCCATGCCACCACACCAGTGCCTAAGGCACAATTTTTCAGCCCCTGTTTAACAGGGGCGTGTACATACAATTTTTATAAAAAAATGCTTCGCAACACGTGTGACTGCTGTGCTCCAAGTACAGTATCTGTGAGGGGTTGCAGTGTTGTGGCACCAGCACCAGTGCCTAAGGCACAATTTTTCAGCCCCTGTTTAACAGGGGCGTGTACATACAATTTTTATAAAAAAATGCTTCGCAACACGTGTGACTGCTGTGCTCCAAGTACAGTATCTGTGAGGGGTTGCAGTGTTGTGGCACCAGCACCAGTGCCTAAGGCACAATTTTTCAGCCCCTGTTTAACAGGGGCGGGTAATTACAAATCTTGATCTAATAGTTCACAGCAGGGCCCATTCCTGCGCCCACCAAGAGTAACTATGAGGGCCTACAGTCTTGTGGCAACACCGTCCACCACCACCGCCAAAGGCCCAATTTTTCTGCCCTGTTCATCAGGTGCTTGCAATTACAAATCTTGATCTAATAACTCACAGCAGGGCCCATTCCTGCGCCCACCAAGAGTAACTATGAGGGCCTACAGTCTTGTGGCAACACCGTCCACCACCACCGCCAAAGGCCCAATTTTTCTGCCCTGTTCATCAGGTGCTTGCAATTACAAATCTTGATCTAATAACTCACAGCAGGGCCCATTCCTGCGCCCACCAAGAGTAACTGTGAGAGCTTACAGTCTTGTGGCAACACCGTCCACCACCACCACCAAAGGCCCAAATTTTCTGCCCTGTTCATCAGGTGCTTGCAATTACAAATCTTGATCTAATAACTCACAGCAGGGCCCATTCCTGCGCCCACCAAGAGTAACTGTGAGAGCTTACAGTCTTGTGGCAACACCGTCCACCACCACCACCACCACCCCCAATTTTTCTGCCCTGTTCAACAGGTGCATGCAATTACAAATCTTGATCTATTAACTCACAGCAGGGCCCATTCCTGTGCCCACCAGTCTTGTGGCTACACCAACATCTAATAGGGCAAATTTCTGCAGAGTATATACGCCAGGCCCCTACTTTCAAACATCCAACTTACAAACGACTCCTACTTGCAAATGGAAAGAGAAAACAGGAAGTGAGAGGAAATCTACCCCTAGGAAGGGAAATTCTATCCTGTTAGATTTAATTTGGGAAAAAGGTATCTCCTCTCTACTGATACTTTATCACCAATCCTTGTTTCAATTAAAACCCCACTTTTTCCAAAAACATTTGTCATTGGGACGGAAAGTGAGGTGACATGTTCTGAACAGATGTGCAAAGACAGCAAATGTTACAGGGGTGATAACCCCTCCCTATGTTCTCCAAAAAGCTTAAAAATAGATTTTTTGGGGATGGAGCTACACTTCATAATGTACCTGTTCAGATTCTACTTAAGAACAAACCTAAAGCCGCAAGTGGTTTTAAATGGCTTCTTTTTTTCCTTTACAAATGTCATTTTGTGCAAGGACAGTTCTAAACACAGGAAACACATGCCACTTCACAGGCATACTTTAGACACCCCCCAGGGACCATATTTAAAGGAAAATTTCACTTTTTTTTTTTTTCACTTTATGCATCATTAAAATGACTGCTCCCGAAAAAACGTTAGTTTTTAAAAGTTCTTTTTGCATTGATATATGTCCCCTGGGGCAGGACCCGGGTCCCCAAACCTGTTTTATGACATTAACATGCATATTGGCCGTTGTAATTAGCACTTTTGATTTCGAACGTTCGCGTCCATTATAACGTATAGGGTTCGAAAATTCGCGCGAACTTTCGGTCCGTTCGAAGGTTCTGGTGCGAACCGAACCCGGGGGTGTTCGGCTCATCCCTACTGCTGAGGGACAATGAGCCCTGTCCTGGTGTCCATTTAACTGACAGTTATACCTGCTCCCAGCTCCAGCTAGCACAAGAAAGTGTCCCTTATCTAATTCATTCCTCCGCCTGCTGATCGGGACGTACTTAGTCCCATGGACTGTGTTGACTCAATAGTGAGCCTGCTGGAGACTTACATGTATATAAATTAGAGAAATTCCCCTTCAGGACGCCCCCTAAGGGGAGATGCCCCGAAAAGAAAAAAGATGGCTACTATGGCTATAGTGGGCAAATAAAGAGCATGGAAATTATAATAATTCAACAAGTTTATTAATCACATCAAGTGCCAAAAATTTTTATAAAAAGTTAGTCTAGCCAGATGGCTCAGTAAAAAACGTTCCTATAATGCATCTAACATGCATTTCACGAAATCCCTATGGATGCTATTTATGCCTTGCAACTAATTACATACATTGAAACAGACACTAGACTCATAAAACAATAAATGGACATGGCACCTCTAACACCATGTTCATGCAATGCTTTATTTAATCTAATCATTATTACAACAGGGAATCAGCAATTCAGCATATGCGTGGTCCCTAGGGTTACGGAAAATTAGTAATAAATTAAAGTTATCAAATTCATAAATTGGCACACCCAGCATTATACACTGTCTTTCTAATCCGGTGGCCATCTGATTCTATGATAGTAAATTGTGTATAGATTTATACAATACACATCAGGTTGTTGTATCTGGGCGGACTGTTTTCATCTTTTTTAGAAATACCATTTATTTTAAAGTCCGATTTCATTTTCCGTACTCAAAGATACAACAGGGTTATTTTCCTAAAAAGCAGGATGTTTTTTGTCACAGTTCTCAAAATTTAGATAGTAACAGTCATTAGCGTTGATTGAAGACACATTTCTTTTACCAGTACTATTGCATACTATGTAGCTGAAAAGCTCATCCAGTATATTTTTTATATGTACAATATAAAATTATAATTGCGCTTCCAATAGATCAAATTGAAATGTAGCAGCCAGCATCAACAATGATACAATTGTGAAAGAAAACAAAAACAAAAAATGCAGCGCTGTGAAAATCAACTTGCTGAAACAAGTGAATCAAAATACAAAATGAACAAATATAGTGAACAATGGAATTGGCCTGGCACAGCCTAAACCCAATAAAAAAAAATGAAAACTCTGTGAAGTCCATAATAAAATAATGAAACATATGGATGAAATGTTGTATTTGTACCATGAGCACAGGGGTGAACACTATATAAGACAATAACGTCCCTTTAGCAATGAATATAATTCCTCCGCAGGAAGATAACCAAACTTCATAAAGGTGACTTCAAGTGTGTGGAATGGCGTAAAGATGCATACATTTCTCATCCAACACAAAGCAAAACTTCATACAGGGATATTTCAGGTGTGCAAACTCATCAAAGAAAGGTAATGGGTACTCTTACTCTAAGGTGTGGACCCACACACCATGGTGGTGAGTCAATCAAGCACAAGATTTAGTCAGCGACAATCGATCCTCCAACAAGGGTGATAAAATGCCACACAGCACTCAGCGATCTATGCATCCAGGATGTCCAGTATAACATGTCACCATCAAAAACTCCAAGAGAAATGTGGTCATCCACACACTGGAGCTTTCTTTTTTTTTCTCTCGCTCCAGTGTGTGGATGACCACATTTCTCTTGGATTTTTTGATGGTGACATCCTGGATGCATAGATCTCTGAGTGCTGTGTGGCGTTTCATCACCCTTGTTGGAGGATCGATTGTCGCTGACTAAATCTCACGCTTGATTGACTCACCACCACACCTTTGATTTACACCTTTCACATTTTTTACGATCACTTCATTGTTGCCAATTTATTTGGTTTAGGCTGTGCCAGGCCAATTCCATTGTTCACTATATTTGTTCATTTTGTATTTTGATTCACTTGTTTCAGCAAGTTGATTTTCACAGCGCTGCATTTTTTGTTTTTATTTCTTATATGTGTAAACCACAAATGTCCCACATATATCAAGATGTCAGTTCCACGACTGAAAGATGAAAAACCCCCTCCAGACACTTTGGGTAACGCTGGGTTTGATTATAGAGGTTATATATATGTGGTGTCTTTATTTAGATATGCTATAGACTGGTAATATCAATGACAAGTGAGTTGCATTTTAAATTCCTTTTTAAAGGGTCATTGCGATATTAAAGCCGGCCATCAGTTTGTGCTCATATATATACTGCTTATACTATATTTGATTCATAGTTAGCAAATAGTTGGCTGTAGAGTTCATTACGTTACCACTTCTGGACGTCTCCGGGGGAACGCTGATCAGTTACCACTGATTCATTAGTTGAATGCTCACAGTCCAGTGTTGTATTCCTCTTTGGAGGTAGATTGCGCTGAGAGCCATCACTCCATCAGACGCTAATTTCTTTGCCATGACTATGTCCAGAGCAGTATTATGTGCTTGCCGTGTTGCCGCTCAAAGAGGCAGGCTGTTTAGGCAGTGATCACTCAATCTCCGTGGGCAGTGTACAGCTGCTGGTTTGTGTTCCGCTCTCCATAACGGAGATAGCCCTGTGATGTACCACTGTCCGTGCTTACGTTGACGCGTTTCGCAACGTTACATTACGTAGCTTCAACTGGACGTACGTTTTTCTTTTCGGGGCATCTCCCCTTAGGGGATGTCCTGAAGAGGAATTTCTCTTTTTTATATGCAAATGATCAGGTTACGGCAATAGCCTCCTAAAACTTGGAGTAGTGGCATAAAGCAGTTTATCCAACTATTAATCTATTTTTTACTGCCATAGAAACCGGGGCGACGAATAAGGTGTGGTCTGCCTTTGTTTTAAGACTTACATGTACCTTACATGTACCTGCAGATCAAACAAAGCCACCAGAGGACCTTGATCATAGCAGATTGTCCGTCTCAACATTTCACTGGTAGTATCAGCTTTTTCAAGGGATACTGTAATCTCAAAAGATTTACCATTTTATATAATTCCTTACCAAGCAGAATATTATGATCCTGGCTTACATAGACTGACTTGCAACTCTTCAGCATTGCTCCAGGGATGTTATGCTCTCTCCATTTAAAAACCCTTAGAGAGGTCCCTCCTTCTTACACTGCATAACAGGGCAAGTTCATCTTTAATGCCCAGTTTGCAAAACAAACCTCCATGCATTTCAACATCTCCAGCATATTACACACTGTTAGAAACTGTTTTTTAAATATTTGCACATGCTATATAGTATGTTATTATAGTTGCAGTACAAGTATTGTTAATGTGTGAAAAATTGTTGTTATTTGTAGATTAGAATGCAAAACAGCAATGCCCAAGGGACTTTGGGAGATTAACTGAATTAATAAAAATTTAAATTTTATTCAAGAAACATATTCTAAAAAATGATAAGTCTAAAATCATAAACACTTTAGCAAGAATGCACATAATTTTTTTTTTTTTTTTGATATTTACATGAGTTTACAACAGGACTGATAGTCCATAGGAGTCAATGAAATACGTGTAAATTGTATTTCTACACGTTTCACAAAACAACACACTCACTTCCTCAATAGAATTAGACACTCATATCTGAAAGGAGAAACCAGCTCATTAAAAAAAAAAAAAAAGTTACATTTTTTGGGTATTTTCCAAAAGTATATTTACAGTTTAAACAGGATATCCAGAATAAACCCTTACTGGATATAGGTCCCAACAGAAAAATAGTAACATAACCCCAACAAGCATTAAAAAGGATGGAAAGGGGTAGAGAAATGCCAACTGGTCCACACCATCCTGTCTGGGAGTTGTGAGATGGGGGGCAAGGCCAGTCACTGGAAGATCCCAGATGTCTTGTGGGAACAAGGTGGCAGATTCACCAAAAAATGAGGGAAACAAAAATAAACCATAAAAAAAGGGCAAGTTAGCCAAAAAGGTAATGTGAGAAGAGCTCCTGGGAAAACACCAGGGGGATAGGTGTGACAATAGTAAGGGTGATTGAAGGCTTAGCCCTCAAATAATAAGGTGTGATAATGAACATTAATAAATACAGTATTGCTAAACAGTGCAAATAGTGGAGGAAGAAAGATAAATAGATGGGATCTCACATATTGGGGGAAAACATTGAAATTGTGTATAAATGATATAAAAAAAGCAGATGAACCATGTGAGAGTGTACATACCTGTAGATAATGTGGTCAGTGTTAATGTGGATTGGGAAAGGTGGCAGGTACCCCACAAGTTGGTGGAAATGGTGCCCACCCATCTTTGTGGCCGGACCACCCCCTCCCAACATCACAATGGCGGGAAATAATTGCTGCCAATCAGCCCATTACATAGGATGGTACAGTGGATAAAAAAAGTCTACACACCCCGTTAAAACATCAGGTTTCTGTGATGTAAAAAAAGGAGACAAAGAAATAATTTCAGAACTTTTTCCACCTTTAATGTGACCTATAAACTGTACAACTCAGTAGAACAATAAACTGAAATCATTTAGGTGGAAGGAAGTAAAAATAAAAAAAATGAAATACTATGGTTGCATAAGTGTGCACACCCTTAAACTAATACTTTGGTGAAGCACCTTTTGATTTTATTACAGCACTCAGTCTTTTTGGGTATGAGTCTATCAGCATGGCACACCTTAACTTGGCAATATTTGCCCACTCTTCTTTTCAAAAACACTCCAAATCTGTCAGATTGCGAGGGCATCTCCTGTGCATAGCCCTCTTCAGATCACCCCACAGATTTGGAATGGGATTCAGGTCTGGGCTCTGGCTGGGCCATTCCAAAACTTTTATCTTCTTCTGGTGAAACCATTTCTTTGTTGATTTAGATGTATGCTTTGGGTCGTCATGCTGAAAGATGAAGTTCCACTTCATGTTCAGCTTTCTAGCAGAAGCCTGAAGGTTTTGTGCCAATATTGACTAGTATTTGGAACCGTTTATAATTCCCTCTACCTTGACTAAGGCCCCTGTCCCAGCTGAAGAAAAACAGCCACAAAGCATGATGCTGCTGCCACCACCATGCTTCACTGTGGGTATGGTGTTCTTTTAGTGATGTGCAGTGTTGTTTTTGCGCCAAACATATCTTTTGAAATTATCGCCAAAAAGTTAAACCTTGGTTTCATCAGACCATAACACATTTTCCCACATGCTTTTGGGAGACTCCAGATGTGTTTTTGCAAAATTTAGCCAGGCTTGGATGTTTTTCTTTGTAAGAAAAGGCTTCCATCTTGCCACTCTACCCCATAGCTCAGACATATGAAGAATACGGGAGATTGTTGTCACATGTACCACACAGCCAGTACTTGCCAGATATTCCTGCAGCTCCTTTAATGTTGCTGTAGGCCTCTTGGCAGCCTCCCTGACCAGTTTTCTTCTCGCCTTTTCATCAATTTTGGAGGGACGTCCAGTTCTTGTCCAGTCAATGTTGTGCCATATTTTCTCCACTTGATGACTGTCTTCACTGTGTTCCATGGTATATCTAATGCCTGGGAAATTCTTTTGTACCCTTCTCCTGACAGATACCTTTTAACAATGAGATCCCTCTGATGCATGGAAGCTTTCTGCGGACCATGGCTTTTGCTGTAAGATGCGACTAGGAAAATGCCAGGAAAGACCTACTAAAACAGCTGAACTTTATTTGGGGTTAATAAGAGGCACTTTAAATGATGGCAGGTGTGTACTGACTTCTATTTAACATTATGATAGCAGAGAAGAAACGCTCCTGCGCACAAGTGGATAAGTAGACAAGCTATATAATGACGCAGGCCTTGCTGCCCTCAAGGATGGGGGATCCTAATAGTCAAAGATATAAAAGAAAAAGAAGGGATGCACCAGCCTTGTGCATTAACCTTTGGATATATATTTATTGAAAACGATAAAAAGGAAAACTACTCACAAACAATAGTGAAAATTCTTCCAATATGAATAGTCATCAAGTAGCAGCATTCAGTCTAGGATGAACGGAACTCTCCAAGGGACACAGAGGAACTCACAGAGATCGCTGCCAGCTGACACGTTTCGAAGGGAACATCCGTTTTTCCTCAGAGCTCAGCAGTGGACACTCCTTGGACCCATTAGATGACAGCTGCATATTCAAAATCGATATTACTAAGGGTCCCTCCAAGGCCGTGGTATTAGGGCTCATGACGCCCTTGTGGGTGGCCGATCTTACCATCTGTGGGGTACCCAGGGCCGCACCGTCACGTCTACACACTCATCCATAGTGCAGGCAGTGCTCCTGGTCTATCTCAGTTCCTGTAGCGCACGCTGCCATGTTTGCGTTCCAGGTTAGAGGAAGGGGCAAACCTAGCGTCACTTTCTCTGCGTCATCCGTTGATGACGTAAGCAGCGAAGAGCGGATCACCACCATATTGGTATAGACCAGACTACAGAGGCCAAATGGTGACCTACCATAGCCATACAAGCTAATCGCTCGTCGGACTAAATAAAATAAAAACTTTTGCCAGCCAGGTATGTTAGCTGCCGCCTGAACGATTGTGTAGGCGGGGAGGACGACAATATGACCCCTATAGACAAAAGGAATAAATGATAAAATGTTAAGCTATAACAGAAGGTGCAAAAGGCTAAAATCGATCATAATTAAATTATATATTATTTATAACCATGCATATGTACCATACGTGTATACACATATCATTAATTAATATCAAAAATTGTCCGATCTAGAATAGTATATAGGAAGATTTCCATCAAAACCTGCATAAGTGCCTCCAAAAAAGAACAACACCTAGCTGGGGATGATGCTGAAGAAGGTGAGCACATGCTGCACTAAGCAATAAAATTAAAAACAATCCCTCATGGATATATTATACTTAAAAGATATATAAATAAATGGTATATATACACACATATATATCTCTAATTAATATGTGCAGCATATAGCTATAAATCTGTCAAGTGTCCGTAACAAAAGGATAAAACATTACTCATAAAATTGAATGGGTATCATTGATGGTGTCACAGTAACAATAAACAGTAATAAAAAATATAATAAATAAATAAAATAAAAAATGAAATATGAAAGCTCTGAGGAAGAAGGGATGTTCCCTTCGAAACGCGTTCCGTTCATCCTAGACTTAATGCTGCTACTTGATGACTATTCATATTGCAAGAATTTTCACTATTGTTTGTGAGTAGTTTTCTTTATTGTTTTTAATAAATATATAACCAAAGAATAATGCACAAGGCTGGTGTGCCCCCTTTTTTTCATATTTAACATTAATTTGAATGAATGAATGTGATTGCTTCATTTTGAACACAGCTACATCCCCAGTTATAAAAGGGTGTGCACACTTAAGCAACCCCAATATTTTAGTTTTCCATTTTTACTTCCCCATCCTAAATTTTCAAATTGAGTTGTACAGTTTATAGGTCACATTAAAGGTGGAAAAAGTTCTGAAATTATTTATCTTTGTCTCATTTTTTTTATAGCACAGAAATCTGACATTTTAACAGGGGTGTGTAGACTTTTTATATCCACTGTAGTTGCGTGGTCACCTCCATGATGATGGCACGATGTTCTGACACGATGGTGCATAATGTAACCGTGTCCCATCAGCCACGCAGGCATGGCGCTTCCACAAAAGCAGAGGCAGGATGGGACGCCAACTCCACCCACGAGGCGGAAGGAAACATGAAAAATCAAAAATCAACCTAGGGACTCCAAGGCAAAAAAAGTGAGAGAACCAAAGACAAAAAAAAGTAAAAAGCCGAAAACCCTAACAAACATCAAAACAAAAAAAAACACTCCCATTGGGCTGACAAAAGAAATAAAGTGGGATCGCAACTCCCCGAAATAGGACTGAGGGAAAACCTGACAGAAAAAAATAAAAATAAATCTATCCAGCGACATAGTTTCTCCCCCATAAAACAGTTATAAATGGGTCCTGAGGAATGTGTTCAAGCGCAAGAAATTGGACCTTTATCGGGCAATCTGAATGGTCGAGGGCAGGATGTCTCCCTATGGGAGAACAGCAGAGATCCCCAAATTAGCATAGGTGTGATCATAGATAAGTTTCCAAAACTCCCTAATAGTCTTTCCTACATAGAAAGAGCCGCATTCACAGGTCATTAAGGAATACTATTCCTTGCGTATGGCAGTTGTCAAATTTATTAGGGACAAACTTTTTCCCATTTGGTAAGATGATATTCCTGTTGGTGTATATATATATACACCATATATATGGTGTATATATATACACCATTTCTGACAACACGAAAGTGAGTGTTTGACATTAAAAGGAAATATAACAGAAATCATTTTGCATCCAAGAAGAATTAAATAAACATTGACAAAATAAAATAACAGTACTAATCAAAAGTAAGGCAATTTTGATGAAAACATAAAATGTTATAATACAAATGATGTAAAAATATGAACATATACTAGCTTTGTAGCTTCAGTGTAAAACTTCAACTTCAACTTTTGCATTCACTTTAATTCACATTTTTTTTTTGTTTGGCAAATAATTCACCACCCCAAGTCTGATGCAGGAGTCTAGATGGTCATCTGTCAAGTTGCTCCTGTATATGTTCTTTATAAAGTTCATGTTTGAAAATGTTGACTCGCACAGGTATGTGGAGGCAAAGAAGGCCTTTACGTGCAGAGTAACAGAAACCAAAAGGGGATACTTTTCATATGGAACTGAAGGCCAGACATTTACCGAATTGGCGACACTTTTCACAGCCATTTCTCAGCTAAATAAGTTCAAGTTCAATAGAAGATTGATCTTCGTGAAATTTTTTTTTTATTATTATTGCAATGGAAATTGTACAAATTGGCAGGCAGGTTTGATCCTCCTGAAATAAGGAGGAATTTGAAAAACATTTGTTAAGTGGAGAAATTACATTCTGAATTTCCTCCCTCTCATAGGGTACTTCAGATTTCTCAATCTTCTCTTAACTTTGGAAAGTGCTTCAAATCTCCCTCTCTCAAATGATTCTCCCAAAGGCCAAGTTTGTCTGGACAGGTTTTCCTCAGAAATTATGTCCAGAATAAGTTTATCTCTGCCTTGAATTTTCAGATTCAAATCATTAAGCTTTTCAGCAATGTCTACCAAAAAGGTGAAGTCTTGAAGCCAATTGGAATCTACCAGCTACTAGAAATGCTTTTTCATTACGTTCTTTAAAGCAGAGTTCCACCCACTTTTGAGAGGTGGTCTTAAATGAAAGACCACCTCTCATTTTTGGCTAGTTAAAAAAAAAAATGTCTTCTAACTTACCTTTGTATGAAGTACAGCCTGTACTTCCGATCCATCTGGTCCGTGGTGCAGGACGTCATAGCCTCTTCTTCGGCGAGCCCCCTCAATGTGTTCTGAGATATGTGTGTGTCCCAGAAGACAGCTGGCCATTCACAAAGCGCAGCACAACTCGTGTATATGCAGTAGGAAACAAGCAGTTAAGCCGCAAGGCTCCACTGCCTGTTTCCCTTAATAAGAATGGCAGCGCCTGTACCCGATCCAATGGACGGATCGGCCTCAGGGGGCTGACATCGCGGGCTCCCTGGACAGGTACTGTATATACTCGAGTATAAGCCGACCTGAATATAAGCCGAAGCACCTAATTTTACCACAAAAAACTGGGAAAACGTATTGACTCGAGTATAAGCCTAGGGTGAGAAATGCGCAGCTACTGTAATGCCGCGTACACACGGTCGGAATTTCCGATGGAAACAGTCCGATGGGAGCTATCAGATTTTCCGATCGTGTGTATGCAATTACAACACGCAAAATTCCGACGCATGCTCGGAAGCATTAAACGTCCCTTTTATAGTCCTGTCGAACGTGTTGTATGCCGCAATGTTATTGACCATCGGAATTTGATGTGACCGTGTGTAGGCAAGGCAGTTTGAGCGAAATTCCGTCGGAATTCCGACGGGAAAACCATCAGAGCTTTTTCCGACGAGAATTCCGACCGCGTGTACGCGGCATAAGTGGAAAAGAGGGTCAACAATGCCCATTTGCAGCCTCACTGTGTCCATTTGCAGCCATAGGTCCCCTTAACTTCAAACTTGGTAGTTAAGGGTTTCTATATGCCCCCTAGCTGCAGCCAAAAGTTGGGGTCTCTGGACCCAGAGGGTCCCGAAATGACATTGCTGCAGATGGACACAGTTGACTGATTTTGGGGCCCTGCATCTCGGGGCCACTTGGTGCTAGGAACCCTGTAATGTTGGTTCCACTGGGTTTTCACACCAAATTTGGGGCTCCTAGCAACAAGTGGCCCCGAGATACGAGGCCCCAAAGTCGGGTCAGAAAATGTCAAGCACTTTTCTGCAGCAAAAAATTACATTTTCCAACCCGACTTTGCGGCCCCGTATCTCCAAGTGGCCCCCAGATACGGGGCCGCTTAGTCGGGTCGGAAAATGTAATTTTTTGCTGCAGAAAAGTGCTTGACTGGAGTATAAGCCGAGGGGGGCACTTTCAGCACAAAAAAAAGTGCTGAAAAACTCGGCTTATACTTGAGTAAATACGGTAAGTGTCCTTACTAAAAGTCAGCAGCTATAGTGTTTGTAGCTGCTGACTTTAAAAAAAAAAAAAGTCAGCAGCTGTTTGGTAGAAGCTGCTTAGAGAGATTGGAATTTTTCTTTGCTGAGCCAACACACTATTGAAGGGAAGTTTGCAGTATTCATGTTATTTCAAGTTCTCCAATCAACTCCCTGAACAACCTTTAAAGGGATGGGCAAAATTTTGTTAATCTTAACCTGAGTTTTCATAACTTCATTCATGTTCAAAAACTTCCCACAGAGTGCTTGCTAGTGCAGGATAAAATGGTACAAAAAAAAACACCTGGGGAAACTTTTGAATAGAAGTGCTCTCCCCTGGTATGGCTTTTTAAAGAGATGATTTTCATAAATTTTTCCTTTACTTCAAAATTAGGGATGGGGAACCGGGGGGGTTCGGTTTGCGGCAGAACATGCGAATGGACCGAAAGTTTGCATGAACATTCAAACACTGTTAAAGTCTATGGGACCCGAACGTGAAAAATCGAAAGTGCACATTTTAAAAGCTAATATGCAAGTTATTGTCCTAAAAAGTGTTTGGGGACCCGGGTCCTGCCACATGTATCAATGCAAAAAAAAGTTTTAAAAACGACTTTTTTTTCGGGAGCAGTGATTTTAATAATGCATAAAGTGAAAAAATAAAAGTGAAATATTCCTTTAAATATCGTACCTGGGGGGTGATTATAGTATGCCTGTAAAGTGGCCAGTGTTTCCCGTGTTTAGAACAGTCCCAGCGCAAAATGTAATTTCTAAAGGAATAAAAGTCATTTAAAACTGCTTGCGGCTGTAATGTAATGTTGGGTCCCGCAATATGGATGAAAATTATTGAAAAAAACAGCATGGGTAAACCCCCCCCCCAGCCCATTACCAGACCCTTTGGGTCTTGTATGGATATTAAGTGGAAAAGAAAAAAGCATCGCATGCCAATAAAACTAAAATTGATCGAATTAGTGAAACTAACTCTTAACTGAACGTCACAGTGAATCAATTTGAATTAAATGTGTATGACATTACATGCCCAATCAACATAATATAAAAGCATAAATCAACACCCAGTGATAAGAAAACATTTGTGTTACATATATAAACGTAAATATAAATATATGAAAAACAATCCAATGAGTTCATATGTGGACCAATTAGGTTGCAAAAGTGTCCCAAAGTAAGATAAAGTTTGAGGATTTCAAAAAAGCTCTAATGCTCGTGCTCCCACAGAAGATTTCAGACTGTAAATGTCCTGCATCAAAAATCCCTTCAACTCGTTAAGTGAATATTCAAATACACCACCACCGAAGAAAAGATGGCCGCTTACCGAAGATATGTGACCCCCCGTTACAGAGGGTCAAACAAGCGCGTGATTAGGTTATCTCTATATCGACCTCCAAAGGGATAATGACCTCAGACCTCCAAACACTCCTGGCATTAGGCTAAATGGACCTCCGGATCTCCCTCCAGGGGATTACCCAACGATGCACAGCATGTAAAGGAATTAGGATACTCCAGATGCGTTATCTCAAAAAAAATTATTAAAATAATAACATAAAAACTTACATATAGATTAAAAGATGATCAGCCAGGGAACGTCCGGTGCACCGGCCGGATGCACACAAAAAACGGAATTTGGCATAAGACACGGTAATAGCTTCTAGTAATGAGGTGGTGACAGTGCGTCGCTCGCCCGATGCATTTGTGATACCTCACGTCATCCGGGGACACAGGCGACGCACTGTCTCACCTCTTTTATGTCCGTAGTCACCAATCCAGCGTCGCTCCGAGTGCGCATGCGCGATCGGGCATGAGCTCCAAATGCGCATGCGCGATCAGACGTAGTGACACACTTACGTTGCGGCGTCACGCCGTCAACGCACTTAAGCGTAGTGACGCACCACCACCACGACGCCACAGCGCCAGCAACACAGGCAACGTCAGCACACTCTGCCGTCGCCACAGCAACACATCATGTGCCCGTGCATCCTCCAATAGGAACGCACCCTGCTCGGCCGGACTGTAATGCAGATAAAACTAAAAATGAAAAATTAATATTTAAAAACGCACGTCCTCTCTTTTTTAGGGAATAGCATAGTTGGATACTCATTATATAGCACCCAGAAAGGGCTATGCACATACGAATGTGCAAAACTATACCCCTCAAGTGCATCCAGATACCAGTTCACATTTTATTTACTAGTTCGTACGGGTTAAAACTATAGGAGTTTTTAATTTTTAATCTTTTATTTTTTACTTTTTACATTCTTCAGTTTATAAAAGACTAATATAACCCGCTAGCCTAAATGGGTTGGAGACAATCTATGGGGCGCATAGGATTCTCCTACCACATACAATAACAGGCAGGATTATCCAGTTCCCAGCCCCAAAATAGTGTTTTTTTATATTATTTACCCCTTCTCAGTGTGGACTTACGAGGGCTCTAACAAAAAAGGGGACACTTAGGAGTACTAATTTCCCAACACCACAAAGAAAAAAGGAGGGGAAACTCCTTATAGCCACATTATTGTGCAAAGACATTATTCATAGCACTTGAACAGTGCATGACAAATAATCAATGCACACTCAAAAACCCCAGATGTGTGCCCCCTTAAGGTCACTATTCCAACTCATCAAAAGGTTAGACCAAGTCCAAAAGGGTATGGCAAACACAAATAAACCCTAGTTGTATATAAACATTGTCGTAAATGGTTTAAACCATTGGTTTATTTTAAGTACAAAGTCCCATCTGGTCAATACTCTAACCTCCATGAGGTCGAGAACTGAAATCCAAATGGGACCAAAAAATGTATCAAAAAGTATAAACGTGTATCCTGATCTTCTATCCAGTCCACATCTTTACCTAAAAAGGGCTGTTACTTCTAGGGCTCTTTTATTTTGCACACCCGAAGCGATTGGCTGGATGATCAATTCGGAGAATGACAAAAACTGGTGTTTTAATAGGTTCCAGCATATAAAGACATATGTGATGAGAGGTACCAAAAAGATTTTTACATATACAATGTGCATAACCTATCCAATCAGTGACAATTAAATCCCCATACACAAAAATTGTTCCGATAGTTGGAATTGGAACATCTTGTCATATCCCCAATGGCCCAAAACCCTACAGGGATCATAAGCTGAGAGAAACAGGACCACACGGCTCTCAGTGGGCTCAGTGATTCAGCAGGAAGCGGCCGAATTTTGATCTATGGCCATTCCTGTTCTGATCAACTAAAGGCTGTAATGGAACAAAATAGGTAAAAGGCCAAGGGGGATGAATACTTTTGCAAGGCACTGCATTTCTTTATTTTGAGCACTGCTAAAATCCCAATCTCCTATTACCATTACTTTCTATATTATATATAATATTATTATAAACAAAAGTTTAACATGGTTTTAAAGGCTCAAGGTTTTTTAGCTTCATGCATTCTATGCATAAATATACAAAACCTTGTGTGCTGTGGCCCCCCCAAATACTCACCTGAGCTCCCTCTCGATCCAGCAATGTGCACGAGAGCTGGGCTTCTCCTGGGTCTCTCATTCCTTATTGGCTGAGACAGCAGCCTGAGCCATTGGCTCCTGCCAATCACAGCCAGTGAGCCAATGAGTGGGGGATGGGGCTGTGCCACAGCGCAGGGCTCGGGAGTGAGCACACACCAATGCCCCCAGAGCAAGCGGATTGCTATTGGGGACATTTGAAGAGTAGGAGCCAGGAGCTCTGGAAGGGACCCAAAAAGAAAAGGAGGATCAGGGCTACTCTGTGCAAAACCTCTGCACAGGGCAGGTAAGTATAACATGTTTGTGATTTGTTTTTTCTTTGTTTCACTTGAAGGCAGGTGTGAAGAATTATGTAAATTGAGAATGCTTTCAGAAATATAAGTTTTAAAGGTTTATTTTTATCAATAACCAAAATAAAAAGCAAATGAAGGAAGAGAAATCCAAATCAATTCAATATTTGGTGGGACCACCCTTTGCCTTCAAAAGGCGCATCATTTTTAGGTACACTTGCTTACAGTTTTTGAAGGATCTCGGCAGGTAGGTTGTTCCAAATATCTTGGAGAACTAATCACAGATCTTGTAATCCTAGACAGACGCAATGTTGAAATCAGGGCTCCGTGGGGGCCAGACCATCACTTTCAGGGCTCCTTGTTCTTTATGCTAAAGATGGTTCTCAATGACATTGGCTGTATGTTTCCTCCTGCTACAACCATATATTTAAAATTTGACTCATCAATCCAGAGCACCTGCTGCAGTTTTTCTGCTCCCCAATTCCTGTTTTCGTACCGAGTCACTTAGCCTTGGTTCCACATTGAAGGTATGGCTTTTTGGCCACAATTCTTCCATGAAGAACATTTCTGGCTAGACTTTTCTGGACAGTAGATGGGTGTATCTGTATCCCAACAGTTTCTGGCAGTTCTGTACAGATGGCACTGCTGGACTTCTTCCAATGTCGAAGGGAAGTAAGCATGTTGTGTCTTTTACCTGCTGCATTCATTTTTCCTGGCTGACTTATGTATACGGTCTTCAGCATTGCCCATTTACATCCAACTGCCCATAGAGGACAATAGAAACGGCCAGGTGGACACAATTAGACTTCTTGTGTGAATAGGGCTCTTGATGGCAGTGCTTCTGCTATTAGAGGAATTAAATATTGCCTTTGTAAAACCAGAGAGCTTAAGCATTCATTTCATTGTCCATAATATTAATTTATTCTGACCATTGAAATGAAAGCTCGAAAGCTTGACATGCCTAGTGTTTATACCTGTTTAGGCATGTAAAGCATTCTTTTTTTTTTTTGCGGTAAAAAAAAAAAAAATCCTTTCCTGAAAGGGCGGACCTTGGTATTTTATTTTTTATTTTTATTTTTTGTTAATGCCTCCAAACACCTGTAACTGCCTACAGACAATGGTGGCTAACATTGAGGGATGGAAAACCTCTGAAAAGCGGCATGTAAAATGTACTGGGTGCATTAGGCCTAAAAGTGAAACTGTTTCATGAACATAAAAAAAAAACGTATAGCGAGAGAAACACTTTATATTTATCAGCAAAAAGCATGAGATTCCAATAGCCCTTACAAGATATTTTACAAAGCAGAACATTCTCCAATTATCCCACATGTTATAATATGAGCAATCAAAACACAATTATTGAATTATCAGAACTTTAATGTAAATTTGGAGCATAGTATGTACAATAAATAAAAACACATGTTTAGCTGTTTTTTTTTTTCTTCTTATAGCAATTCAAAAAGAATTTGGAAGTCATGTATAATACAATTTACAGACCAGGTTTCAATGTCGTTTGTTGGAATAGATCAAGAATATACAAGTGGTATTTTGAGGGTTAATGTTAGAGACTCTTTGTTGTTCAGTAGGTGAGACTAAGCACCCAATGGATTCTGAGCAGCTCCACCCCAACAACCCAAGTCGTACGACATTTTTCTTGGCCAGACATTGAAGGGCCCCTGCTGTTCATAATATATCAAAGTATTACATAGATCCAGAATTACTGGATCTGGATGAGCTAAATGTTCTATGTCCCAATAAAATAACAACTGAAATTTGAAAGATTGACACAGTTATCTGTATTATACAAATACTTTTGTACAGAAATCCCCTTTTAAATATATTTTCCCCAAGTAAAAAGGAACCTGTCATGGTCAAAATGGTAAACTTCTTTTGCCAGTACAGGCTCCAGGGTAGACAGTCTTAAGGTCTGTACACACGATCGGACTTTTTGACCACAAACATGCAAATTAGCTGTTTTAAAGGCAACATCTGACCGTGTGTACGCTCCAACCGACAAACTTTTTCGGTTTTCATCGGACTTTTGTTGGCTGTGCGAACGGACAAACTTTTTGGCATACAAAAGTCCGATGGAGCAAAGTCAGATCGTGTGTACACAAAACCATCTGACTTTTGTACAAAGTACAAACATGCATGCTCAGAACCAATGCAAAAGATCTAACAACAATACAGAAGTTGACCAAAGGGTGGCGCCAGAGTAATTGAATGTCCTCTTTTGAAGTGTCATCAGTACGTTGAAACGTCACTACGTTTGTATTTGTTGCCTAAAAAGTCAGATCGTGTGTATGCAATACAAGTTTACGGGCAACGCCCTTTGTACAAAAATCCACAGGAGAGTTTGTACAAAGTCCGATCGTGTGTCTTAAATTGTCCTTGCTTTACTACTTCAAATATGTTATTCCATCAGGTTGGTGCAGAAAAGGATAAAAAGGAGGATGGCCCTGAAGCTTGCACCTTCAAGGGCTGCAATGGTAGCACCCATCCCAACAAGTTGTTTTTCAAATTAAAGCATATAAATTCTCTAGTAACAAACCTCTCATTTGTTCTAAAAAAAAAAATATCTATAGCAGTGAAAGTGTTTTGTTTTATCAGTTTTGCACAAAAATAAATACCTGTGGTCTTTCCTTGTTTTCTTAAAGTTGAACGCTGGAATAGGCAGTTATTGTGCAAATATAAGTGTCGTGTATTTTTATTTGAATCTTGGGAGGCTGTGTGTATATTTTTCCAGTTCAGTGCAGTGATCAAGTGTGAAACTTTGCCTCTGTCCTGAAGCTTCCTTTAATTGCCTTCAATGGGGCAGCTAATCAAGGGAACCCCCTGCTGGGGTTCACACATGTTCATTGGAAAGTGTGAAAGCACCTTTAGGGAGTGTAAACATCCTATCTAGTTCTTATCTTGGGTTACAAAATCATTTGTGTCTATGTTGTAGAGATGATGAGAGGGGAAATATTTGAGTAGTTTGGCTAAAAGACAACAAAGCAGGGCTAACATCACTGAGTCTACAAAAACGCTGTGTTGCAAGTCCTTTACAGGAATTAGAAGCGGAGTGTATTTCTGACAAATAAAAAAGTATTGATCTGTACTTGCAGGTGTTTAAAGGGAGAAACGTGGGTCAATGTGCATGTATTGCAATGGTTTTAGATTGTTCAAATGGACTAAATCAGTGGCTTCATACATGGTATCAATATATCTGAATAGATTGATCTCACGATCAGCTTTACCAGTTATTTAAGCTACAGGTGAATGGGTCCCAATACCTTACAGATAATTGTTGGTATAGGAGGCTACACACAAGCTTTGTGTCAAGGTTCTTTTGGAAAGGAAACAGGAGCTCTCATTTTATCTTGCAAACCCCATTAATCAGCACATGTGGAACAAAACCTAAAAGTAATAAACAAAAAATTGTAGATACCCTAAAAAACATCCTTCTACAAATTTTTTAAGCGCTTATGGAGCTAGTGAAATCAATGAAATACGTATTAAAACTGTCAATTTAAGACCCAGAGAGCTGCTGCCAAATAACTTAATGTAAGCAAACTAAAATAAAAACACACAAAAATATAAATCAACACTGTCAATGTGCTGACATAAACCGTATTTAGAATATACCGTAATTAATTGCAACACAGAGATAATAAAACCATCGAAAAAATGTTATCGTTTCAAAATTCACTCTCTATGTGCAATGAATTGTAATGTATTATATTCAGTCCATAATGCAGATTAACCCGTGGTTATATCCCTGGGAGCAAAAGCAGTCACAATAAGATATTTTCTATTTCTTCCACAAGTACAGTCCTGAAAATCGGAGCAAAAAATCCCCCTATAGAATCACTTCTTACCAGACCAAGCTGGGTCACAGGCATGAAACGGTGGTTCGTTTGTGATTTCAGATCTCTACTCGGGATAATAAACACAGGGACAGCTGCTGACAGGCGGGTTGGGTCTCCGGCTAGATGAGCTCATTCACATGGAGAAGAAAAATTAAATGCTCCATAGTGTAATCCCGTTTCAAATTGTTTTATTTAGATACAATCCCCCCTGTAGGAAATACACTTACACTCTTTCAAAGTAAAATAGGCATCTAACACAGTGTTACATACAAAGGATTCACGTGATGGCATCACCTATACAATTACCTATACAATTAGCGCTATTTTCAAACACACGATAGATGCAGTAGAGAGGTGTAGTAGAGGGCAGCAGAGAGCAAGCTCATCTCCTGGCTGAGACTCTCCCTGTACACAGGTGGGAGTCTCAGCCAGGAGATGAGCTTGCCCTCTACTGCACCATCCATAGGAACTACACCTTCATTATGTTGTATAGACCCATCGTGTGTTTGAAAATCGCGCGAATTGTATAGGTGATAAAAAAAATTTGATGGTTTTATTATCTCAATGTTGCAATTAATTATGGTATATTCTAAATACGGTTTATGTCAGCACATTGTTTGACAGTGTTGATTTATGTAGCACTGCCTACATTAAATATTTTTGAAAACCCAAAAAGTAGTTGAAGCAGCAGAAGAGTGCAACAGAAGGAAAAAAAATAATAAAAAAATCAACAGGTTAAAAATAAAAAACGGTATTAAAGACAAACACTTCCAGCATTTCAGATGGAAATGAAGGATGTTTGTATAAGCCCTGGTTCACATTGGTGCGATTTGATATGTCAAATTGGCAGAAATGGCACCATCCTAATTGGTGCATCGTTGCACGATTTAAAAAAAATTTAGTTTCTGAACTACTTTTTGCGATTTCCATCGACATCTGTGCAAAAACCCACACAGATGTCTGAAATCGCAGCTGAAAATCGGGACCGACATGGTTCATTCCCACAGCTCAGTGTGAACCTAGGCTAAAGCAGTGTTTCTTAACTCTCATAAAGTTATGTTTTCAAGACTTCCTTAACCGATGACCAACTGGAAACGAGACAAACATCGCTCAGTATGGTGCCCAATGCTGTGAAAATGATCCACTGTGGATTTGGGGTTGTGCAACTCTGAAGTCTCCTAGTTCAGAAACCACACTGTCATTAACAGCACTGCTCTCACACTAATGATACGGAATTGCTTTGATTGGTTCCAATCATCTTGATCACATTGATTTTTATTTTTTATAAACAAACTCCCCAGCTCCAGCTATGAATGAACCTTGCAATAAAAGGCACAACGATAACTAGAACTTGCCACTGTCACAGTGCTAAATACCCCACAAAAAAATCCAATATTAAAAAAGCATTAAAAAAACATATTAAATACGTATGTTTTAAATAAGGACTTTTTTTTTTTAAACATTGTGTCCATGGTATTGTTTGAAGGGTATTTATTAAAACTGTACCAAATAAAAACCTTTCATGCCCTTAAGTAAACCATGAAAATTTTTGAAAAAAATACTGAAAACCTTTCTTAGTGGAGGCACTTGGGTGCTGGAGTTAGGAAAAATATATATGCACATCCGTTAAACAAAAAGAAAAATGCAGTAATGAAGTACATATAGGGAAACAATACACACTTGAATGTGTAATTCGATCCCAAACTATTTTATTTATTTTTTAAAGTTTTGTATGGAGTGGGGAGAGGATTGCGCCTTAAGGCTGGGTTCACACTATTGCGAATTGGATGTGGCAAATAGGAAGTGATACAAGGTTGATGCTTTGTTTAAAATATTGTTTTCAATAGGAATGGAGATGGCATCGTGACTGAAAGACTTAAAGTGGATGTACCGTATATATACTCTAGTATAAGCCGACCCGAATATAAGCCGAGGCACCTATTACCACAAAAAACTGGGAAAGCGTATTGATTTGAGTATAAGCCTCGGGTGAGAAATGCACAGCTACTGTAAGTGGAAAAGAGGGTCAACAATGCCCATTTGCAGCCTCACTGTGCCCATTTGCAGCCTCACTGTGCCCATTTGCATGCCTCACTGTGCCCATTTGCAGCCATAGGTCCCCCAAACTTCAAACTTGGTAGTTAAGGGTTCCTAGATGCCCCCTAGCTGCAGCCAAAATTTGGAGTCTCTGGACCCAAAGGGTCTTGAAATGACATTGCGGCAGATAGACACAGTTGACCGACTTTGGGGCCCCGTATCTCAGGGTCACTTGGTGCTAGGAACCCCATCTTTGGATATGTTGTAGTGCTAGTTACACTGGGTTTGTATACCACATTTGGGTTAATTAATGTTTAATGAATGGAGTTTACAACCACTTCAAATGCTTTGTAGTGTTGCAGTTCTGGGTTCAGTGTTTTACCTAAACTTAAAAAAAAAAAAAAAAAAAAATTATAAAAAAAACTATTTGTGACTGTGGTAGTAATATTAGTTAGTGAGGTCCAATGAGGCAAGAATGGATGTCCTAACACAGCAAAGATTAATACAAGCTACCATAAATGCTGAAACCAATGAAGTCCCAGTGGGGGCAATTGACTAAAACCAGAGAGCGTAAAATCTGGTTCAGCTGTGCATAGTAGACAATCAGCTTCCAACTTCAGATTGTTCAATTAGGCTTTGATTAAAAAAAAAAAAAAAAACTGGAAGTAGATTGGTTTCTATGCAAAGCTGCAACTCATTTTTCACTCTCCAGGTTTACTAAAATCAACCCTTTAAAGACTTCCACAATTTATTATCCACTGAGCAAAAACCAGTGACACAAAGTCCAAAACAGATTATTCTACACAAGTGCATCAAGCATCTGTAAACACAAGCGTTACAGAGACATGACTAAATCCTTGGGTGTCCAACCTGATTACCAGGGGCCACATGTACCTACTGTTCGGCCCCTTTCCCACAGGCTATCTGATCAGGTCCACCTGTCAGTTTTTCAGGTGGATCTGATTGACTCTCCACTCTCTATGGAGTGGCAGATGTCAGCGGACACAGCCGCCATTCGTTTAAAACAGACAGCTGGTGGTCCTATTACCCATCCATCCAATTGCCCAATAGAGGAGAACGGGACTGTGTCCGTGTCTGCTCCGCATAGCGTTGTGGACACAGACCTGTCATCCACCTGCTCAGCGACGGATCAACAAAGTGATTCCTCGCTGAGCAAGCGGATTCTGCTTAGCAAAGGATCAAGGGTGTGCAAGGGATCTAACTTTAAATGTGCAACCTTTGAGGCCCCTGCAGAGTGCACTCTTACCATTTCTGTGCTGCCCATCCCTTTCTCTTTGTTTAATTTCTCTCATCTTTTAGAATGGATCTTGATTAGAAGAAAGATCAACGTAAATCAAAGTAATTCAAAGAGGAAATGCAGTCTGCTCACATAATTTGTAATAAAAACATCTTTGCCATTCTGAAGCTTCCGTCCAACCACTTTGGCAAGTACAGAATCACAGTATATATAAAATAATAAGCAAATATTCTGCAGAAATCTCCCTCCACTAAGTCTGGCTGCAACCATTTTAACTGTGGGCAGCTGAAGCTGCTGCCTGTTCACTTCCTGGATTTACACAGACACACATCTCCAGCTCTGCAGCTCTCATTGGCCCTCTTATCACACCCCTCTCTACCAATCCCTCCACTGACCTCCATTCAGAGAGAGAGAGAGAGAAAGAGAAAGAGAAAGAGAAAGAGAAAAAGAGAAAGAAAGAGAAAGAGAAAAAAGGAGCTGTGCATGATGTCATAAGCCTAGGCTTTTTACCAGACAAGAAACCGGAAGCGGGCTGTACAAAAATGTTTTACTATCCAAAGTTAAATCAAGGGCAGAAGATTTAATAGATTACCGAAGTCCTGCTTTAGGCCTCATGTACACTGCTGCTGGTAAACGGACGTTCAGAGGCAGTTGGCTGCTTTTTTCAGCTGCCCCTGAACTCATCCAATGCCATCTTATGTGTACATGTACACAGGTTCGTTTAATGTCGCTTTTAGGCAGTTGAGTTTAGAGGCCTTTTTTGGAAAGCAAAAAAATGAGTTCAGACGCTGAGTTTAGAGGCATTTCAAGCGCCAAACGCTTCTAAACGTGGTAACTCGCGTTTCGTTTACAGGCGTTTTTCATATTCGTTTATATATATATTTTTTTTTTTTCAAGCGCTTCTAAAACGCAAAACACTTAGAGGCGTCTTTTTCCTTTTTATATCTTCAGAGTTGCTTCTCCTGCAAGCAAAGTGCTGCCAGAGGTGTCATGTAAACGCGGCAAAATGGACGTTTTAAACGTGGGTTACTATCTGTCAAGTTAAATCGTTCAGGAGAGGTTGTAAAAACGTCCTGTGTACATTAAGCCTTAAGAAAGCTGTAAACTGTACTCTTTTGTACAGTGGCTGTGATCTTTAGCCATCTCACGTAATGTTTCTTTAAAATATGTCTCCAGGTTAAGATTAGGTTCACATTTGTGCGAATAAAGACATTGCATGTGATGTCTGTGCAATGTGAGTTTAGCCATACAGTTGTGAACTCACATTGAATTTGCACCAAAAAAGTGCAGGGACTTTCCCCCCGCACTGAAATCGCATGTGATGACGGAAACGGAACTTCATCAAGCAAGTTGACCACCACTGGCCTAGATAATCTTGTGGTTTACCACAAGAATTGTACCTTTACCTAAACAAAATACAGGAAGATAGCCTTTTATACCCAGCATATCTCTAAATTCCTTATTGATTATCAAAGCACTTAATCTTCTGCAATTGCAGTACTGATAATCGTTCCTAATAAGCCAGTCAGCAGACTGAACGGCCAGCTTCTGTCAGACCAGCAGCCGTACACACTTTTTTTTGTCTTTGTTACTTGTGCAAATTGTGTGTTTCTAAACTTATCACTATGATGAAATACATAGCTCTGCTTTTCAGCAAATGCTGGTGACCTCAAATGACAATGCAGACAATGCATGTGATCTCAATGTCTGGAAGTTGTCAATGTTAAGGGAAAAAAAAAAAAAAAAAAGAAAAAAGCTTCTAATAATGTATATAAACAACTATTTTATATATAAAATGTGTATTCATTCCTTTTTTTAACATGGACATCTCTTGTACATCTGTACACTCTGAATAACGCAAACCCATCACTGATCAAAGTTAACGCGCTAAGGGCAGATTTACCCATTTAATGCTTTATATAAAATGCCCATTACATGAGGTAGATCATTATAAATGAAAGGCTTGTAAAAGATCAAACCAACTTTATATCTTCACTAGTGGTGAAGTAGAAAAGGAAAAGAAGGGCACCTCTCAGTGCAGCACTGCACTTAGAGGCGTCTTTTTCCTTTTTATATCTTCAGAGTTGCTTCTCCTGCAAGCAAAGTGCTGCCAGAGGTGTCATTTCGTCACTATCCTCCATCTGACCAGCTATCGACCTCCACCAGAGCGCCCTTATATCCTCTCCGTTTTATACTTCACCACTAATGGTGCTGTTGTTCCAAATCTGGAAATCATTAAGGCTCCATGCACATTAGCATTTTTCATAACCTGCAAAAAAAGCTACATTTTTGTGCCAGCTTCTAGTAGCACTTTAGAAGCATTAAGGCCCCTTTCACACGGGCGGCTATTCTGCCACTGTTAAAAGCATGTTATGTTATTTTGAAATTCAGAGAATCCTGGCACAGCGTTCACTTGCAGTTGTACATTGCAATTAGCTGCGTTTACATGCGGCTGCGTTTAGCTGCGTTTGGAACATTCTTGATATTTCTGATGTGCTTCCTGTTTTTCTTTGCTTGTTGGCGCTGCTATCTGCCGGAACAATAGTACACTGCAATTACGTGCATATAGCTGCGCTACATCGCACCTGGACGCATTCAATTCTATTTTTTCTATTCACACCGAATCGCATGTAACAAAATCGCAGCTAAACGCTGTGTGTGAATGGGGCCATAGGCCATAGGCCATTGTGTGCTTTTAGCTGCGGTAGAAAACTAGAAAATCCACAGCTAAAAGCACCATTCTATCTGTCCGTGTGAAAGGGGCCTTAGGAGAAGTTAGGAGAATTTGCATTTTAAGTGTTTTTGCAGTACATAAAGAAAAAGAAAAGCTAAAAAAAAAGCACTTTAGTAGCATTTAGAAGCAGTTAGGCGCATTTAGGAGCATTCAGTGTTTTCTTGCTGGAAAAAAACACTCCAAAAACAATTTTTTTTCTCTGCTCCTAGATGATGAATTAAAAAAAAAATGCTAACAGCCAAAAGTAGTGTGCATGGACAGTGCCATCTTAAGAGCATTATAGGCCCCGGGCAATACAGTGCACTGGGGCCCTGTCTACACACAATCACGCATGATTGCCCATCAAATGTAGCTTTACTGTGCCGTGAATGCAGCCTCACTGTTCCCATCAAATGCAGCCTCACTGTGTCCATGAATGCAACCTCCCTGTGCCTGTGAATGCAGCCTCCCTGTGCCCTTGAAATGCAGCCTCACTGTGCCCTTGAAATGCAGCCTCACTGTGCCCTTGAAATGCAGCCTCACTGTGCCCGTAAATGCAGCCTCACTGTGCCCGTAAATGCAGCCTCACTGTGCCCGTAAATGCAGCCTCACTGTGCCCGTAAATGCAGCCTCACTGTGCCCACCATTGCAGCCTCACTGTGCCCACCATTGCAGCCTCACTGTGCCCACCATTGCAGCCTCACTGTGCCCACCATTGCAGCCTCATTGTGCCCACCATTGCAGCCTCATTGTGCCCACCATTGCAGCCTCACAGCCCGTGAAAGTAGCCTCACTGTGCCCACCATTGCACCCTCACTGTGCCCACCATTACAGCCTCACTGTGCCCATGAATGCAGTCTCACTGTGCCCATGAATGCAGTCTAACTGTGCCTAGGAAAGCTGCATCACTGTGCCAATTAATACAGACTCACCATCGTCTGGTAACACACACAGCGGGCATCTCCTCCTGTGTATCACAGAGCTGGCTGGGTCTGTGTTCGGCGGCCGCGCTGTAACAAGGTCCCGCCCCCAAGATCGGCTCGTGTGATCGGCGGAACACTGATTCAATCTACTATTACACAAGCTGGTCTAGGGGGGCGGGACCTTGTTACAGCGCGGCCGCCGAACACAGACCCAGCCAGCTCCGTGATACACAGGAGGGAGGGAAAGAACAGAGCGCTGCAGCCACAACTCAAAGCGGCCCCAGGGCAGGCGGCCTACCAGGAAATTTCCTGGTATCCAGGTAGGCCAGTCCGGCCCTGGCTGGTGTTGCTGGGCAAGTGGGGCCCCGGGCAACTGCCCAGCGTGCCCCAAAAAAAAATAATAAAATCGCTTCTAGGAGCTTAACAAAAAAAAACAAACACACAAAAGTGTGCATGGAAGCCTAAGCCTTGTTTATCTGCAAACATTAACCTAACCTGATATTTGAGTGAATATAGGACAAAACAGACTCCCTCTGCCATAAAGATCTGCTTTGTATGCCAGATAAGAGTTTTACTTTGGCTTGAGTATTAAATGTCCAAGTATTGTCACATTTGACTATAAACGTTTGAATAAAAATTTGTGTGAGATCTAAAAACACCCTATTTTTTTTTGAGCAGCTTAACCCTATCATGCCTAAGGACAATTGGAGGGCAACTGAAAAGGTAAATTAAATCTAACAATGTAATCAGGAATTGTGTATGTAAGGAAATGTGGGATCACTCTTTAAGGTTATTGCAAGGAGTGTAGAGTTACCCTTTAAGATTTAATATTGTAGATGTTTTTCTGTAGAAACTCACTCTTAAGCCCCATACACACGGTCAAATTTTCCGATGGATTCTGTCCTATCGGACAATGTTGTCGGAAATTCCGACCGTGTGTAGGCACCATCGGACATTTTCCATCGGATTGTCCGACGGACAAAGTTGTATCTCCTGCTCTAAAAATTTTCCGACAACAAAGTCCGATCACACCAATTCCGATCGTGTGTAGCGAATTCCGACGGACAAAGTGCCACGCATGCTCAGATCACATTACAAGACCAAAGCTATTGGCTACTAGCCTCTACGTAGTCCCGTCGTAGGCAACAAACGTCACCACGTTCAGAATGATCGGATTTTCCGACAACTTTGTCCGACCGTGTGTATGCAACACCAGTGTCGGACTAAATCCGTCGGAAAAAATCCGATGGATTTTGTTGTCGGATTTTCTGACTTTGTGTACGGGGCATAACTCTGTTTCTCTCACGCTAGTTTTTTCCTTTCTCACGCCAACATGTGAAAGTTTTACCAGAAATGCTGAGAACATTGTCAAGGACATATATTGCGTGGAACATTCTTAGAATTGGAATTGTGACGTTGAGTCTGAAGGCAGAAATATTATAAATATCTTGCAGATCAATATTGATTGTATAACAAAATGCTTGAATGCGATTGGTTGTTCATGGGGCGTTATCCCTAGGCAACCCCTTTTTTGATTATTGTATATACTCTGTAGAGCTGGAAATAAACTGTATTCTTGATCAACCATATACTGTGTATTGTGTATAGATTACCTGTCCGGACAGAGAGAGTTTTTTCCATTGACCGTCAAAGTCCATCTGAGGGAAAGAGGGGCTGATACAGAGGACCTAACAGTGTATCTAAACCCAAAACTAACATTTAGCAGCTTACAAATTCTTAAAGGGGGTTGTAAACCCTCACGGTTTTTCACCTTAATGCATTCTATGCATTAAGGTGAAAAACCGTGGCTAAGCAATCCAACTGCCACTGGACAGCTCGGTCTGTTAAAGAAGTTGAACAGACTTGCTTGCAGGATCCCCAGGTTAAACTAAAAGGGAAGCATGCCTAATGCCCCATTAAAGGCCCATTCACACTAGTACCTGCAGGTGAATCACACATGAATGCGGTGCGCACCGGACCAAACGTAGCGCATGCACTACTTTTTGAAACGTGCAGCAACTGCATCACATGGCACTTTTGTACCCTGCATTTGTAATGACGTTAAATTGACACTGACCCCCTACAGCAGATCACAAGGGCAGTGCGATTGGAATGCAGTGTGGGAAGCTGCACAGGAACAAGGTTTTCCCGCACTACATTTTAATGTGAATGGGCCCTTAAGGGGTTCTAAACCCTCGTGTTTTTTCAGGTGAAAAACCTTCCGACAGTGACCGGTCCCCCAGCCACCCCATTTTACTCACTTGACCCCCCCTTGATCCCTCAGAGACGCCCTGGACCTCTCTGCCCAGGATTCTCAGCTCCTGATTGGATTGATAGCAGGGCAGCCATTGGCTCCCACTGCTGTTGATCAAATCCAATGACGTGGGGGCCGAGTCCTATATTATGCAAGCGCGCCCGCAAGGTAAGAGCGCTTCTTCTAGGGGGTTATACGATGCGAGGAGCCGATGGCACCGCCAGGGGACCCCAGAAGAGGCTGATCGTGGCCACACTGTGCAAAATGAACTGCACAGTGGAGGTAAGTATGACATGTTTGTCAGTTTAAAAAAAGCTTTACAATCACTTTAAGCATTGGTAAGCTGTGATATATTTAATTATTTTTTCACTTTTAAAATTTGGGGTTTAGATATACCTATAATAATTTTCACGTAGACCGTTTTACCTGCTGATGCATTTGTAGTTCTATTCGGCTAGTTTTGTGATCCAGGTACTTCTTAAAGATAGCACCGGTATGTCTAAGACAGTAAAGCCTGGTCCAGTACCCAGCCTGGCCTGTGACTGGGCAAATAAGGTGCAGGAACACACTGAGCATAGGTCATTCTTGTGATCTCATTTGTGCAATGCAAGACAGTCCCCATTTACTTGATATACTGCATTTTTCTTTCCCAGACTACGTACTGGAGTGCAGAGGATTATAGGAGGTGGATATCAAGAAACACTAGTTTTAATGTGGAACGATTTAAAAACAGAATATAGGAATATATAGGAAACATTTAGAAATTTTTAAATTGTGCGGGTCACTACCCTGAAAATGTACCCTTTGTCTTCATTGCCTCCTGAAAAATAGCAGTGCACGCTCTTGTATGCGAGAGTGCCTTGGCACGCCTGATTCAACAACCTTACAGTTGTATAATCTGTAGTATGAAATTAGGGCTGGGATGACCGCTAGTATCATAAGATTTAAAGGGAGATCTGGTGGTGTCACTACTGCGTTTGTCACTCCTATGCCTACTAGAAGCTCTGACATAAGTAAAGCCTTGCCCCTACCACGATGGCCACCTCCACACAGTATAGAACAAGGCATGGTAAGTTAGTAATGAGGAAATATTGGCTGCACGGAGAACACAGGCAATACTGGCGACTTCCCCATTGCCCACTGCATGCCTTTTTTTTGGCACGGCTTCCAAAGCTCAGTTCCTCTCTCCAGAAAAAAACAAAAAAAACAAACACTGCCTCGTGATTTTTGTACTCATACATCCTGCGGGACCTTTGGCAGCCTTCCAACCATGTAAGGCTATCACGGGTTATATCTGCAGTGTGTAAATAATTTACATCTCTGAATTATATATTCTAGAGATTGATTAAACTATTACAAGTTAACCTGACATACAGGCCCGGTTCACATCTGAGTGATTTTCTGCTTGAAGCTCTAAAAATGCTCAACAAGCCAAATCCCACTCATTTAAAAAGTCCCCTGTTCACATCGGAGGGTTCTGTCGCCTGAAGCTCAAAAAAAGTAAATGAGCTTCTTTTTGACAGATTACAAGCATCGTGGCCTCATAGGACTTCAATAGAAGCGCTTTGCAAGGGTTTAGCAGCTCTCACCCCCCCCCCCTTAATTTCCTCTCCCTCTCCCCCACCTAGTACTTTGCATTTGCCAAACAAAAAAGCCTGAAGCTGTAAAATGCTTGTAATACACTCCTAAAATGCTTTAAAAAAAAAAAAAGCCTGAAAAACGACAGTAAACCAAATACGCTCAGGTGTGAATGGAGTCTAAGCCAAATGATTAAACTGACTTGTTTTTGAGATATCACATATAAAACTTGTTTAGACCTGTTAAAAAATAAAAAAAAAATACAGGATGCATGTCTAAATATGTTAACCACAATTTTTTTAAAAAACATTTTGCCTGCCTGAACTGTCTTACTAGACGCACCTCGGAGCAGCAGGGCTGTAACCAGGCAGAACAATTTAAAAAAGGAATGGATCAAATGGAACATATAATAATGGGTCTGCTGAAATGTGACTGGCTGAATGTCAACAGCTGTCAAAGATGTCAAACAAATGTTCTAAAGCATGCAACTGAATGATGGGACAAACATCTGGAAAATCCCATTTCACGTACATTCGTTTTTAAAATCAAATGCCCAGGCAATAATTGCAATTTAATATGCACTATATAAAAATTTAAATAAAATAATTTCTATGGGACATAAACATTTAGCTCATCTCTGACATCCAAAGAGCACTTGAACCACCGAGCTGCCAACAACTGTCATGCCATTAACCCCTTCACTGGCATAATACTACCCATGGTGTACACTCAAGATATCCAAAGGACGATATAATACTGGATAGTAGAATACAATTCACAGGTTAATCATGTTCGTATCTGTAGAGCCATTTCTCCACAAAAGGTGTAGTGTCTTCTAGTCTCTTCTAATGCTTATTTCACCTGGGTTTTCTAGCACTTGGCTGGAGGAACAAAGGAACACTTCAGGCCAAACCTTGACCTGTCATCCTGTAAAAAATATACATACAATATTAAGAGTGCATTTTTATGAAAACCATACAAATTATTACACAAACACTGGATTCAGTAAACTGGGGTGCTGTTTAGAACTTCCCTTCCACGTAAAAACCAACAGATTTAGATTGTTATTTTATATACATGTACATATTTAAAAAGGTCTAGGGACCACACCTCTGCTTACTTATGTGTGATGTAAAGCAGTGGTTCTCAACCTCAGTCCTCAAGTACCCCCAACGGGCGGTGTTTACAGGTTTTCCTTTAGGCCCCTTTCACACTGGGGCGGTGCGGGCGCCGGCGGTAAAACTGCACTATTTTTAGCGCCACTTAACCAACGTTTTAGTGGCCCTATTCGGCTGCTAGCAGGGCGGTTTTAGCCCCCGCTAGCGGCTGAAAAAGGGTTAAAACCGCCCGCAAAGCACCACTGCAGCGGCGCTTTGAGGGCGGTATAGCCGCGCTGCCCCATTGATTTCAATGGGCAGGAGCGGTGTATATACCGTTTGTTCACCGCTTCAAATATGCTGCTTGCAGGAGTTCAACGTCCTGCAAGTGCACCGCTCTAGCTGTAGCGCCTGCAAAGCTCCCCGGTGTGAAAGAGGCCTTACTTTGCACAGCTGCTTCAAAATCAATGAAGTTCCCAAAACATGGCCCGTTGGGGGTACTTGAGGTGAAGAACCACTGATGTAAAGAACTTTAAAAAACCTCATCCTTTAAAAGTAAAATAAACACAGCATACATGGACAACCATTAAAAACAGCACTTAAAATTATTGGTAGAACTTAAGATCTTGGCGGATGATTCTAAATCACAATTTCCACTTTTTTCCCTCTTTAACCACTTGATGAGCTCCAGAAGGTTTTACAATCTTATAGTGAGACTATGATAGTGTGTTGGGCAATGTGGTGTAGCCGATGCTGGCTGGGAGGTACACCGACACTGCCATCAATAGTGATCAGTGTCAATACTGTATACTGTCACTGTGCTAATGACACTGGGCTGGGAAGGGGTTAACATACAAGTTTACATACCCTGTCAGAATTTATGATTTCTTGGCCATTTTTCAGAGAATATGAATGATGAACACAAAAAAAATTTCTTTCACTCATTGATAATAAATGACTTCAGCGAAACACTAACAATCTACTGCGTTTATTCTTTTTAAATCATAATCACAACAAACTACCAAAATGACCCTGATCAAAAGTTTACATACCTAGGTGATTTTGGCCTGATAACATGCACACAATTTAACACAAAGGGGTTTGAATGGCTATTAAAGGTAACCATCCTCACCTGTGATCGGTTTGCTTGTAATTGGTATGTGTGTATAAAGGTCAAGGAGTTTCTGAACTCCTGACAGACCCTTGCATCTTTCATCCAGTGCTGCACTGACATTTCTGGATTCTGAGTCATGGGGAAATCAAAAGAATTGTCAAAGGATCTGCGGGAAAAGGTAGTTTAACTGTATAAAACAGAAAAGGAATACAAGAAGATATCCAAGGAATTGAGAATGCCAATCAGCAGTGTTCAAACTCTAAAATCAAGAAGTGGAAAATGAGGGGTTCTGTTAAAACCAAACCAAGGTCAGGTAGACCAACTAAAATTTCAGCCACAACTGCCAGGAAAATAGTTTGGGATGCAAAGAAAAACCCACAAATAACTTCAGGTGAAATACAGGAATCTCTGAAAACATGTGGTGTGGCTGTTTCAAGAAGCACAATAAGGCGGCACTTGAAGAAAGATGGGCTGCTTGGTTCGAGCCGTCAGAAGAAAGCCATTACTATGCAAATGCCACAAAGTATCCGGCTTACAATACGCCAAACAGCACAGAGACAAGCCTCAAACCTTCTGGCACAAAGTAATTTAGAGTGATGAGACCAAAATTTAGCTTTTTGGCCACAACCATAAACACTACATTTGGAGAGGAGTCAACAAGGCCTATGATAAAAAGGTACATCATTCCTACTGTGAAACACAGAGGTGGATTGCTGATGTTTTGGGGATGTGTGAGCTACAATGGCACAGGAAATTTGGTCAAAATTGATGGCAAGATGAATGCAGTATGTTATCAAAAAATACTGGAGGAACATTTGCATTCATCAGCCAGGAAGCTGCACATGGGACATTCCAACATGACAATGATTCAAGGCCAAGTCGACCTGTCATTGGTTACAGCAAGTGAAGGTCCTGGAGTGGCCATCTCAGTCTCCTGACCTCAATATCATTGAGCCACTCTGGGGAGATCTCAAATGTGCAGTTCATGCAAGACAGTCCAACAATTTACAGGAACTGGAGGCTTTTTGCCAAGAGGAATGGGCAGCTTTACCATCTGAGAAGATAAAGAGCCTCATCCACAAATGCCACAAAAAAGACTTCAAGCTGTCATTGATGTTAAAGCGGGCAATACACAGTATTAAAGGGGTTGTAAAGGTTAAATTTTTGATTTTTTTAAAATAACAAACATGTCATACTTACCTCCACTGTGCAGCTCGTTTTGCACAGAGTGGCCCCAATCCTCCTGTTCTGGGGTCCCACGGCAGCTCTCTCAGCTCCTCCCCACAATAGCTAATCCCCTCGGAGAGGGTTACCTTGCGGGTGCACTCCCATCTCATACACTCGGCGTCCATAGACAGAGTGTATGTCTCGGTCCCGCCCCCGTCAGCCGCATCATTGGATTTGATTGAAAGCAGCAGGAGCCAATGGCTGCGCTGCTATCAATCTATCCAATCAACTCCGTGGAAAAGAGGACACCAGGGATGAGCCGAGCAGGTGAACGGGCTTAGGTAAGTAAAACGGGGGGGGGGGGGGATCATTGCCAGGTGTTTTTTCACCTTAATGCATAGGATGCATTAAGGTGAAAAAATAAGAACCTTTACAACCCCTTTAAGAACTGGGGTATGTAAACTTTTGATCAGGGTCATTTGGGTAGTTTCTGTTGTCATTATGATTTAAAAAGAGTAAACAGTTGATTGATAATAAATGGCTTTAGCCAAACACTAACCATGAGTGAATGAAAATGAATAACACAAACATTTTCTCTGAAAAATGGCCAAGAATCGAAATTATGCCAGGGTATGTGTGTGTGCGTGCGTGAGTGAGTGCGTGCGAGTATATATATTACAGTTGCAAAAAAAAAAAAAAAGGTATGTGAACCCTTTTGGAACGATATGGATTTCTGCACAAATTGGTCATAAAATGTGATCTGATCTTCATCCAAGTCACAACAATAGACAATCACAGTCTGCTTAAAATTAATAACACAGAGAATGTTACCATGTTTTAATTGAACACACCATGTAAACATTCACAGTGCAGGTGGGAAAAGTATGTGAACCCTTAGATTTAATAACTGGTTGAACCTCCTTTGGCAGCAATAACTTCAACCAAACGTTTCCTGTAGTTGCAGATCAGACGTGCACACCGGTCAGGAGTAATACTTGACCATTCCTCTTTACAGAACTGTTTCAGTTCAGCAATATTCTTGGGATGTCTGGTGTGAATCGCTTTCTTGAGGTCATGCTACAGCGTTTCAATCAGGTTGAGGTCAGGACTCTGACTGGGCCACTCCAGAAGGCGTATTATCTTCCGTTTAAGCCATTCTGTTGTTGATTTACTTCTATGCTTTGGGTCGTTGTCCTGTTGCAATACCCATCTTCTGTTGCTCTTCAGCTGGTGGACAGATGGCCTTAAGTTCCCCTGCAAAATGTCTTGATAAACTTGTGAATAAATTTTTCCTTCAATGATAGCAATCCATCCAGGCCCTGACGCAGCAAAGCAGCCCCAAACCATGATGCCCCCACCACCATACTTTACAGTTGGGATGAGGTTTTGATGTTGGTGTGCTGTGCCTCTTTCTCCACACAGTGTTGTGTGTTTCTTCCAAACAACTCAACTTTGGTTTCATCTGTCCACAGAATATTTTGCCAGTACTGCTGTGGAACATCCAAATGCTCTTGTGCAAACTGTAAACGTGCAGCAAATGTTGGACAGCAGTGGCTTCCTCTGTTGTATCCTCCCATGAAATCCATTCTTGTTTAGTGTTTTACGTATCGTGGATTCACTAACAGGGATGTTAGCATATGCCAGAGACTTTTGCAAGTCTTTAGCTGACACTCTAGGATTCTTCTTCACCTCATTGAGCAGTCTGCGCTGTGCTCTTGCAGTCATCTTTACAGGACACCCACTCCTAGGGAGAGTAGCAGCAGTGCTGAACTTTCTCCATTTATAGACAATTTGTCTTACCGTGCAAGGCTTTTGGAGATACTTTTATAACCCTTTCCAGCTTTATGCAAGTCAACAATTCCTAATCGTAGGTCTTCTGAGAGCTCTTTTGTGCGAGGCATCATTCACATCAGGCAATGCCTCTTGTGAAAAGCAAACCCAGAACTGGTGTGTGTTTTTTATAGGGCAGCTGTAACCAACACCTCTAATCTCACCTCATTGATTGGACTCCAGTTGGCTGACACCTCACTTCAATTAGCTCTTGGAGATCTCATTAGTCTAGGGGTTCACATACTTTTTTCCACCTGCACTGTGAATGTTTACATGGTGTGTTCAATATAAAAATGGTAACATTTAATTCTGTGTGTGTTATTAGTTTAAGCAGACTGTGATTGTCTATTGTTGTGACTTAGATGAAGATCAGATCACATTTTATGACCAATTTGTGCATAAATCCATATCATTCCAAAAGGGTTCATATCTTTTTTTTTTGCAAGTGTGTGTATATATATATATATATATATATATATATATATATATATATATATATATATATATATATATATATATATATATATATATATATATATATATATATATATACACACACACACACACACACACAGTGGTTATAAAAAGTCTACACATGTCAGGTTTCAGGAATTTAAAATAAAAGACGAATAGAACTCATTTCAGTTTTTTTTCCACCTTCAATGTGACCTATAAACTGTAAAACTCAGTTGAACAACAAACTGAAATCTTTTAGGTGGAGGGAAGTAAAAATAAAATATGGTTGCATAAGTGTGCACATCCTTACACTAATACTGTTGAAGCACCTTTTGATTTTATTACAGCACTTTTTGGGGTAGAAGTCTATCAGCATGGCACATCTGGAACTTGGCAATATTTGCCCACTCTGCTTTGCAAAAACATTCAAAATCTGTCAGATTACGAGGGCATCTCCTGTGCACAGTGTGCAGAAAAGGCTTCTTTCGCATCACTCTCCCATACAGCTTCTCCCTGTGCAAAGTGCGCTGAATTGTTGAAGGATGCACAGTGACACCATCTGCAGCAAGTTGATGTGGTCCGTGGGCTGTTTTTGACCGTTCTCACTAAGGATGGGCCCGGTGCTCGATGCGAACCCACGTTCGCATCGAGCACCGGGCGTTCGCTCGCTCGGCGAGCCCAGAACTATTTTGGCCGCTCGCATCACGTTCGTGTGATGCGAGCGGCCCCGCAATGCATTGCGGCCGGCGCGGCCGACGCAGTGCATTGCTGGCTGATGATTGGCCAAGCATGCACTGTGACCCCGCATGCTTGGCCAATCACAGCCCCGGAAACTCGAAGAGCCATAATTGGCTACAGGCAGGACGCCTGTAGCCAATTACAGCTCAGGGGCTGTAGTACACGCCCCCCCCTATAAAACGCCGCCACGCCGTCTGCGCCGGTCACATGCTGTTCCGGCGCAGATTGAGCAGGCTGTTTCTGTGACACTCTGCTGCATTTAGATAGTTAGAGAGATTCACTTACAGAGATTGAGTTAGATAGATTCACTTACAAAGATTGATTGACAAAGAGGGGCTTGTAGTGTGCTCGTGGCAGGCAGGCAGAGCTCCTATATTTTGTTACCAGAAGCACCTATAGGACTTGTAGTGTGTTCGTGGCAGGCAGGCAGAGCTCCTATATTTTGTTACCAGAAGCACCTATAGGACTTGTAGTGTGTTAGTGGCAGGCAGGCAGAGCTCCTATATTTTGTTACCAGAAGCACCTATAGGACTTGTAGTGTGTTAGTGGCAGGCAGGCAGAGCTCCTATATTTTGTTACCAGAAGCACCTATAGGACTTGTAGTGTGTTCGTGGCAGGCAGGCAGAGCTCCTATATTTTGTTACCAGAAGCACCTATAGGACTTGTAGTGTGTTAGTCCCATTACACACACAGAGCTATATTTTGTTCCCAGAAGCACCTATAGGACTTGTAGTGTGTTAGTCCCATCACACAGAGCTATATTTTGTTCCCAGAAGCACCTATAGGACTTGAAGTGTGTTAGTCCCATTACACACACAGAGCTATATTTTCTTCCCAGAAGCACCTATAGGACTTGAAGTGTGTTAGTCCCATTACACACACAGAGCTATATTTTCTTCCCAGAAGCACCTATAGGACTTGAAGTGTGTTAGTCCCATTACACACACAGAGCTATATTTTCTTCCCAGAAGCACCTATAGGACTTGAAGTGTGTTAGTCCCATCACACACACAGAGCTATATTTTCTTCCCAGAAGCACCTATAGGACTTGGTGTGTTAGTCCCATTACACACACAGAGCTATATTTTGTTCCCAGAAGCACCTATAGGACTTGAAGTGTGTTAGTCCCATCACACACACAGAGCTATATTTTGTTCCCAGAAGCACCTATAGGACTTGAAGTGTGTTAGTCCCATTACACACACAGAGCTATATTTTGTTCCCAGAAGCACCTATAGGACTTGAAGTGTGTTAGTCCCATCACACACACAGAGCTATATTTTCTTCCCAGAAGCACCTATAGGACTTGAAGTGTGTTAGTCCCATCACACACACAGAGCTATATTTTGTTCCCAGAAGCACCTATAGGACTTGAAGTGTGTTAGTCCCATTACACACACAGAGCTATATTTTGTTCCCAGAAGCACCTATAGGACTTGAAGTGTGTTAGTCCCATTACACACACAGAGCTATATTTTCTTCCCAGAAGCACCTATAGGACTTGTAGTGTGTTAGTCCCATTACACACACAGAGCTATACTTTGTTCCCAGAAGCACCTATAGGACTTGAAGTGTGTTAGTCCCATTACACACACAGAGCTATATTTTGTTCCCAGAAGCACCTATAGGACTTGTAGTGTGTTAGTCCCATCACACAGAGCTATATTTTGTTCCCAGAAGCACCTATAGGACTTGAAGTGTGTTAGTCCCATTACACACACAGAGCTATATTTTGTTCCCAGAAGCACCTATAGGACTTGAAGTGTGTTAGTCCCATTACACACACAGAGCTATATTTTGTTCCCAGAAGCACCTATAGGACTTGAAGTGTGTTAGTCCCATTACACACACAGAGCTATATTTTGTTCCCAGAAGCACCTATAGGACTTGTAGTGTGTTAGTCCCATCACACAGAGCTATATTTTGTTCCCAGAAGCACCTATAGGACTTGAAGTGTGTTAGTCCCATTACACACACAGAGCTATATTTTGTTCCCAGAAGCACCTATAGGACTTGAAGTGTGTTAGTCCCATTACACACACAGAGCTATATTTTGTTCCCAGAAGCACCTATAGGACTTGAAGTGTGTTAGTCCCATCACACACACAGAGCTATATTTTGTTCCCAGAAGCACCTATAGGACTTGAAGTGTGTTAGTCCCATCACACACACAGAGCTATATTTTCTTCCCAGAAGCACCTATAGGACTTGAAGTGTGTTAGTCCCATCACACAGAGCTCCTCTATTTTCTTTGCAGAAGCACCCATAGGACTTCTAGTGTGTTAGTGGCATCACACAGAGCTCCTATATATTCTTCTCAGCAGCACCCACAGGACTTCTAGTGTGTTAGTGGCATCACACAGAGCTCCTCTATTTTCTTTGCATAAGCACCCACAGGACTTCTAGTGTGTTAGTGGCATCACACAGAGCTCCTCTATTTTCTTTGCAGAAGCACCCATAGGACTTCTAGTGTGTTAGTGGCATCACACAGAGCTCCTATATATTCTTCTCAGCAGCACCCACAGGACTTCTAGTGTGTTAGTGGCATCACACAGAGCTCCTCTATTTTCTTTGCAGAAGCACCCACAGGACTTCTAGTGTGTTAGTGGCATCACACAGAGCTCCTCTATTTTCTTTGCAGAAGCACCCACAGGACTTCTAGTGTGTTAGTGGCATCACACAGAGCTCCTCTATTTTCTTTGCAGAAGCACCCATAGGACTTCTAGTGTGTTAGTGGCATCACACAGAGCTCCTATATTTTCTTCTCAGCAGCACCCACAGGACTACCGACTACAATGGCTGGAAGACCGCCAAGGGGAGGCAGAGCGTGCAGAGCCAAGAACACAGGGCAGGCAGGCTCTGTTTCTAGTGGACGTGGCCGTGGACGTGGACGTGGACGTGGTCGTGCATCGTCATCAGCACGTGGCCATGGGACACGCGCGTCTTTGTTTTCGGCAGCTGGACATGTGGAGCCGCATCATGCTGAAGGCTTGGTAGAATGGATGACCAAGCCCTCCTCCTCCTCATCCTCTCTCACCCAGGCTCAGGGTACTGACAGAGCATCATCAGCCACCCCTTCCCTAGACCCACCATGTCCTCCTGAGGAGTCCCCCGAACTCTTTGAGCACAGTGTTGGGTACATGCTCCAGGAGGATGCCCAACGATTCGAAGGCTCGGATGACGATACCCAGCTTGAGGAATCTGGCAGTACAGTTCCACCAGCTGCAGCTTACTGCCAGGTTTGCTCTAGTGGTGAAGAGGGAGGGGATGATGAGGTCACTGACTCCACGTGGGTGCCTCAAGGGAGAGAGGATGAGGAGGAGGACGAGGAGGAGGAGGATGCGGCGTCACATGTCCAACGAGGCAGGATGCCCCCTGGAGGCCAGGTAGAGGCCAGCACAGCAACTGTACAACACCGCAGAGCTCCGCCTGTGCAGGGCGCTGCCTCTGCACGTTATCAGAAAAGTTCTTTGGTGTGGGCCTTTTTTGAGACGAGTGCAGCAGATCGCACCACTGCTATTTGCAATATTTGTCTCAAGCGTATCTCGCGTGGCCAAAACATCAGCCGCTTGGGCACGACAAGCATGACCAGACATATGGCGACCTGCCATGCAGCTCGTTGGCAGGCACACATAAAAGACCCACACCAAAGAACTAAGCGGACCTCTCCTTGCTCCTCCTCAGCTGGGATCTCCATCCCCACTACACCTTCAGTCCTCTCTGAAAGCTGCTCTGAGAGGACTGAAGGTGTAGAATTCGGTGTGTCACAACCAAGTACTTGCAGTACACCGACGTCCGAATGCAGCAGGCAAATTTCCCTGCCCCAGCTGCTGGACCGTAGAAAGAAGTACACTCCCAGCCATCCACATGCCCAGCGGTTGAATGCTAGCCTTGCTAAATTGCTAGCACTTCAACTGCTGCCTTTTCAGTTGGTAGACTCGGCCCCCTTCCGTGAGTTTGTTCAATGTGCGGTTCCTCAGTGGCAGGTTCCCAAACGCCACTTTTTCTCGCGGAAGGCGATTCCGTCTCTCTACCGGCATGTGGAGGGCAATGTCCATGCCTCGCTGGACAGGGCGGTCAGCGGTAAGGTGCATATTACCGCTGACTCATGGTCCAGCAGGCATGGACAGGGACGGTACCTTTCTTTCACGGCCCATTGGGTCACTCTATTGGCAGCTGGGAGGGATGCAGGACAAGGTGCAGTAGTGTTGGAGGTTGTTCCGCCACCACGCCTCCAAAACGCGACTACTGCTACTGGTTGTGACACACCTCTCTCCTCCACCCCCTCCTCTTCTTCTTCCTCCAGTGCTCTGTCCTTGGAACCAGCGGTGCTCCGTAGGCGTACAAGGGGCTACGCAAGTACGCAGGCAAAAAGATGCCATGCCGTGCTTGCGCTGGTGTGTTTGGGGGACAGGAGCCACACTGGGCCAGAGGTTCTGGCAGCTCTGCAGGGGCAGGCCGAGAGGTGGTTGACGCCACGTCAGCTTAAGCCAGGAATGGTCGTTTCTGACAATGGCACCAACCTCCTCTCCGCCCTGCGACAGGGGCAGCTCACCCATGTGCCCTGCATGGCTCACGTCCTCAACCTGGTGGTGCAGCGGTTCTTGGGCAGGTTCCCAGGCTTACAGGATGTCCTGAGGCAGGCCAGGAAAGTCTGTGTGCATTTCCGCCGATCTTATAATGCCAGTACTCGGCTGACTGAGCTGCAAAAGGAGCTGAATCTGCCCAAGAACCGCCTAATATCTGACATGCCCACCAGGTGGAACTCAACGTTGGCCATGCTGCAGCGACTGCACACGCAGCAGAGGGCCATCAATGAGTACCTTTGCGACTACGGCACCAGGACAGGGTCAGGGGAGCTTGGTTTTTTTTCCCCACGTCAGTGGAGCATGATCAGGGATGCATGCACTGTCCTCTCACCATTTGAGGAGGCCACGAGGATGGTGAGCAGTGACAGTGCATGCATCAGTGACACTGTCCCTCTTGTCCACCTGTTGGAGCATACGCTGCGTGGGATAATGGACAGGGCACTTGAGGCAGAACAGAGGCAGGAAGAGGAGGACTTCCTTGCCTCTCAAGGCCCCCTTTATCCGGACAGTGTTCCTTCTGTCCCACCCATCACACAGGAAGGAGGATGAGGAGGAGGAGGAGGAGGAGGAGGAGGGAGGAGGATTGTGTGAGCATGGAGGTGGAGCCTGGCACTCAGCATCAGCAGCAGCAGTCTTTTAGGGATGATGTACAGTCCCAACAAGCCAGTGGACTTGTACGTGGCTGGGAGGAGGTGGCTGGCGATCATGTCATCCTCAGTGACCCAGAAGACTCCGGACCGAATGCCTCAGCTAACCTACGCTGCATGGCCTCCCTGATCCTGCAAAGCCTGCGGAAGGATCCTCGTGTTCTTCGGATCAAGGAGAGGGACCATTACTGGCTGGCCACTCTCCTTGATCCGCGGTACAAGGGTAAGGTTGCGGACCTTATCTTGCCGTCGCAGAGGGAGCAGAGGATGAGACATCTCAGGGAGGCCTTGCAGAAAGGTCTGTGCAACGCGTTCCCAGAAACTGGGAGGCTACAAACTCCTGGTCCTGGGCGACGAGTTGCTGAGGCTTCGGTCAGTGGCAGAAGGAGCGGTGGGGAAGGTGGACGTCTGACCGATGCGTTCAGACAATTTTTTAGTCCGCAGCCCCAAGGTATGATCGGTTCCAGCAACCATCGCCAGCGTCTGATATACATGGTGCAGGAATACCTTGGGGCAAGGTCAGACTTGGACACCTTTCCCACCGAAAATCCTCTGGCTTACTGGGTCCTGAGGATGGATCACTGGCCAGAGCTTGCACAGTATGCAATTGAGCTACTGGCCTGTCCTGCCTCCAGCGTTCTTTCCGAACGCACATTCAGTGCTGCTGGAGGATTTGTGACTGATCATAGGGTGCGCCTGTCCACCGCCTCGGTTGATCGACTGACATTCATCAAAATGAATCAGTCTTGGATCACCACCAGCTACCAGGCACCTGAGGCGGATATAACCGAATAATTTTTAATGTCACATCCCTTCAAGACTGCCTATGCTGATGCTGAGTGACTGTCCTCTTATGTTCACTGACTATCCTCTTCCTCCTCCTCAATGATCCATGCCACCACACCAGTGCCTAAGGCACAATTTTTCAGCCCCTGTTTAACAGGGGCGTGTACTTACAATTTTTAAAAAAAATGCTTCGCAACACGTGTGACTGCTGTGCTCCAAGTACAGTCTCTGTGAGGGCCGTGTTGCAGTGTTGTGGCACCAGTGCCTAAGGCACAATTTTTCAGCCCCTGTTTAACAGGGGCGTGTACTTACAATTTTTTAAAAAAATGCTTCGCAACACGTGTGACTGCTGTGCTCCAAGTACAGTCTCTGTGAGGGCCGGGTTGCAGTGTTGTGGCACCAGCACCAGTGCCTAAGGCACAATTTTTCAGCCCCTGTTTAACAGGGGCGTGTACTTACAATTTTTTAAAAAAAATGCTTCGCAACACGTGTGACTGCTGTGCTCCAAGTACAGTCTCTGTGAGGGCCGTGTTGCAGTGTTGTGGCACCAGTGCCTAAGGCACAATTTTTCAGCCCCTGTTTAACAGGGGCGTGTACTTACAATTTTTAAAAAAAATGCTTCGCAACACGTGTGACTGCTGTGCTCCAAGTACAGTATCTGTGAGGGCCGGGTTGCAGTGTTGTGGCACCAGCACCAGTGCCTAAGGCACAATTTTTCAGCCCCTGTTTAACAGGGGCGTGTACTTACAATTTTTTAAAAAAATGCTTCGCAACACGTGTGACTGCTGTGCTCCAAGTACAGTCTCTGTGAGGGGTTGCAGTGTTGTGGCACCAGCACCAGTGCCTAAGGCACAATTTTTCAGCCCCTGTTTAACAGGGGCGGGTAATTACAAATCTTGATCTAATAGTTCACAGCAGGGCCCATTCCTGCGCCCACCAAGAGTAACTATGAGGGCCTGCAGTCTTGTGGCAACACCGTCCACCACCACCGCCAAAGGCCCAATTTTTCTGCCCTGTTCATCAGGTGCTTGCAATTACAAATCTTGATCTAATAACTCACAGCAGGGCCCATTCCTGCGCCCACCAAGAGTAACTATGAGGGCCTACAGTCTTGTGGCAACACCGTCCACCACCACCGCCAAAGGCCCAATTTTTCTGCCCTGTTCATCAGGTGCTTGCAATTACAAATCTTGATCTAATAACTCACAGCAGGGCCCATTCCTGCGCCCACCAAGAGTAACTGTGAGAGCTTACAGTCTTGTGGCAAAACCGTCCACCACCACCACCACCACCACCCCCAATTTTTCTGCCCTGTTCAACAGGTGCATGCAATTACAAATCTTGATCTATTAACTCACAGCAGGGCCCATTCCGGTGCCCACCAGTCTTGTGGCTACACCAACATCTAATAGGGCAAATTTCTGCAGAGTATATACGCCAGGCCCCTACTTTCAAACATCCAACTTACAAACGACTCCTACTTGCAAATGGAAAGAGAAAACAGGAAGTGAGAGGAAATCTACCCCTAGGAAGGGAAATTCTATCCTGTTAGATTTAATTTGGGAAAAAGGTATCTCCTCTCTACTGATACTTTATCACCAATCCTTGTTTCAATTAAAACCCCACTTTTCCAAAAACATTTGTCATTGGGACGGAAAGTGAGGTGACATGTTCTGAACAGATGTGCAAAGACAGCAAATGTTACAGGGGTGATAACCCCTCCCTATGTTCTCCAAAAAGCTTAAAAATAGATTTTTTTGGGATGGAGCTACACTTCATAATGTACCTGTTCAGATTCTACTTAAGATCAAACCTAAAGCCGCAAGTGGTTTTAAATGGCTTCTTTTTTTCCTTTACAAATGTCATTTTGTGCAAGGACAGTTCTAAACACGGGAAACACATGCCACTTCACAGGCATACTTTGGACACCCCCCAGGTACCATATTTAAAGGAAAATGTCACTTTTTTTTTTTTCACTTTATGCATCATTAAAATGACTGCTCCCGAAAAAACGTTAGTTTTTAAAAGTTCTTTTTGCATTGATATATGTCCCCTGGGGCAGGACCCGGGTCCCCAAACCTGTTTTATGACATTAACATGCATATTGGCCGTTGTAATTAGCACTTTTGATTTCGAACGTTCGCGTCCATTATAACGTATAGGGTTCGAAAATTCGCGCGAACTTTCGGTCCGTTCGAAGGTTCTGGTTCGAACCGAACCCGGGGGTGTTCGGCTCATCCCTAGTTCTCACCATCCTTCGCCTTTGCCTCTTCAATATTTTATGTGGCCTGCCACTTCTGGCCTTAACAAGGACTGTGCCTGTGGTCTTCCTTTTCCTCACTATGTTCCTCACAGTGGACACTGACAGCTTATATCTCTGCGATAACTTTTTGTAGCCTTCCCCTAAACCATAATGTAGAACAATCTGTGTTTTCAGGTCATTAGAGTTGTTTTGAGGCCCCCATGTTGCCACTTTTCAGAGGCGAGTCAAAGAGAACAACGACTTGCAATTGGCCACCTTAAATACCTTTTCTCATGATTGGATGCACCTGTCTATGAAGTTCAAGCCTTTATGAGCACACCAAACCAATTGTGCGTTCCAATTAATCAGTGCTAAGTAGTTACAAGTATTCTAAGCAACAAAATGACAAGGGTGCCCAAATTTATGCACCGGTCTAATTTCATTTTGATGCATATTTCACATTTTCTGTTAATCCAATAAACCTAATTTCACTACTGAAATATTACTTTATTCAGTATGTCCTTCAGTAATTCAAGGGGTATGAATACTTTTTCAAGGTATGTACATTTCAGAAAGAATACAGGCCTTTTTAAAATAATCTTCTGAGCTGGCCTAAACCAGCTCTTGAGGGAGTCTATTCCAAAGTTTCGCAGCTCTTGCTGTGAAGAAACCTTTCCGTATTTGGAGATTAAATCTCTTTTCCTCCAGACATAGAGGGCCCCCCTTGTCTTCTGTGATGACTTTAAAAAGTAAGTAACTCAAAACCAAAGTTCACTATATGGACCACTTAAGTATTTTATACGTGTTGATCATATGCCCCCTTAATCTCTTTTTCTCGAGAGAATATATTCAGTTTCTCTAATCTTTCCTTATAGCCAAGCTCCTCCATGCCTTTTATGAGTTTGGTTGCCCGTATCTGCACTTTCTCCAATTCTGATATCCTTTTTGAGAACTGGTGCCCAAAACTGAACTGCACATTCCAGATGAGGTCTTACTAATGATTTGTACAGGGGTAAAATGTTTCTCTCTGGAGTCCATACCTCTCAATACAAGAAAGGACTTTGCTTGCTTTGGAAACCGCAGCTTGGCATTGCATTCTATTATTAAGCTTATGATCTACCAGAACACCCAGATCTTTCTCCACCATTGATTCCCCTAGTTTATATGATGCATGCCTATTCTTAGCCCCCATATGCATAACTTTGCATTTATCAACATTTAACCTCATTTTCCACATAGTTGCCCGATTAAACAGCGCATTGGGGTCGGCTTGTAAGTTGGAGACATCATGTAAGGACGTTATTCCACTGCATAGCTTGGTGTCATCGGCAAAGACTGAAATTTTACTTTTAATATCAGACTCTATATCATTTATAAATATATTAAAAAGTAAAGGGTCCCAACACAGAATTATTATTTCTGGAAAATATCTCTTTGTAATCTGTAATTCTTCTTACCATGGTCAGGATACAACACACTTGCAATTCAGACACCCCTTCTCACTTTCATCAGGAGGATTCAGCTTCCGCAGCTTATGCTGTCGTATCTCCCGCACTAATGTGTAAAAAGCATCTTCCACTCCCTGATGAAAATAAAACAACAATGTTTATCTGTTACAAAAAAAAAACAGGGTTACACTGCTTGTCTGTTAAGGGATACAGAGAGGCTTATATTGTTAGGACGTTGAAAAGCAGTCTAACTGTGGTGGGCAAACAATTGCCAACTAGTTGAACCTAAACAAAAAGTTTAGACTATGTGCAACTCAAGAGCCACTTGAAGGACCAACACCTGAAGCTGGTGCTGTAAGAGGATGAGAACCCACCTAGTAGCGAGAGGGAAGAACTAGGGAATTAAGTACATGGTAATTAACTTGATGGCAGAAGACTGAGAATATATTGATGTAAAATACAGCATTAAAATATCATACATATAAAAGTAGTATATAAAAAGAAAAACCTTAATAGAAACAGTGCTGTTATCCATGTCCATAAATAAGAAAATTATCAGTGCAATGCAAAATAACCATGAATCCATGAACTTGAGGTTTTCAAGCGTTCAATCAAGAAGGCCTTCTTGATTGAACGCTTGAAAACCTCAAGTTCATGTATGATATTTTAATGCTGTCCTCAAGAACAAAAAATTATATTCCAACCATCTTCCAGAGTGTTCCGTTTCCAGATTAAGGCTGGCCATACACGGTTCGAATCTTGGCCAGTTCGGCAGGAACCGGCCGAGATTCAAACGGTTAATGGGAAGGCTGAATGTACCAAGTTGATTGATCGATCAACTTGGGTACAACTAGTCTCCAAGATGCTCTTGTGATTATTGCTAGCGGCTGCTATTGCCGTTAGCAATAATCACTGTCTTCTCCCAGCAGGGATGGTATCACACGGCATCTCCAAGGAAAGCAACCCTGGTTCATGTACCCCCTTAGAGAACCAAGGTTTGATCCCATGGAGTCAACATGGCAAATAGGCCAAGATACAGTGGATATAAAAAGTCTACACACCCCTGGTAAAATGTCAGGTTTCTGTTATGTTAAAAAAATAAAAATTACAAATAATGCCAGAACTTTTAGAAGTAAAAATAAACTAATAATAACGTGTCTGCATAAGTGTGCACACCCTTTTATAACTCGGGGATGCAGCTGTGTTCAAAATTAAGCAATCATATTTAAACTCATGTTAAATAGTCAGTACACACCTGCCATCATTTAAAGTGCCTCCAATTAACCCCAAATAAAAGTTCAGCTGTTCTAGTAGGTCTTTCCTGACATTTTCTTAGTCGCATCCTACAGCAAAAGCCATGGTCCGCAGAGAGCTTCCAAAGCATCAGAGGGATCTCATTGTTAAAATGTATCAGTCAGGGGAAGGCTACAAAGGAATTTCCAAGGCATTAAATATACCATGGAACACAGTAAAGACAATCATCATCAAGTGGAGAAAATATGGCACTACAGTGACATTACCAAGAACTGGATGTCCCTCCAAAATTGATGAAAAAACGAGAAGAAATTTAGTCAGGGAGGCTGCCAAGAATCCCTTCAGCAACATTAAAGGAGTTGCAGGAATATCTGGCAAGTACTGGCTCTGTGGTACATGTGACAACAATCTCCCACATTTTTCATATGTCTGGGCTATGAAGAAAAACATCCAAGCCTGCATAAATTTTGCAAAAGTGCTTCTGAAGTCTCCCAAAAGCATGTTGGAAAATGCGTTGTGGTCTGATGAAACCAAGGTTGAACTTTTTGGCCATAATTACAAAAGAAATGTTTGGCTTAAAAACACTGCACATCACCAAAAGAACACCATACCTACAGAGAAGCATGGTGGTGGCAGCATCATGCTTTGGGGCTGTTTTTCTTCAGTTGTAACAGGGGTCTTAGTCAAGGTAGAGCGAATTATGAACAGTTCCAAACCAGTCAATATTGGCACAAAACCTTCAGGATTCTGCTAGAAAGCTGAACATGAAGAGGAACTTCATCTTTCAGCACGACAACTACCCAAAGGATACATCCAAGTCAACAAAAGGAATGGCTTCACCAAAAGAAGATTAAAATGTTTTGGAATGGCCCAGCCAGAGCCCAGACCTGAATCCGATTGAAAATCTGTGTGGTGACCTGAAGAGGGCTGTGAACAGGAGATGCCCTCCCCAATCTGGACAGATTTGGAGTGTTTTGGCAAAGAAAAGTGGGCAAATATTGCCAAGTCAAGATGTGCCATGCTGATATACTCATACCCAAAAAGACTGAGTGCTGTAATAAAATCAAAAGGTGCATTGACAAAGTATTAGTTTAAGGGTGTGCACACTTATGCAACCATATTATTTTCTTTTTACTTACCTACAAGATTTCAGTTTATTGTTCAACTGAGCACAGGTCACATTAAAAGGTGTAAAAAGTTCTTAAATTATTTATCTCGGTTTCATTTTTTTACATCACGGAAACCTGACATTTTAACTGGGGTGTGTAGACTTTTTTATATCCACTGTAGATGTCCTCACCAAAATTAGCATGGAGGAATACAGATATGATGAGTCTTAAGCCCCATACACACTATCAGATTATCTGCAGACTTTTGTCTTCAGATTTACCAAAACCATGTAGTATAAGGGCCTGCCTGATTGCATACAAATTGAAAATCTTAAGGTTTGACCTCATATTATATGTTTTTGGTAAATCTGAAGACAAAAATCTGCAGATAATCTGATAGTGTGTATGGGGCTTTAAGACCAAGTTCAAGTCCCACCCACTGATCCACAGTGTTGAACATGCCCTTTTGCTGCCTGTGCTCCTTGGAAGTGGTTTGGACCTGCACTTTAAAGTGGTAGTTACAGGCTTTGTTTTCCCCTAGAGACAGTCTAACATATGCAAATTGTGCCGATTTAAAAACTAAAAACATACTTTCTTATTGCGACATCATACAATTTTTTCTGTAACAAGTATGATTGTTCTTCAAACAGACTTTACATTTATATATGAACATGGTAAACACTAAAGATATGAACCTATTTTGGGTCTTTATACATCTATTTTGGTATGTACGATTTTTTTTTTTCTTTATCTTCTATACTTTGCCTACAACCTTGGTTAACAAAATACCTACTTCTCCTAATTGCCCTCACTTTACCACAGTTTGAACCCATTTGGGGTGGTAGAGTGGTCTGGAGGCATGATTTTACAGCCACTGGGTAAGGTTCAGAGACACTGTTCTCATATATACAATGTTATTACATAGGTCTTTCCTATAGTGTTCTTCTATCATAAGTTCCCATCTCATACTTTAGACCACAAGATACTCATACTTTTATCCATGTTGTTTGATTACTACGATATCCCATATATGAATGTAAATATATGCACTATATCGTTTTGTCTTTCTTTCTGTTCTGTATTGTTCTTTTATGTGAAAAGAAAAATCTTGAACAAGAAAAACTAAAAACATACCAAAAACACGTACCTGTCTAGTTTTAGCAGAGGTTTCAATGTAGGGAATGCCATAGCTCCTGGCCAAGTCTTGAGCTTGCCGTGTTTCTACAGTTCGTGCTGGAAGGTCGCACTTGTTTCCTACCAGCACCATGGGAACATCATCTGAATCCTTCACCCGTTTTATTTGCTCCCTTTGTAAAATAATGCAAAAACACATACTTGTTTTAAGTGTATGCAAACCTTTTGGACTGTAAAATATACTATTGAAGATGTTTTGTTATATTTGCTCGATAAGTGCAAAAAATAAAAATACATGTCAAACAGATGAACTATGTCTTGTGCACACTTTATGCGTTACTCTAAGTTTACTGTAAATACTGTAAAAGAAACGTTGTGTTTTTCAGGAGTCACAAACTCCTCTTTCGGGGCTCTTTAATAGTAAACAAAGTGTTTAGACCCAGAAAAGCTAGAACTGAAGAGGAGTATAAAGAAATTCTCCTTATAAGTGGTAACAGACAGGTCGTAGGGGAAATTCACACAAAATGTATGTCACAGACAGAAATTAAAAATTTGACCACTTCTCCATTCTATCAGTACCACTTCTCCATTCTATCATTACTACTTCTCCATTCTATCCAACCGAGAAAAAAAAGTAAAAAAAAAAGTAAAGTATTAGAGCTTTAACCCCTTTTAAGCTCACCGATATAATTACTACATGGGTGTCAGTAGAGGCTGGTAAAATTCTGGCCACAATAGCAGCTGTGAGTCCGTTTCCTTTTCAAGACTATCACACTTCTAGATTGTAGAAGCGATCCAGCAGATATACAGCTGTCCGATAGTTTCTACAGTACTGTTTGTGTGACATCTGATGTTTGAGCCATAAACAGAACCTGTCACCCAAAAAGCGCTGTCACATAACATTGCTTTTTCACAAGGGAGTGAAAAGCCCCCTAAGTGTAAAAAAAAAAAAAAAAAAAAAAAAAAAAGCAAAATTTTAAAATACAATAATAAAAAAAAAAAAAAAAAAAAAAAAACACACATAACAACCACGCCCTTCAATCACCTGCACACAAATGCAGGCATACAGCACACATGCACATAAACAATTGCCAGCGGGCTGATTTTTTTAAGGATTCTTCCATGCACACGAGAGAGATTGATGGAGGAATTCTCCCTGCCAGGACCTTGTATTCTGAAAGCAGGACCCAAAATTTTAAGAATACACTGAACAGAGGCCGCTGTTCGAGAAAAGTTTTCCAACTTGTACAATCGACTGCTGTTGAACAGGGACAGCCACACACAGCTGGTCCCTACTGAACCAAAATTTTGATTCGTCTATGGTCAGCTGAAGTTGATGACCTGTAAAGACTTTAAAAAGCGCCACCTTTAGACAATTTTGGGTAGTGTAGTTTGTCACCCTGTTGCGAGTGCAAGCAGTTTTACGTTTCTGGATAGCTCGTACCTATAAACTAAGCTTTACCTTTTATAATTAAAAAAAAAAAAAAAAAGAAGTGAAGATTTTATTGTGTTTGTGGTTCTAAAATTTATTGTATTGTGTTTTTTTTTTTTACTCCAAATATAAAAATTGCAAATATTGTACAATATAAAAAATTGCAACTACTATGTATTAGTCTATGAATCCTCTGCTTTCAGAAAGCATATAAAGTTTTGGAGTTTTAAGAGCATTTTCCTGCAAATAAATGTGTACTTTAGCACGTGTGTGAAAAAAAAAAAACCCAATAAAACAAGAAGAAGAACTGAACTGTGAAACCAAAGACCATAGACTAGACTAAAGTACCACTTGTAGGAAAGGTAAAACATTTTTTTTCAGAACAATTCCAGGCAGTACCATGACTCTGTGCTATGAACATAAGCAGCAAAGTGTACATAAACCTTATTTCAAAGCACTAAAAATTACTTACTTTTACTATGCTTATGAATGTGGAGTATCAAAAAATACCAAGTCTAAAGCTGGGCAAAAACCATGGCAGAACACAAAAATCCAAGATAAAATATTCCTCCATCCACACAAGTCAATCCCCTCTGCAGGACATAGTATCCTGATAGCAGCTCCCACTGCTGTCAGAATACACATTTTCCAACGTTTCCTGTCAACAAGAGTTGATCTAACAGTCGACTTCTGTCAAACAGGGAGGGTCACACACAGAGATTTGTCTGATCCCTGCTGTACCTGGCTGAATCAGTCTATGCCCAGTTTTAACATTGTTTAAATATGAACAAGTTTTTCAACCATTAAAATTTTTTATTTTTTTTAACCAGTTCAGGTTCACCCTATAGCAGTTTTACCACTAGAGGGTGGCACCTGTGCGCCAGATCACGTATACACACACACACACACACACACACACACACACACACACACACACACACACGTAGGGCAGCCTCCTCTGCATCCTGGCAGCCGGTCCGCTCTGATGGCAGCTGCCATGTGGTAAAGATGGCCCGGGCTGTGACCCGTGATCCAGGCCCCGTACTTGTGTACTGGCCGTACCCCCGATGGCCGCCTTGTATACACGTGATCCGCAACTTCCAGGTAGGGGAAGCGCATGTGTGCTGGCTTGCTCCCACTGTGATTACACACAGTGGGAGCCGATCGGTGGGTACCGCGGACTCTGGCACCTGCCGATTATGAGGAAAAGACAAAGAACTGCAACCTGCCTATGTAAACAAGGCAGATCGCCGTTCTAACAGGAGGAAAAGGATGGCATTTGTGTCCCTGTAAAGCATCTCTTCAACTAGTAACAGCACCTCACACAGTATAGTAAAACAATGGCAAGGCAGTGTTAACCCTTTGATCACCCCTGCTTAACCCCTTCCCAGCCAGTTGACAGTGCACATTTTTAGCACTGATCACTGAATTAGTGTCACTGGTCCCCCAAAATAATTTCAAACCTGTCAGAATGTCTACCGCAAATCACAGTCCCACAATAAGGTTGCTGATCACTGCCATTAATGGTGAAAAAATAAAAAAATATATAGTTTGTAGACGCTATAACTTTTGCGCAAACCAATCAAATGGGATTTTATTTACCAAAAATATGTAGCAGAATACACATTGGCCTAAATTGATGAAGAAAGTCGATGACATTTTTTTCCTTTATGTGTTTTATAGCAGAAAGTTAAAAAAAAATTGTTTAAATTGTCATGTTTTTTTTTTTTATTTATTTATTTCAGGTACCTATATAATGCCGTCAATTTACACAGCACTTTACTTATACATTGAAATCAGTCCCTGCCCTCAAGGAGCTTACAACCTAAGGTCCCTAACACATTCATACATACTAGGGCCAATTTAGACAGGATCCGATTAACCTACCAGCATGTCTTTAGTTTGTGGGAGGAAACCGGAGTACCCAGAGGAAACCCACGCAGGCACAGGGAGAACATGCAAACTCCAGGCAGATGGTGTCGTGGTGGGGATTCGAACCAGCGACCCTTTTTGCTGCTAGGTGAAACCGCCAAATCACTACACCGCTGGGCTGCCATATATAGTGAAAACAAAGAGGTAGATCAAATACCACCAAAAGAAAGCTCCATTTGTGGGGGGGGGGGGGGGGGGACATACATTTTATTTGGGTACAGAGTTTAACGACCGAGCAATTGTCAAAGTAGCGCAGTGCCGTATCGCAAAAAAATGGCCTGGTCATGAAGGGGGGGGGGGGGGGGCAAATATTCCGGAGGTCAAATGGTTAATTTCTTGTCTATCGTGTAAAAGGCTTTTTGACTTACTTTAAAATGATACCCTATAACTACGGAAAGTGTAAGCTATAAGAAAAGTATTGATTTTTAATTTAAATTCAGCATGAATATTAAAGTTTCTTTAACCGCTTCAACACCGGGCCAATTTACACCCTTCCTTACCAGAGCACTTTTTGCGATTCGGCACTGCGTCGTTTTAACTGACAATTGCGCGGTCGTGCGACGTTACACCCAAACAAAATTGACGTCCTTTTTTTTCCACAAATAGAGCTTTCTTTTGGTGGTATTTGATCGCCCCTGCGGTTTTTATTTTTTGCGCTATAAACAAAAGAAGAGCGACAATTTTGAAAAAAAAACACAATATTTTTTACTTTTTGCTATAATAAATATCCCATTTTTTTTTAAAAAAAACTATTTTTTTTACTCAGTTTAGGCCGATACGTATTCTTCTACATATTTTTGGTAAAAAAAAAAAAAAAAAAAAAAAAAAAAACGCAATAAGCGTATATTGATCGGTTTGCGCAAAAGTTATAGCGTCTACAAAATAGGGGATAGATTTATTGCATTTTTTTTTTTTTTTTACTAGTAATGGTGGCGATCTGCGATTTTTTTTTTTTCGTGACTGCGACATTGCGGCAGACACTTCGGACACTTTTGACACATTTTTGGGACCATTCACATTTACACAGCGATCGTTGCTATAAAATTGCAGTGATTACTGTGTAAATGTGACTGGCAGGGAAGGGGTTAACACTAGGGGGCGATGCAGGGGTTAATGTAATCCCTATATGTGTGATTCTAACTGTGGGGGGAGGGGACTCAAGGGGAGGAGACCGATCATGTGTTCCTCCGTACTGGGATCACATGATCGGTCTCCTCTCCGCTGACAGGACGTGGAGCTGTGTGTTTACACACACAGCTCCACGGTCCCGCACGGTCCCGTTGTTTTAACGGGCAATCGCGGGTGCCCGGCGGACATCGCGGCCGCCGGGCACTCGCACCGGGTCCCGAGCGACGCCGCCGCCCGCGCGCGCGCGCACGCCCCCCAGGTGGCCGGGAATGGGAGGACGTCATATGACGCCAACCCAGGATGGGAGATCCACCTTGTGGGCGTCATATGACTATGGGCGGGTAGTGAAGGGGTTAAAGTGTATGTCCCAAAAAAAAAAAAAAAAAGCATGCACATTTCCATATTTCTTCTCTTTAGAAACACTGCAAGGTCCGCCACATCTGTTGCTACTTCAGATCAGAACATCTTTGACATGCTATTGGTAGGTCAAGCAAGTTTTTGCATAAGACCAATTTGTAAATGTAAAATTGCGCCTTTTTAAGAAATAGAGAAAACTGAAGGTGCAAAAAACTGTACATAAAACACAATTTACTTATTACTATATTTAAATTTGAGGTTACCATTTTTCCCTTACAGCTTTCAGAATTTGTAAAAGACCCCCAAACCATATACAGTGTATATAAAAAGTCTACACACCCGTTAAAATGTCAGGTTTCTATGTTGTAAAAAAATGAGACAAAGAAATAATTTCAAAACCTTTTTCACCTTTAATGTGACCTATAAAAACGGTACAACTAAAATAATATGGTTGCATAAATCCCGGGTCACACTTGTGCGATGCGGGAACCCTGCGAATCCACTGCGGGTTCCCGCATTGCACCCAACCCGCAAGGCAGTTCCATACTGCCATATGCAAACTGCCTATGTGTCAATACAATGTTAAGGACATCCCCACTTCAGCTCGCATATCGCACTGCGAACTGACAGTTAGGACACGAGTGGGATTGCATGAGTGAAAAAAATGGGCCCTGTGCGAGTTTGGTCCAAATTAAATTGCATCGCACGGGCATCACATGTGGTCACACACAAGTGTGAACCGAGCCTCACTGTACACACCCTTAAACTAATACTTTGTTGAAGCAAAAATTTGTGAAACAAAAAATACTTTGTTGAAGCACCTTTTGATTTTATTACAGCACTCGTTTTTGGGTATCAGCATGGCACATCTTGACTTGGCAATATTTGCCCACTCCTCTGTGCAAAAATACTCCAAATCTGTCAGATTGTGAGGGCATCTCCTGTGCACAGCCCTCTTCAGATCACCCCACAGATTTCAATGGGATTCAGGTCTGGGCTCTGGCTGGGCCATTCCAAAACTTTAATCTTCTTCTGGTGAAGCCATTCCTTTGTTGACTTGGATGTATGCTTCGGGTCCTTGTCATGCTAAAAGATGAAGTTCCTCTTCATATTCAGCTTTCTAACAGAAGTCTGAAGGTTTTGTGCCAATATTGACTGGTATTTGGAACTGTTCATAATTCCCTCTACCTTGACTAAGGCCCCTGTTTCAGCTGAAAAACAGCCCCAAAGCATGATGCTGCCACCACCATGCTTCAGGGTGGGCATGGCGTTCTTTTGGTGATGTGCATTGTTTTCGCGCCAAACCTATCTTTTGGAATTATAGCCAAAAAAGTTCAAACCTTGGTTTCATCAGACCAGAACACATTTTCCTACATGCTTTTGGAAGACTTCAGATGAGCTTTTGCAAAGTTTAGCCGGGCTTGGGTGTTTTCGCAAGAAAAGGCTTCCATCTTGTCACTCTACCCCATAGCCCAGACATAATGAAGACTACAGGAGATTGTTGTCACATGTACCACACAGCCAGTACTTGCCAGATATTCCTGCAGCCCCTTTATTGTTGCTGTAGGCCTCTTGGCAGCCTCCCTGACCAGTTGTCTTTTCATCAATTATTGAGAGAAGTCCAGTTCTTGGTAATGTCACTGTTGTGCCATATTTTCCCCACTTGATGACCGTCTTCACTGTGTTCCATGGTATATCTAATGCCTTGGAAATTCTTTTGTACCCTTCCCCCGACTGATACCTTTTACCAATGAGATCCCTCTGATGCTTTGGAAGCTCTCTGCGGACCATGGCATTTGCTGTAGGATGCGTCTAAGAAAATGTCAGGAAAGACCTACTAGAAGCGCTGAACTTTATTTGGGGTTAATCAGAGGCACTTTAAATGATAGCAGGTGTGTACTGACAGGTGTGTACTGACTATTTAACATGAGTTTTAGTGCGATTGCTTAATTCTGAACACAGCTACATCCCCAGTTATAAGAGGGTGTGCACACTTATGCAACCACATTATTTATTTTTACTCCCCCTCCCCCCCCACAAAAAAAAAAAAAATGATGTCAGTTTGTTTTTCAATTGAGTTGTACAGTTTATAGGTCACATTAAAAAGGTGGAAAAAGTTCTGATATTTTTATCTTTGTCTCTTTTTTTTTTTACATCACAGAAACCGGACATTTTAACAGGGGTGTGTAGACATTATATATCCACTGTATTTTCTGAAAGCACATGACCTGTAGAATAAAATACAAAAAAAACCCCAAAAAAACGTGCTACTGATTTTTTAGGCCTTGCACTAGTTGCGCAAATGTTTATAAGAAAAAAAAAAATAAGAAAAAAATAAAAATAAAAAAATCGCCATTTTCACTAAAAATACACTAAAATCATTAATAGCATACAAAAACACAACATAATTCACAAAATTCCTGTTAAATTGCCAAGATCTCGTTCGCATGGGGTGTACTAAAGTGTATGCCCATGGAGGGCAGTGTTTATCTGCACAGGGATGCCTAGGTGTTCCATGCTTCCCCGTGCAGGCAGTCCTATTCATGTCAACTGGGATGCAGTGGCTGCAGGGACAAAGTTGCTGATCCTGACATCCTTGTGGGGAGCACGGCCCCAACAGTTGAGCTCTGGGACATGCACCTGGACCTACATGGATGTCAAATTGGGAGCAGAGACTGTAAGGCCCCTTTCACACATGCGGACCGCATGTCCGTTTTTCATCCATCCGTTTTTGGATGAAAAACAGACATACATGCACCCCTATGGGATAGTGGGTGTCAGCGGATGAGCATCCGCTGACACCCGCTATCGTCCGCTATCGTCCGCCTCCGCTATTGTCCGATTCTGCAGACGGAGGAAAACCCTATTTTTCCATCCGTCTGCAAAGCGGATCGGATGAACACGGACAGACGGTCCGTGTTCGTCCGATCCCCCATACAGGAGAGCGGAGAACTGACAGGGCGGTCCCTGCACAGCGTGCAGGGACTGTCCTGTCATCCACCGGCTCAGCAGGGATCAGCTGAGCGATCCCCGCTGAGCAGGGGATCTTCACGGGGCGGATCAATACGGATCCGTCCCGTGTAAAAGGGGCCTTAGGCCATTAGATCAGTTCAGTCACGCTTTTTTTATCATCAGTTGTTGTCAGTACACATCAGTTTTCATCCATTTTCATTTCCGGTTTTACATTGTTTTTTTTTAAAACTGAATTTAATCAGTTTTTCATTAAAGCGGTTCTGCACCCATCTCTTAAACTTACTGTCAATCTATTCTCCATCATGTTAAATTACAGAATTGATGGGTCAATTCTGCATCTTGGAAGCCTACCTTGAATGCTGGCTTCATCTTTGGTGTTGTCCCTGCGGGGGAGGGCGGGGTCTGTGCGGGGATCCTCGTCATGCCACACGGTCTCCTGGAATCTGGTGTCATTCATCCCAGGAGTCAGTGCGGACATCCGACCCGAAATCTCGCTAGATTTGCGGACATCGACCCGAAATCTTGCGAGATTTCGGGTCGATGTCCGCAAATCTCGCGAGATTTCGGGTGGGATTTGCGGAGGTTCTCGTTGTAACAAGGAAGTGACTGCTTGTGGGCTTCAAATGCCCACAAGCAAGATGACATTGGCCGACAAAGTTTTTATAAACTATCGATTCTATATTAAAATGGACAGAGATAATGGGCAGCGTCACTACAAGTAAGGATCTTTTTATCAAGACATAATTTTTAAACATTACCAAAAATAAATAAATTTAATAACGTCAGTGCAGAACCACTTTAATTATGGGAATTTTCCCATGATTCCTTGTTTTTGGATGATAGGTTATTTGTAATGTATGCATATTAAATATTTTGATGAAAAGCGGATGTCAGTGGATCATCCGCTAACATCCGCTACGTTTTGGCAGCGATCGGCCGTTCTGACACCCGGTATAGCCGGCTCGCGGCTCTGGGGCTTAGAAATCCTCAGAGCTTAATCTCCTAAATGTACCCAGTCAGGAGGGACGTCTAGGAGCATTCAAATTGGTTGGTGTCATCACATGGACCAATCACAACCCGCATAGCCCATCCTCTCAGCGGGGAAGAAGAAGAGAGAAAGCCAAGAGGATTTCTAAGCACCAGAGCCGTGAGGCGGCTATACCGGGGCTCAGAACGGTCGATCACCACCATGCAGGTGAGCGGGACTGAGGGGGGTGAGGAGGGGGTCCTGTGTAAGTTCACCTTACAGACTTTTCTGGAAAGGTGAACTTACACTTTAACGTGTTTTATATCTGCCTGGAGTTCAGCTTTAAATGAGCATATATTGCAGGGATGTAGTATATGACTTTTTAATAGTGTACTAGACACACAATTTAAAACAAAATGAGAGGTCTCTTGAGCTACACACCTATACTGATGTATATCCTCAAAAGATTTGGTATTGTTGATAGCAAATACACATAAGAAGCCCTCGCCTGTCCTCATGTACTGGTCACGCATTGCACTGTACTCCTCCTGACCAGCCGTGTCCAGGATATCCAGAAGGCAGGTCTCTCCATCGATAACAACCTGTTTTCTGTAGGAATCCTACAAGTACGAGAAAGAAAGGTTAACAATTTACCACTGTAACAATTCTGCATTACAAAATGGACTTTATAATTTCTATAGATAGGAACAAAGTAATCCTGAAGTTTAAGCAAAACCTGTTATTGGTTACATATAAAATATATTTACAAAGATCAATAAGAACCAGGGACATACTGTAAAGTCTTATTTCTTTTCTTTCTAATAAAATAACAAACATGTTATACTTACCTGCTCTGTGTAGTGGTTTTGCACAGAGCAGTGCAGATCCTCCTCTCCTCGGGTCCCTCTTCTGTGCTCCTGGCCCCTCCCTCCTATTGGGTGCCCCCACAGCACACAGGTTGATATGGGGGCACCCAAGCCGAGCTGAAGCTTCCAGTGTCCATTCAGACACAGAGCTGCAGTTTGGCCCCACCCCTCTCTCTCCTGATTGGCTAACTGACTTTGACAGCAGCGGGAGACAATGGCGCCACTGCCGTTTCTCAGCCAAATCAGGAGGAAGAGTCCCGGACCTCGCTGGACAGAGAGGGGGTGCAGGTAAGTATTAGGCCTCATGTACACTGCTGCTGCTAAACGGACGTTTAGGAGCAGTTGGGCATTTTTTTTCAACTGCTCCTGAACTCTCCTCTAGGTTATCTTATCAGAACTGGTACACAGAGGTCGCTTATAGTAGTTTCTAGGCAGTTGAGTTTAGAGGCCTTTTTTGGAAAGCAAAAAAATGAGTTCAGAGGCTGAGTTTAGAGGCATTTTGAGCGCCAACCGCTTCTAAAATGCGTACAGCAGCTTTTTCATTCTCCCCCCCCCATCTAGTGTGCATGGAGCCTAGGACTGCAGACGTCAGGCATTTCTAAAAATGAATCCTGGTCTGCCAACGAGTCACACTATTTGCAAGAATTGCAATAGGCCGGCCATAGACGGAGCACATTTCTTTCCTGCAACCAAGACGGCAGGAGAAGAAAGGTGACAGTGAAGACAGATGACTAAGTGCTAAGGAAGCGTCAAAGGCGTTAGCTGATAATGCTGTTACCTCCTATTTATGTTTTTGGACATTACTTTTGTACTTGCTGAAATAAAAAAAAGACGATTTTACTGGACGTACGGCCAACCAGATTTTTCTCGCTCATTGGAATCCATGATAGACGGGGCCAGCACCTGGTCTGTGTGTTGGTGGAGGTGAGATTGGAGACAGACTTAAGGCCCGTACACACGATCTGACTTTTTGACAACAAACATGCAAATTAGCTGTTTTGGACCAACATCCGGCCGCGTGTACGCTCCATCGGACCAACTTTTTCAGTTTTCAATCGGACTTTTGTTGGCTGTGCGAACGGACCAACTTTCTGCCAACAAAAGTCCGATGAAGCAAAGTCTGACCGGGTGTACACAAAATCATCGGACTTTTGTACAAAGTACAAACACGCATGCTCAGAACCAATGCAAAAGATCAAACAATATAGAAGTTGACCAAAGGTGGCGCTGGAGTATTCGAACGTCCTCTTTTGAAGTGTTGTCAGTACGTTGAAACGTCACTACATTCGTGTTTGTTGCCTAAAAAGTCCTGCTGTGTGTATGCAATACAAACTTGGGGCCAACGCCCTTTGTACAAAAATCCACGGGAAAGTTGGTTCAAGGTCCGACCGTGTGTATGAGGCTTTAGAGTGATGTTCACATAATCTATGGATTATCACTGGCAGCTACAGAAGCCAACTTATATCCAGAAGACCCTCATATTGGGACACATTGGTACAGTTTGCTGAATTTTAAACAGATAAACATTTAAAACGTGTGAAATATTCTACCTGCCAAAGAATTTGTAGCTCACAAAGTTCACAAGATTCAACTTGTCACATGAACACCAACAATCCAAGCTCCAAGACAAATGCAATGTGCTTCAATTTGTAATCCTCAGGGAATACACAAAAAGGATGACACGCATAATTCAAAAATAAAAAATAAAAATCTTTATTTCCCAGAATTCATCCCAAATGTGACATACAAGCAAAGCAAGAAAACCATCATAAACTTGTCAAGTTTCAGGTGACAGGCACCCTTTGTCACGAAAGTAGCAGCAATTACACACAGTATGAATACCCCAACCCTACACCAATAATGGAGGAAAAACAAAAAAAGTCAATATACCTGCTGCACCTGGGTGGGCAGTAAGACTTGCAGCAGTGCAGTGCAGTGCACAGGAGTACCTCTAATGCCCTATACACACGATCGGTTTTGCCGTCGGATATAAACTCTGAAGGTTTTTTCCCGACGGAATTCCGCTCAAGCTGTCTTGCATACACACGGCCACACCAAAGTCCGACCGTACAACACATACGACTGGACTAGAAAATGGAAGTTCAATAGCCAGTAGCCAATACCTTCCGTCTCGTACTTGCTTCAGAGCATGCATTGTTTTTGGTGCATCGGAACAGCATACAGACGAGCGTTTTTTCCGATAGTAATTTTTTCCGCCTAAAAAAAAAAAAATAGACTCTCTAAGTCCGTCTGAATTTTTAATGGAAAAAGTCCGATGGGGCATACACACGGTCGGAATAGACGATGAAAAGCTCCCATCGGACTCTTTGTCGGAAATTCCGCTAGTGTGTACGCGGCATGACAGTCCTATCTGACCACAAGAACATATAATCTCCCACATAGCATTACTTATACAAACTTTATTACAAATCAGACTGATCCATAAAACATCACCTGCCAACACGTTTCAATCAACTAGCAGCCTTAATCATAGCTATGATGAGGGCGGCTAGTCAGACCTGTAGACAAATAGCCAACATTCCTTGACTAAAACCTCAATTTTTTTTAGGGAGGTCATAAATGCAAAAAGGTACAAAGTACAGAGAGACATATTTCCATGTTTCTGAAACAGAGTTCGCCCTTAGTGCCGGTTCACACTGAGGCAGCACGAATTGCAGCGCGACTGCCTCAGGCGACCTGGACACGACAGCAGCGGCGACTTACAAAACGACTTCTGTATAGACGTCAATGCAAGTCACCCCCAAAGTCATACAGAAACCTTTTTCTAAGTTGGAGCAACTGGAGTTGCTCCGATTAGAACGGTTCCATTGTACAGAACGGGACACGACTTGTCAGGCAGCTAAGTCGTCTGACAAGTCGTCCCAGTGTGAACCGGCTCTTAAAGTGAAGACAAATATGCACCAATATCTCAAATATACACACCTATCAATTATCAAAAGAACCAAAACACCTGTTTATCCATGACTCATTCTCAATCCCATGTGTACCAAACATATCAAATAATATTTATATGCTTGTAACAAAAAGTACGCCTTTTGTTTAGGATGTTGGCGTGTGTTATATGTGCCAGGGAATGTGTGTTGAGTGTTGCAGAAACTAGAACTACAGCGAACTATGGCTACAAATGTCCATGCATTCCAACAGTCAGAAATCGCATGACCACGCCACCCTGAACTATGATACATTGCTAACCAGCAAAGAGACATTCATTTACTGTTTTTTTGAATATCTTTAGTAACCAAGAAAGTTAACAGATACATTCATTTAATTTTATATTTGTTTACAACAAAGAAAAAAAAAAAAAAAATCGGAAAAAGAAGAGAAAAAGAAAAAAGGAAAAAACAGATCATCACATGGGAACTTATTCACAGAACAAGACTTGAACCTGTATGTGGTCAATGACCATGCCTCTTAGTTGATCGGTTTAATGTTTGCAAATTATGGTGCTCAAGGTCTATCCTCATCTCACTCCTATGCGTTTGAATCTGACACAGGGTCAACTGATTAGCTTACATATTTGAGATTGCTTGAGTATACAATTGTAGGTCACCTTTCTAATGTAAACATAAGAGCATGGGCAAAAGATAAATGCAATAATCTGTGTCACATTCAAAATACTCATGGATATGGTTAATATGCCTAAACGTGGATAGGAAATTGTAGAACTACAAAAAAAGAACACTACATGCGGTACATTAGTGGCATTAACCCTTCAACAATGTCAGACTGCTGAAATTTTTTTACATTTTTGCCTTCTTTTGGAAGCGGTTCAGGCCTAGGCATGACCCTACCTGGCCCCTCATTTCCCATGTGCACCAGGCTCATCTGTCCCTCCTGGATGACTGGGAATATCATGGCAAATGTCAGGAACGAGAGCAGAGTGAGATCTCTCCTGTGAATGAATAAACCCAGAAGCAATCAGCTCTAATCATTTACAGGTTCAGCATTATTATTCTGTGCTCAACTAGCTTCAAAAAGGTGCAGGGGTAACATCAGGGGTCTCATAAGCCCCAATGTCTCCCAATGCTATCATCACTATCATTGTGAAAGTAGTGGGGAAATAAAATGCAGTTTCATCAAATAAAAAACACCCAGTAAATTCTCAAATAAATGTCAAGGGTGGGCACTAGCGAAATGTAGCAAAGTGTCCCTACCTGTAAGATTAAATACAAAATTTGTGGCCAATCAACCATTGTCAAAAACAGACACAGCGACATCCAAGAAAGAACTATATGTTGTTGTTGCAACATTAAAGCTGATCTCCAGCTTTATGTAGCCACCTTTCCTAAAATAGGGGCTATAGTGTAAATTTATTTTTTTTGGCTGAGCTGTAAACAGCTCAGATTTGATTGTATAGTTTATTTGTATAGTTTGTTTATTTGCTTTATCTGCTCTAAACTCAGTTGAGCTGTGCATTTCTGACTGTTGCCAGTAGGTGTCACTGGTGCTACAGGCCATTATGAGAATTACAGAAAGGTTGAGCTATGTGGTGATTATTCTTTTTTCAGAACAGCAAAGTAGTAGGTCCAGTGGCGGCTGGTGCTCAAAATTTTTGGGGGGGCGCAAACAAACAGCCTCACTGTGCCATCAAACGCTGCCACTGTGCCCATTAAACGCTGCCACTGTGCCCATCAAACGCTGCCACTGTGCCCATCAAACGCTGCCACTGTGCCCATCAAACGCTGCCACTGTGCCCATCAAACGCTGCCACTGTGCCCAAACGCTGCCACTGTGCCCATCAAACGCTGCCACTGTACCCATCAAACGCTGCCACTGTGCCCCAAGTTCTGCCACTGTGCCCCAAGTTCTGCCACTGTGCCCCAAGTTCTGCCATTGTGCCCCTTAAGTGCTGCCATTGTGCCCCTTAAGTGCTGCCATTGTGCCCCTTAAGTGCTGCCATTGTGCCCCTTAAGTGCTGCCATTGTGCCCCTTAAGTGCTGCCACTGTGCCCCTTAAGTGCTGCCATTGTGCCCCAAGTTCTGCCATTGTGCCCCAAGTTGTGCCATTGTGCCCCTTAAGTGCTGCCATTGTGCCCCTTAAGTGCTGCCATTGTGCCCCTTAAGTGCTGCCATTGTGCCCCTTAAGTGCTGCCATTGTGCCCCTTAAGTGCTGCCATTGTGCCCCTTAAGTGCTGCCATTGTGCCCCTTAAGTGCTGCCACAAGTGCTGCCATTGTGCCACAAGTTCTGCCATTGTGCCCCAAGTTCTGCATTGTGCCCCTTAAGTGCTGCCATTGTGCCCCTTAAGTGCTGCATTGTGCCCCTTAAGTGCTGCCAATGTGCCCCTTAAGTGCTGCCATTGTGCCCCTTAAGTGCTGCCACTGTGCCCCTTAAGTGCCATTGTGCCCCTTAAGTGCTGCCATTGTGCCCCTTAAGTGCTGCCACTGTGCCCCTTAAGTGCTGCCACTGTGCCCCTTAAGTGCTGCTATTGTGCCCCTTAAGTGCTGCCATTGTGCCCCTTAAGTGCTGCCATTGTGCCCCTTAAGTGCTTCCATTGTGCCCCAAGTTCTGCCACTGTGCCCCTTAAGTGCTGCCACTGTGCCCCCTGCCTGCCCTCTGCACTTACCTTGTCCCGGTATGCAGCTGGTGACGGCGTCAGGCGACGAGCGGTGTCTCCGTCGGATGTCTTCTCCCGCGCTCCTCCTGTCTTCTTCTGCTGTGATTGGACGCTAGGTGATTGGACGCCTAGCGTCCAATCACAGCGCCTGTGACTTCAGCCAATCAGGTGACAGGTAACAGACCTGGCAACCTGATTGGCTGAGAGGCGGGTCTGTGTTAGGGAAGCGATGTATTCGATTCTCTAACACAATACTGTGTAATCAGCGAACGCACGGCCGTGCGCCCGCTGTTTACACTTAGGGAAGCCTATTAGAGCACACCGCTCTAATAGGGTCCCCTATTAGAGCTTACAGCTCTAATAGGGGCACTTCCAGCAACACCCCCCCCCACTGTAATTCAGATGCCCGGCGCCCGATCAGGGGCCGGACACCTGAATAGGGGGCGGCAGAGGTGACCAATAGATAGATTCATGCAATGCATGAATCTATTGGTGATAGAGCGGTGCATACTGCACTGTGCGCCCTTAAAGGGACATGGCGCCCTTAAAGGGACATGTTTAAATACATTTTTTTTTTTTTTTTTGAACTTTTTTTTTTTTATTTATTTTTATTTTTTTTTTAACTGCAAGGAGGGGGGGGGGGGCGGCGCCCGGGCGCCCCCTATGGACGGGCCGCCACTGAGTAGGTCCCTGGCCACTGTGCGTTCTGGGAAGGGGGTATTTATTGGGCGAAGCCATGTGCTCTCGCTCTCTTACCTCAGGCCCTCCTGGCCCGAGGTTGTGCTGCTGCGAGTTCTACTAATCCTGCGGTGGTCCTTAGGCTGTCTTGCTTGGGTGGAGGAAGCTGAACTAAGCTGAGGAGATCCAGGGGAGGACTCTTGCTGGAGAGAGCCAGAGTGAAGGCTGGTCTCTCAGGAGGGCCTGGAAACTCGTTTAGAGGACGCACCTATACCTAAACTACTGTTATACTGTCGCCAGATGGCTTAAAGGTTCTTACACTATGAAGTTGAATCCTTTTCAACAATCTAAACCGTGGTAACTGGCTCCTGGCTGCCAAGCCTGTGAGAGAGACTTGTCCAGAAATTCTACCAGTTGCCAGGTCTGTGTGAGAGGCCTATCCAGGTATTCAAGATCTGCTAAAAGATGGGAGGTACCTCCTTGCTCCCAGTAGACCCAGGGGGGCGCTACATTTGGTTTCAGTTTAAATATAATGTGCTGGAAAGGTTGTCCCAAACTAACTAATTCCCCAATTAACATATGCGGCCGCTGAATATGCTGTATGAAACTGTATGTAGCCTCAGCTACATACAGCACTATGTTCCAGGTGCAAGAGGAGACCTTCCCGTCTCACCCAGAACAAAAAATAGCGTTGGTCTGAGCTGCACTCAGCCATTCATAGAAATCTTTGCCTTTTATCAATGAATACAAAGCACCCTCAGATTAGCAGAGTCTGAGATTGTGACATTATCAGCCAGCCTCTGACTCATTGATAGAATACAAAGCTTTCTATGAATGGCTGAGTGCTGCTCAGACCAAAGCCATTTTGTTCTGGGTGTGAGACAGGAAGGTCTCTCCTCGCACCCAGAACACGGTGCTGTATATTGAGCTCTCCATAACGGTACCATTATTTGTTTGAGCAGTCTCTCTTCAACATTCAAGATGGGTGCTGGAAAGATTTATAGTAAGGAAATGTTTGACAGCTTCCTTGTTAGGTATATTAGCAAAAAGTCATGACATATCCATACTGACTAAAAGCCTGGTTTCAAATTTTACATCCACTAGGGTTTGCAAAAATGTCCCAAGGTCTTTCAAAAAAGAAGGAAGTGAAAAAAAAATAGGTTAACAGATGGAAAGGCTATGTATATCCATCCATGTCTCCCTGCTTTATTTTGTTGAGAAATACTTTGGAAAAACACCCCCTAGCATTTCTGACCATGAAATCCTCCTCATTCCTGGAATCCATCAATGTTGATTGGGAGAGTAAAAAGGTAAAAAAAAAAAAAAAACTTCTACCTTTAGAACCACTTTAACAAAAACAATGAACTGCAACATTTTTTTTACCAAGACTTTTTCAGTGTACCGAGTGACACCTTGTGGTGATCTTTAGGTATTGAAATATTATAATCTTTTACAGAATTTACCAAATTCAAGGCTACGTATTTGATTGCAAAGGTTCTCAATGCAGAACCCTAGCTGGCTTATTACGTTTTAAACAAAAGACATTTAAACTAAAAGTGATAAAATACAATTGATATAATTTATGTTCTTTATGGCAAATATCCTACTATTTGCTTAAACGCCCAAGACTTTCATTCAAAGTACAGAGTGACATCTAGTGGTGATCTTTAGGTATAATTAAAGCTATAATATGTATACCTATAGACATGCACTATATAAATAGAGAAAAAGAAATGCCCACTGGTAGGTTGATTACAGAGATATTTTGCAGTTTTTGAATTCTATTACATTGCCACCTAGTGTCCATTAACTGCAGTGCTATTTTTTTTATATTTCTCTCCATTAAAACCCAAATCTGTCTTCTCTTTCACTGTAAAAAGTTTACTTAAGCTAGCATGGCCCAAAGGAACTAATTGCTTTACTAGTAGCTGTGGCTACTGTCAGCGCTGTATAAACTGTACGTAGCATCAGCTACATGCAGTATACAGTGCAGAGTTTAGGTAGCAGGTGGTAGTTACAAAAATCAAGTCGGGCTGAGCATTGCTCAGCCATTCACAGAAAGCCTTTGTATTTTTAGCAATGAATACAAGGATTCATCTGATTTGCTGAGGTGGCGATCATGACATCATTCTTCACCTCAAAATTAAGGAAGATTTAGATTCACCTATAAAAATACAAGGCTTTCTGTGAATGGCTGAGCAGCGCTCAGCCCTACATGACAGTTCCAGCAGGAGACAGGAAGTACCCATACCTTGGTTAGAATACAGCACTATATATTGAATGTAGCCGATGCTACCGTTTTATATTGTGTTGACAGTAAGGGGAAATTATTAATAAAAGAAAGCATTTGTTTAGGTCGCCTTGGCCCAAATGTGCCATTTAAAGTGAAAGTAAACCTGGAATTAAGATATAAAAGCATATCTAAACCCAAAAACAAAAAAATGTAAAATGTTGCAGCTCACCAGTCCTTAGATAGGGTTGGTGCTTTTTTTACCTATATTTTCGTCTGGTAGTAACATACTTTGTCCTAGAGTAACACCAGGATGTTGATGGGAAGGCACGCTTCCTCCTACAACCAAGTTTACAGCACTGAAAGGGCATTCAGGTCTCCTGCCCAGCCCTGATAGGCTGGCAGCCATCATGAAAACGTTCTTCATATTTGGGGAAGAAGTTCACAATGCCAGATAGACTGGAAATGCAAGTCAGGCACATGGGGCAGTGGGAGTGTTGAGTTGCAATGGTCTTAAGTGGAACTGGGTGTGTATGGTACGACTTTGAAGGAAGCTACCGTCAGGCCCAACACCCTTATGCAAGCAAGAACTGAGGGGTGGCCCAGGGACCAAAGGGTGTGGGCAAAAGAGCTGAGGGGCAGAACTTTTCCAGATAAGGAAGATACTGGACAGGGCCGTACCCAATATTAGGCACAGGTTTTTTTTTTTAAATGGTCGGTCGGGTCCAGCGATGGTTTCCAAAGGTTGAGAATCTATCTGAATCCCTGCAGAGTCTACCTAACCCCTGAACATCAGCAGACGGGCTTGTGAGGACTGGCCCTTTAAAAACAGGAGATCATCCAGGTATCCCACAATATGAATCCCCTGAGAACAGAGCAGAGCTGGAAAGAGAGCAAGCACCTTGGTGAAGGCCCGGTGCCGTGGACAGGCCAAAGGGAGGGTGAAAAGTTAGTAATGGTGTAGAATGTTGATGATAATAAAAGATAAGTGTGCAAGTAAGCATTCCTGATGTCAACAAAATCTTTAAAGTCCCCATGAAGAAGAGAAAAAAAAAATTATAAACCTGGCAGATTCCATGCAGAACTTTTGAAATTGCTGGAACAAGTTAAGAGTTTAGAATCAAGAATCAAGTTTAGAATGGGCTGAGAGCCTCCATTTGCCTTGAAAACAGTGAACAGGTTTCAATGAAGATCCCCCATGAAAGATACTGCTGAATAGTAATTAAAAGATCCCGTGCTTTTGCAGAGAGGATGGCGAATTGGAGAGCATGATGATGAGGAGGAGGCAGAGTTTGAAACTCTTGGCTACTTTCACAATGAGGCGGTTTTCAGGTGTTTTAGTGCTAGAAATAGCCTCCAACGCCTGAAAACCGACTCCCATTCCTTGCAGTGCGAGTTTTCACACTGGGACAGTGCGCTTGCAAGGAAAAGTGCAATGTTAGGAAAAGTCCTGCAAGCAGCATCTTTGGGACAAAACGCCCTGCCAATTGAAATGAAAAGTGCTTCGGACGCTTTTAACCCCTTCTTCGGCTCCTAGCGGGGTTTAACTACCTTGCGACCGCCGGCTGTCAATTGACGGCCAGGCGGCGCAGCTCTCAACGTGGGAGGGCGTCATATGACGTCCTCCCCTTCAGTGCACTCCAGGGAGCGCGCGCGCTCGCCGTGTCACTGGGCACCCGATGCCCATGCCCAGCGGCCGCGATGTCCGCTGGGCACCCGCGATTGCCCGGTAACACAGTGGGACCTTGGATCTGTGTGTGTAAACACACAGATCAACGGTCCTGTCAGAGGAGAGGAGCCGATGGTGTGTTCTCTGTACAGAGAAACACCGATCGGTCTCCTCCCCTTGTGAGTCCCCTCCCCCCACAGTAAGAATCACTCCCAGGGAACATAATTAACCCCTCCCCGCCCCCTAGTGGTTAACCCCCTCACTGCCAGTGCCATTTATACAGGAATCAATGCATTTAAATAGCACTGATTGCTGTATAAATGACAATGGTGCCAAAAATGTGTCAAAAATGTCCGATGTGTCCGCCATAATGTCGCAGTCACAATAAAAATCGCAGATCGCCGCCATTACTAGTAAAAAAAAAAAAAATATTAATAAAAATGCTATAAAACTATCCCCTATATTGTAAACGCTATAACTTTTGCGCAAACTAATCAACACTCGCTAATTGCGATTTTTTTTTACCAAAAATATGTAGAATAATACGTATAGGCCTAAACTGAGGAAAAAAAAAATTTTTTTATATATTTTTTGGGGATATTTAGTATAGCAAAAAGTAAAAAATATTGTTTTTTTTTTTAATTTGTCTTCTTTTGTTTATTGCGCAAAAAATAAAAAAACACACAGAGGTGATCAAATACCACCAAAAGAAAGCTCTATTTGTGGGGGAAAAATGATAACAATTTCATTTGGGTACAGTGTTGTATGACTACGCAATTGTCATTCAAAAGTGTGACAGCGCTGAAAGCTGAAAAATGGCTTGGTCAGGAAGGGGGTGAAAATGCACTGTACTGAGGTGGTTAAAAGAGACCTGCTGGCGGTCAAAAAAGCACTGCTAAAACGAGCAGTGCTTTTGCGCTAACACCCGGGCGCTGCAGTGTGAAACTGGCCTTAGTTCATAACCCTGAGAATGCCGCTATGAACACAAAACATCAGAAATCTCTAAGAACCAGATGAATGAAAAAGCCCGACAGGCATTCTCCTCTACTCTGACAAGTGAGGGCATCCCTTTATTGGAAGAAATTTTATTGTGACTCGTTGCAGTGACAAAGTATTTATTTTAGAAAGAGGGCTTGGTCTACATCCGCAAACAGGATTGTGCTCAAGGCTTAGACTTGGGGTGTGGGACCTGTGAGGGGCGAAAGAAAACTTTCCTAGTCTCAGGAGTAAAGGCTTACCTGCAGGAAGAAGAACTGGGTATACACCTCTAAGCCATCTGCAGGATCTCATGTGCTGCTGTATGAATCCATGGAATCCATGGAGGCCAAAAGAGAAAGTGCGGCACAACCGGAGAGTAAAAGCAATAAATTTATTGGAAGTCAGTAAAACAATGAAACAGGATACACAAATGATCCAAAAGGTGCTCAGTAGACGCGTTTCACACAAACGTGAGTAATCGTTACTGAGAAAGTAGGTTTGTGTGAAACACGTCTGAGCATCTTTGGATCGTTTGTGTATCAGGTTTCACTTTATGGATTTCCAAAAAATGTATTGCTTTTAATCTGATGTGCTGCCCTTTCTCTTACCTGCAAAAACACAAGCCTTTTTCCAGGAGAGGAGAGTATTTTTTTCGCCAATGATGTACTTGTCTATAGATGTACCAGATAGGCGCTTTCCTATGGACCTTTTGAGACGCTTCTTGCACGGGACTTCTGAAAACCAGCGTCTGAACTGGAGGATATTTCTCATGTGAATGGAAAGGAAGCTCATCCTGGATATCTGATGGAGAGTATCCAGTAGGCTATCCAAGCAGTAACCTAATGCTTTAGGTAAAGGCTTCAAGTGGGGAATGAAAAAAGATCTATTACAATCAAGCCAGGGACTTGGACCATACACCTAGTCCAGACAGCAAGGCTCTTAGCTAATGGCCATGGATGCAACCTTGGGTTGCATTACAGGACCTGTCAAAGGGAATAAGGGCTAAATGGCTCTTGCACATGGATGCACTGAGCTCATGCTACATAGATTCTGATGCAATTCCCTTCCCAGGAAGCCCAGGTGCCATGTACATCGATCCAAATAAGTGGCTGTGTGTAGCTATAATCGGGTATATTCCAGTATTTGCATAGATAATCATGTAGCATACGGGCATATATCAAAAATAGAACATTTTCTATTCTTGGAATATGCCCAAACACTATACAAGTACACCCAAACACAATCGTTAATGTCAGTGCTGCGCTAGGTGTCCCCAGAGGGGGTACTTATAGCCTTCAATATGTGCCAGACATTGTTCAAGGATCGTTGTGCTGTACCGCAGAAGAAACCTTCCTGGGTCTAGAACGTGCATACAAAAAGGGGAAAAAAAAAAAAAAAAACGGCATGGTATTGTGCAACAGGGCCAGGAAAATTGAGGCCTTGCATCCATTTTATCTTAAAGCATTTGTAAACCCCCCCCACCCAAAAAAATTATATATATCCTGCTCCTTTAAAGCATGTTAAATAGCACAGTGCTTGTGCCATGTCATGTGTCCCTTTGTATGATGTGAAATACCTGGCTGATCCTGCCTGTTCCTGTGTCCCCGCCCCCCGTCTCTGCTGACCACGATAATCAGGGCTCCTGATCCAGGATCCCGTGGTCAGATTACATCCCTCTGTCATCACGCTGTCTGCACTCTCCTCTCTGCTGTCTGCCTCTCCCACTCTCTCCTATCCTGTCAGTTCAGATGCCTGTGTGCGTGGGAGAGCGATCTCCGCCAGCCCCTCCCCCCTACCGTTCTTTCGCAACACTTGAAATACCTTTGAAAAGTAACTTGCATCCCCTCAGTTTTATCAAGATCTTATCTCACAGCGGTCACATGACATTACTCTGCTGGCCAACTGATGTCAGGGTTATCTCAGCCCCTCCCTTTGCATTCTTTACATTGGAAGGACTGAGCAGAGGAAAGACACTGACAACAAGTTATTGCTGTGAGATAAGGTACTTACAAATAAAAAAATAAATAAACAGGAGGGGATGGTAGTGTTTTATCATCCTGACTTTACAACTACTTTAAAAGCAGAGCTCCAGGCTCCTTCATAAAAAATACTGTAGCTGCTGACTCCTATTAGGACACTTGGGATTTTTCAATCGGCTCTTGGGTGCTGGCCCCGCCATCTAAGATAAGGGAAACCGGCTTCATGTTGCAAATGCGTGAAGCATGCTGTGCTTTGTGAATGGCCCGGCGGCAGGAAAGGGAGCGGGACTGAACTTCGGGCAGAGTTTATTGTGGCAAACTCACCAGCACGTGGAAGCAGGTATCTGCCAAAACCAGGTACCCGCTCCCCCTTCCCGAAAGGTGTAAAATGCAGCAGTGGGGGGAGCAAGACAAGCTGATTTAAAAATAGAACAAAAATAATATTGCAGCTTACCACTCCTTAAAGGGGGTGGCTGCATTAGTTTTCTTTGTAAGGCTTTATTTCCTTTAGTTTCATCTGGTAATCCTGCAAATAACATACTGCTGCGCGAAACAACATACCTGTATGTTGTTCACACTTCCTGGTCTGGGGCGCTCACGCGGGGCACCCCACTTCCACCGTGATTGGACACAGTGGGAGCCAACCTGCGATCGTTCAGGGGAATGAGAGAATGGTGGGTCAGCCCATGTAAACAAGGCAAACCGTGGTTCTGTCACAGAGGAAGAGAGAGATCTGCGATTCCTACTAATCGGGAACACCGATCTTTCTCTTCATTTAGTGTCAGCATCCCGCACACAGTAAAAAAGCACATAGGAAACACATTTAACCCTTTGATTGCTCCTGATGTTAACCCCTTCCCTGCCAGTGTCATTTATACAGTATAAGTGCATTTTTTAGCACTGATCATTGTATTGGTGTCACTGGTCCCAAAAAAGGGTCACTGTGTCCAATTTGTCTGCCGCAAATACGCTAATTGGGATTTTTCTTACCAAAAAATATGTAGCAGAATACAAATTGGCCTAAATTGATGAAGGCCTTCAATTTTTTACATATTTTTTATTGGATAGGTTTTATAGCAGAAGTAAAACATTTTATTTATTTTTTAACATTGTTGCACTTTTTTGTTTATAGCGCAAAAAATAAAAAAAAAAACACGCAAAAGGTGATCAATTGTCACCAAAAGAAAGCTCTATTTGTGGGAAAAAAAAAAGGACACAAATCTTGTTTGGGTACAACGTTGCACGACCGCGCAATTGTCAGGTAAAGTAACGCAGTGCCGTATCGCAAAAAATGGCCTGTGCGTTAAGAGGGTAAACCCTTCCGGGGCTGAAGTGGTTAAAAAATAAAAAAGAAGAAGTACAGCATTATGCATGTTCCTGCACCATAACCCTTGTAAACATACTGGAAAGCACATAAAAGAAAATTCACTAGAAAGCATTAAAAAAAAAAAAAACACACAAAATAATTGTGTAAATGGTGAAATACGATTTTTTTTTACCTTTATGGACTAATAGTGAACTGTTGCAGCCCCAAGAAGCACTGGTTAGACATTACCTGGACTTCTCATAATATGACGTCATAAAAATGCCAATTTACCATTTGTTTTGTCACCATTAAACACCACTGGAAGAGTTTCTGAAGAGATTATTTTAGTCAGACCACCTGGTTATCGGACGAATTAGTGTTTTTTTTCTTTTTGCATGCTAATCTTATAATCGAAAATGAAGCAGTTACTAAACTTTCGAAAATTCTCAAACAGAATAAAAAAAAATCAAAAGCTGTGTACCAACGATCAGATTATCGTACGATCGCTTTGAAATCTATTTTTCATACAATTTTCGGATCGTGTGTACAGGCTATTAGTAAGTATTGTAATGGATCTGCCTGCGGGAATTTAATGTGAGCACAGCTGGACAGGATTGTCATAAATGCCAGCTGGTGACCTACAGCTGATCAGTGTCTTGAGATTTTGATCAGTCCTACAGCGCCATCTGCTGAATAAAATTGGTAAAGTCTTAAGATATTTGAAAGGTTATGTCTCTACCTGGATGGGAGAAAGTGAGGGCATTTTGCAAGCAAATATAAGATCAGGACACTGTCCCCTCTCTCATTGGTCACACAGTGGAACGTAAGCATGTCAGTCACATAACTATTCTTTTAGTTGTCATTTTTTTCTTTCTACAATTGTCTGTCCATTGGCAACAATTTTGTGTTTTAGCCCAGGTTCACACTGAGCTGCGGGAATGAAGCTGTGCGAGTTCAGCTGAACGCACACGATTTCACTCCCACGTGTCAGTCCCGATTTCGGCCACAATTTCAGATGCAGAGTGGCACCAATTAGGATGGTGCCATTGACGGCAATTGCCACCGACATGTCAAATCGCTCGTCAAAACACTCCAGTGTGAACCAGGGCTTAATTCGTAACATCACCACTTTTTAGTATTATTATTTTCTTTATTTATGTTATACTTGATCAAGTGCAAACATTCCTTTCTGTTTTTAATGAATTAGATGTATGTTTAAAGCGGTTCTGCACACACTTTATTTAGTAAATCTCTTTGCCTTCCAAATCAGGCAAAGAGTACTAAATGGCCGTTTTTTTTTTTTTTTTTACTTACGTTGTAATTGCTGCCGGTCTTTCCTCTGTCTCTTCGGGGGTGGGCGGGATCCTCGTCATGCCGCACTGTCTCCTGGGATCTGGTGTCATTCATCCCAGGAGTCAGTGCGGACATCCGCCGAAATCTTGCGAGATTTACGGGCCTCCGGCCGAAATCTCGCGTGATTTTAAGGACAGGAGGCATGCTGGTTCCCATAACGAAAGGGAACAAGGAAGTGAATGCTTGTGGGTTCCAAATGCCCACAAGCAAAATGACATTGCTGCCGGGTTATATTTTAAAAGTGCAGAATTTTCAGAAATACGGACACCAAAAATGTGAGTTTATTGTAAGACAAAAAATGATTTTAAAATGACAAGAAAAATAAAATAAAAATAGTGTGTGCAGAACCACTTTAACACTATTTTTATTACTGGTTTTAATTAACAGCAAGCAAATAAGTGAGGTGGTATATTTGCCAAAAACAATGGGCATGTGGAGAAGCATATGTGCGGCTGCTGTTTGCTGTCCGGGGCCTGGTGTGTTCCCGTTTAGGTGTGATCCAGGTGCAAAGGTTTGCCTGAATTCGTACCTTTTTGAAACTGCACTGCGGCCGCCTTGGACATGTGTGAACCGGCTCCATTGAGAGCCGGTCACATTCACATGTCATGCGAATTGCATGTGGTTTAAAATTAGGGCTGCAACTAACGATTTTCATAATCGATTAGTTGGCCAATTATTGTTTCAATTAATCGGTTAATAACCTTAAAAAAAAAATTTAGTTAATAAGTTAAAAAAAAAAAAAAAAAAAAAGGCAATTTATTCTTAAATAACTCTATACAGTGGTAAATATAAATAGCCAACTATATGGTTAGGGAGCAAAATATTTAATCCACTCTGAGAATAACAGACAGAAGAGATACTTTTTTTGGCCAATTTGTTGTTGGGCAGATTAAAAAACACAAATTGCTACAAAAACGCGTTACATGCTTTTGTGCAGCTCCTCCATTGAAGTATATTGAACCAAAAACGCACCGTTTTGCTTTAAAAAAAAAAAAAAAAATCCCTGATCCTTTCCAAACAGCAGTGGCTGAAAAAAGCAAAGATGTGAACGTCTCCCATAGGAAACCATGTAAATAAACTGTAGTGCGTTTCTGCAAAAAGCACCAAGAAACACATAAGTGTAAACAAGGCCTGAGATGTTTAGTAACATAATGGGGGTTAAAAAAAAACAAAAAATTAGCCCTTTATAGTACAAAAAAAAAAAAAAACTACTGTAAGGGTTTAATTTTTTTTTTTTTTTACTGTAGAACTGTAAAGTAATATTTACAGTAGCAATTATTTGCTCTTTTTGTACTATAAAGGGCTCAATTTCGTTTTTTTTAACCCCATTATGTTACTGGCCGATTAATCAATTATGAAAATTGAAATCGATTAATTTCATAATCGATTAGTTGTCGATCGATTAGTTGTTTCAGCCCTATTTAAAATGCATGCAATTCACGTATATGTGAACCCAGCCTTACAGTGGTTGTAAACCCTTAGACCCCTCTCACACGGGAGCGTTTTGCAGGCGCTATAGCATTAAAAAATAGCACCTGCAAACCGCCCTAAAACAGCTGCTCCATTCACTCCAGTGTGAAAGCCAAGGGCTTTCACACTGGAGCGGTGCGCTGGCAGGGCGTCAGAAAAGGTCCTGCCAGCAGCTTCTTTAAAGCGATGAAGGAGCGGCAAACTCACCGCTCCTCCACCGATGCTCCCCATTGAAATCAATGGGGCAGCGCTGCGATTCAGGCGGATTTAACCCCCTTTCGGCCACTAACGGGGGGGTTAAAACCGCACTGCTAGTGGCAGAATAGCGCCGCTTTACCGCTGACGCCCTAGGAGGCACAGTGTGAAAGGGCTCTTACAATCCACTTTTTGCTACAGGTAAACCTATAATAAGGCTTACCTGTAGCTACCCCAGATATCTCCTAAACCTGCACGGATTAGGTGATACCCCCGGTATCTGCATGTGCCGACGTCATCAGCACATGCACACTGAAGCAATGGCACGTACGTGCCGTTTGCGTCAGTGAGTGTGCTGTTACAGGCGGCTCATGCGCAGGAGTGACGTCATCGCAGCTCCGGCCAATCACAGCGCCTGAGCCACGATACCCGGAAGTAACTCCGGGGAGAAATGTCCCTGGCCGGTGCCGTGTACGGGCACCGCAGCGGGGGCTTCGATCTCAGGTGAGCATTACATAATGAGCTAGTATGCTATTCATACTAGCTCATTATGCCTTTGTCTTGCAGGTCTTCCCCCCCCATGTGGGTTTACAACCACTTTAAGGTCTATGCTTTTTCTCCACTGTTTTATGAGGGAACAGAATAGGGATGGTGGAACTAGTAGTTTACACATTACAAATAGGGTTATTTATGCTTTCCGTTAAGCTCACAGGGAGTAACAAGGACATTGCATTTCAAGCAAGATCGGCAGGTGTTTTTTGCATTTGTGGAAAAAATTCTTAGCCTAAAAAACAAAAAAAGTTAAAGCCACCACATAAGGACTGGTAAGCTGCAATATATAAAAACATTTTTGGTTTGGGGTTTAAATAGGCTTTGAATGATGAGTTGTGTGATATCTCTATGCAGCTAATGTGTAGATTACAATAAAACTATCAATCATTCTTCTTTCAGTTAAGCCTTGTCTACATATGTTACAGTTTACCTAAAGCTTGCTACCTCTTATAGACCTTGAGCAACTTTGTGAATCCCTAATGACTAGGAAAGTTAAACATACAAATGTAGTTCTACTGCACTCTGTATAGGGTTCATTTGGCATGCTACAAATGTCGGTCTGTTTTCTCCATCAACCCCTTCCTGCATCATCATAAAACCTTCATTCAATAAAGACATTGTTCAACTAGTAGTCACAAGAATTTCTAGCAACAGGTAAGTGAAATCCCATTCAAGGACGGAAACGTCCTTTTTCTGCAAGTGCATTTTTATAGTATGACGTGCGATACAAAATTTATTATGACAAAAAAAAAAGCCTACCAGCAATGTTTATATGTTCTTTATTAGAAAGCCGACAAAAGACAATGCCTGAAGTTGAAAATGCCTTCTTTCAAATCTTCCTGCTTGCCAGGACCAGAGGTTTCCCAGTCTAAAAATCACCCAACAAGTTTGCCTATGGCTACATTCACATGGGCGGCGGCTGGTTTGCTACGCTTAGGGTGGCTAAACACTTGGTGCCATAGCCACATACAAGCTGGCCTATCAGCTGCAGCCAGAGCCCTGCAGAAACGCCAATTCTAAATTCACACTGTATGCATCCAGGAGAAGCTCTATGCACACTCAGATGAGCAGTTAGACCCCTTTTACACTTGAGCCGCGTCAGCGCTAAAGAGCCGCTCGTTTTAGGGGCGCTAAAGACCCCTTTCACACTAGGGCCACGGCAGCGCTAAAGCACTGCTCGCTTTACCACTGTTTAAGCGGCACTTTTTGTCCACTATCGGTGGCGCTTTTAACCCCAAAAAAAGGGGTTAAAAACTTCCATTTAGCGGCGCTTTCAAAGCACTGCCGATTCATTCCAGTGAGCAGGGGTGTTTTGGGAGCGCTGCCCCAAAGATGCTGCTTGCAGGACTTTTTATCCCTTCCCACAAAAGGCACACGGGAATGAATGGGAGGGGGTTTTCAGGCACTAAGCAGAGGCCATTTCTAGTGCTAAAGCGCCTGAAAACCGCCCCAGTGTGAAAGGAGCCTTATAGGTCCATTTTAATGGCTAGCTGTAATGATTTTTTCCCCACAGTAAATAACTTAATCAAGTCCCTGTTTAGAGATATGCACTGAAAACCATAACTCAGGAGTTTACAACATGTTTATGGCAAGAACAGAATCCTCCTGCACCCGTTTAGAAAGACACAAAATAACACTGTCGTGGCCCACCAAGATCATGGGTACCATTTACAACCATATACATTTCATGAGCGGGCTATGATTAAAAAGTATAGATTAGGGCCAAGTTACTGAATAATAGAAACTCTTACCTCTATGGTTGGATCATATTCATCCACAAAATGGTTCTGTATAAGCTGTATGGTCAAGGCACTTTTACCAACGCCTCCGGCACCCACCACCACCAGCTTGTACTCCGTCATCGTCTAGGACCTCTGAAAAAAAAAAAAAAAAAAAAATAGAAAAACCGATAGAATTTAAAAAAACAATATAAAAAAAATTAATATATTTACACGGCAGGTTTTAGAGACGGAAGGACCATGCTGTCAGCAAATCAAGCGCTTCTTTATTGTCCGAGGATATATACCACGCATGGATCATAAAATTAAGTTTATGATTTCCCTTGCACTTCTGCTTTAACATTTAGTCAGTAATACACATTCCTTATTATTTTGGTTACTGAATGCTGTGAACAAGGCCACGTGCTGAAACATGTTAGCTTGCTTCTTAGTTATTGTGCCATGAATAAAGTCTTCTAAAAGATTTTGCACTTGCCAGCTCGCACTACAAAATTTTGTATTTTATCCAGTGGATGGATTACACTTTAGTTGAATCCTTACACAAGTGCTCAGGTTCCAATCTACGCAGGGTGTGTTCCCTTATTAGAGCACTGCTATTTACTTCATGTGTCCAAAACTATTCCTAGAATCAACACCATTCTTTTGCATGAAAAGATCCAAAACACAACTTACAGATAGGGTCAAAAAGTACTAAGCCGTTTGGGGACCACCTCACGTTACCTTCTGGCAGGATTTGACCAAGAAATCCTGCCCCTATAGTTGAGCTAGCAGATCTCTCAACTACCATTTCTTTCCTTATTTGCCCCCTCACTTCTACCGCTACACCCCCCCCTCCTTTTTTTTTCTTTCGCCGTTTTACGCCTTTCTTTTTTTCCCTCCCCCTTCCATGACTCCCATTGGTTCGTTGTAGGCACTAAACACTATTTATTGTACATCATGTTTTATTGTCCTCTACATGTCCAAACTCTATATACATCCATAACATGTAATCTGCAAAACCTGAAGATGAACATGCTTTTGTAATACCTACATTCAAAAACCCAATAAACAACTTGAATAAAAGGAAAGAAAAGTTTAAAATACTTCTTACTAGTTAATGGGGTAGTAAAGCCTGCTTTGTGATTTTTACCTACAGGTAAGCCTATAATAAGGCTTACCTGTAGGTAAATATAAATATCTCCTAAACTTGAACTGTTTAGGAGATATTCATCCTGGATACAGCTGGTTAGGTCACCGGCGCATGCGCTCTAAAGGTCCGGCATACCTCGCTGGACCTTCAGAGCTTTGTGTCAGAACCGAGGGCTCCTGCTCACATGCACGGGAGTTATCGTGGCTCTGGCCAATCACATAGCCGGAGTGCGCAAACCTGGAAGACAAACCAGGGGAAGATGGCAGCCCTCTCAGAGGTGACAGTGCACTGCTGGAAGGCTTAGTTCTACGCGTTTCATTATGTGATAGTATGCGATGCATACTAGCATATTATGCAACTGCCTTCAACGTTTTTTTTTTTTTTAAACCAGCCGCGGTTTACTACCGCTTTAAAAACACATCATAGTGCTATTGTAGGTCTCAAAGCCCAGCATTAGAGCTTCACAGGCAATTTTAAAGGGATACTGTCACTTTGCCTATCCATGTCAAAGTGATAGTGCCTATATAAACGGACTCCATCCAAACCCCTGATACTCGCCCTCTGCATTGCACCCAGCACTAAAATCCCTAATGCTGACTGGTGTTAAATGCTACATTACACCCTAGGACATGAGACTATTTGGGCCCAATGATTGCCTGCTGGAACAAACCACAGTCACAGGGGTGGAGAACACATTTCCCCATACCTGGAGGCATCAGGTTTTAGAGGTAATGGAGAGCTAGCAAAGAGAGTACCAGGGGTTCGGGGGGCCTTTAACAAAGGCACCGTAACTTTATAGTATGCGACACGACCGTGTCACTTTATGTAGATCATAAAAACACAAAATTTTCTACAAAATAATATCTTTGCATTATTATAAATGTGAGCTGGTGCTAAAGAATTTTAGTAATGCGATTGCTCACCCCTGATCCCTCAATGCTGCACTTTAAATGGAAAACAGAAACTAGCAATTTATCACCTCTCTTCAACTTCACAAATTTTGGAATCAGATGAAAACTCGCTCATCAAATAAAAACACATTTTGAATACTCTAGGGTGTTTTTTTTTTTTTCCACCATTCAAATACACCCCTGTGAAATTAATCTCCAAATTGCCCAGCAATGTCCTGCATCAGAACTAAATATTAATTCTTGCAAAATACAGGATTTTCAGGCTCTGGCATTAAAAATCACCTGTGTAGCCCTGCTCTTATGAATATTCCTGCTTGGACGCCGACTCCAGTGCCTGAATCAGAATATTTTACCCTGGAAGTATATTATTGGGGGTGAAAAACACAAATGCAGCTGAATCAATGTGGCAGTAAAGCAACTAGTTGGCCTATCATAAGCACGTAGACACACCATGCCACTATCCTACTACCAACAAGCTGTAGTATAGGCCTATGATAACCATACAACCCACATTCTTGTGTTTCTGGATTGCAGTCTCTGAAGACCTGTGTTCAACCCCATGAAAAAGGTAATTTCCTCCTCATGCTCTCAGAGGAGGAAGCTAGACCAGGTTTCCTCTCTAGTAGACATGTCTGCAATAAGGCACATGCTGGTAAGGCGGACCACCCTCCGGTGCACTAAATGTGAGAAAGCTGCTACAATTATCTTGGGTAACTTATGGCTGAGGAAATGAATATCCTGAAATGCATCTACTTTCTGACAATGGATCCGTCACTGGGAGATTCTGGCTATACATCATGTAAGCAGCTTCTTCCAAGTCTCAGTTATCAACAGGCTTTCTTTGTATCATTATTTGACGGGTCATGAGAACAAGCCCCAAATGCTACATAGCACTCAATCTTTTCATGTCATAAGCTCAATTCACAAAGCCAAAAGTGAAGGAATCCATAAAAAAAAAAAAAAAAAAAAAAGTTATTTGCGCAATCCAATGAGATTTAAGAGCGTAAAATTCTGAATGGTTCCCCCTAATGGCTTTGTAGATGCTAAACAATTGGCACATACGTGCTTAGAAAGTACATACTTGCAAATACAGAAGATAAAGTACTAACAGCAACCAGCATTGTTTAATGTAGTTCGTAAATTTGAAGAAATACCCAACTGGTTAGTTTGGACAATATAAACTCTTCTTTATGTTTGCCAATAAATCTGCGACTGTTGGTTTTTAATATCTGCTCGTTAGCTGGGTCCCATTTAGAGCATAGTGCCAACGTGGTAACTAAAAATGACATTAACTACTTTAGTTTTACCATCTTAGCATAACATATGTTTAGGCATTAGGGGTGCAACGGATCAAAAAACTCACGGATCGGATCGATCCTCGGATCAGGAGTCACGGATCGGATCATTTTCGGATCAGCAAATAATAATTGAATTTGCGATCCGTTGCACCCCTAGTGGGCACAGTCAGATGGCATTTCATTTTTTTTTTTTTTGAAACTTACGGCGCTGCAGCCGTTCATCTCCTCCTCCTCACACGCTGTCTCTGTGTGAGGAGGGGCAGCGGCGCTGAGAGATGATCTCATATGTTTACATATGAGATCATCTCTCATTGGCCAGGGCGATCACGCTGTAAACGGCCGCTGTGATTGGCCGTTTACAGCGATCTGTGATTGGCCGCGTCCGAGGGACACGGTCAACACAGAATTTCCCTGCTGCGCGCTCGTGAGCGCGCACAGGGAACGAGGAAAGACATCCGCGCGGTGGCCGTCATTCGGCTACGGCCGGATGTGAAGTGGTTAAACAATGTCCCCCCCCCCCCCCCCCCAATAAAATGCAGCTTATTACAAGCATAAAAAACATAGTCAGCAATGCATATCAGATATCCCTGATGATTTGTGCCAAGCTCACCACCGATCAAAGTTCCTCCAAACAGACCGCTGTGATGAGTCCCGGGATGACGCTAATCGTGTCATGCTGATGGGTTGCGACATGATTAGCGTCATCCCGGGACTCATCACAGCGGTCTGTTTGGAGGAACTTTGATCTGTTATGAGCTTGGCACAAATCATCAGTAATAAATAATGTGCTGCTGACTATTTTTTTTAATGGGCTGCATTTTATTGGGGGGGGGGGGGGGATCGTTTAGTAGTGGGGAAGTGGTGTGGTACCTGCTTTTAGAAGTTGCAGAATTGGCCAGGCAAGGAATCCAGCGTGACTGCTCCGGAATCCAGTCACATGGGCTCCTGTGGCATGTGGAATGAATGAACTTGCGGCTGGGGTGACGTCAGCGCGCAGCTCGTCGCCGCCGGGTGTACCAAGATGGCCGCCCGCCCCTTTCCTAAAGGCCGCGGCCGCGGACCGCTCCGCGGATCGCGAGGGGTGCCGATCCGGACAGGCCGATCCGTACGGATCACGGATCGGTCACGATCCGTTGCACCCCTATTAGGCATTTATAAAATTTATTCCGTTTGACATTCATCTGAATAAGTTTTTAATAAAAGCTTAAAATGAATGAAATGGTTTGTGAAGTGGGGGTACATCTGCTTTGAGATTTTGCTTATGCATTTTATTCACAGGTAATTGCATTTATTGCTTAATCAACCAACAGTAATCTCATACTAGCACATTATGTTAAACTTAACTGCAAACAAAGCCCTCGTCGTCCCCACTGGAGGCCGCATCAATCTTCGCCAGTCTTTTTTCCGGGTCCGTGGACTCCAGCTGTGTGACTGGTCAGAGATGAGTAATGTCACTCCCAAAAACAATAGAAATCTCTCCTGCGCTCAGGTGTCTAGTTCCTTAGTACGTGGTGTAATGTCACTCCCACGCATGCGCATGGGAGCCGCCGGTCACGGCACAGGCTTCTGGTGAAACGGCACAGGTGGCTGTTCCTTCAAAGCGCATGTGCCGATGAGGTCATCAGCGCAGTATACAGTAAATATTTACAGTACCTTATTATAGGCTTACCTAAAAAAGGTACAAGTTAAGTATGACGGTTTACTTCCTCTTGAAAGATACCAGGAGGCTACTCAGATCATCTAGTTCGGGGTTGATGAATAATAGAACTCTGTTGACCACTTTTGTGGGTGGTCCTCAATAGCGGGTAAGAGGCTTGGAGTGTTGTACATCAGTGGAGGAAACCTTAATCGCCTTTTGTGTTCAAAGTGTACATGTGGAGGTGCGTCTATAAACCCTGGGACCCGATATTCTAGGATTGTGAAAGACTTTGTATTATGTGAAAGCGCTGCATTTTATTACTTGATCTTGTAATATTTGTGAACAGCAAATTATGCTAGTTGCTTTTACCTGTTAGTATTGTTTTTATTCCGAGTGCAGGTAAAAAATGTTTGTATTTAATGTGACAAATTTCTAGAAACTTGTTCACCAACTCTGATTATCAGCAGAGATCATGCAACACATTTTTCAGCATTTGTGTAATTTTACCAGCATCAGAGAGCAGGCAGAACAGAAATTTCTGGGCTTGTGTGTTTCGATTCTGTGTTCAATTGACCCGGATGATCAGAGCAGGATAGTGCCTTCAAAGCAATCCTTAGGGCATCACAAAATATTGTAGCCTACAGCAGCAGCAGGTCAGCTCAACGTGTGGCCCCATGGTACGTGATGTGTGGCCCTCAGACTCCAGCTGTCAGGAGTGATAACGTTGATCTGTAGCTGCTGACTTTTAATAAACAGGTACTCACCAGCCTAGAGATTCAGCACTGCCATCATGAGTGTGGGAATCTTCCTGCGACTTCCTGCTGGTCCACAGCTGGCTCTCCACTGTGCATGCACAAGGCTCATTCAATGGTGTATTTAGGTTCTGTGCTGCCCTAGGCCTCACGCACCCCCCAATTTAAATATGACCCACCCCTTCCTTTTTAAAAGGCCCGCCATGTCAATTCTTGGGAGGGCGACACCATGGGGGGGGGGGGGGGGGACAACAGAGGGGGACGCCACGGGGAGGATGACAGAGGGACGTGGCATGATTAATTTGGGAAGAGAGGGGGTTATGGGGATTTGTGCTGGGGGTGCTTTGGGAGGGGAGAGGATATGTGCCAGTTGGGGGGGGGGGGGGCTGATCACTGCATGGAGGACCCCGGGCAGCAGATGTCCCGGTGCCCACGCTAGCACACCTGTCTGGCCAGTTATCAGAGCTCAGTGCTGGAACTGATTGTGGCACTGGGCTCCGGGATTAAGCTGTACTCCTCTGATGGCGGTCCTGCGTGCGTGAGCTGGGAGGGGGTGTGGGTGCTTTTTTTTTTCGTGAGGGGGAGGCTTTTTTGCGGTACCCCCCCAAAGTGCCAAAAACACAACCCTGTGCTCGCTGCTCTTTGTGAACGAACCTGTGAGGTGTCCCAGGAGATTGTAGACAAGGTAGTGGTGGTAGTAGTAGGGTTGGAGGAGAAAAGGCAGAACTTTACATTTTTGTGAAATTTCCTTTAAAGGCGGAGTTCCAGTCACAAACATTTTTTTTTAAAGTCAGCAGCTGCAAACACTGTAGCTGCTGACTTTTAATAAGGATACTTACCTGTCCAGGGAGCTCACGATGTTGCCCCCCCTCCCCTGAGGCCGATCTGTTCATGGGTTTGGGTGCAGGCGCCGCCATTCAAGTAAGGGAAACCAGCAGTGGAGCCTTGCGGCTTCAATCCCAGTTTCCTGTCCCGTGGCGCTTTGTGAAGGGCCAGCTTGTCTTCTGGGACACACACACACGACATCCTGTGCCGCAGCCAGTCTGGAACAGAAGTACACACTTAGTACTTCACAAAAGGTGAGTTAGGAAAAAAATTAAAAAATAGCCAAAAACGAGTGGTGGTGGGGGTCATCTTTCCTTTAAGACAAAGTTCTAAAAGTGGGTGGAATGCCACTTTAACAACAGGAGGAAGAGGAAGAGGAAAAGAAAAGAAAGAAGAAAGAAGAAAGAAGAAAGAAGAAAGAAGAAAGAAGAAAGAAGAAAGTCGCTCACCAATTGCATCACTTGGCTCAGTCAATTTATATTCAGCCATAAAAGCAACAGTTCATCCCCTGCTCCTCTGACATATTTCACCCTTACGGATTTAGTCAGAGAGCCTCTATGCTAAATAAAAATTGGCCAAACAAACTGAAATCAACGGCGTGCAGCAGAGCAAGGACAGGCTTCTTAGACCAGCAGCCCACCAGATTTGCTGCAGTGACTTACGCATAGCTTGCCAACAGTAATCTCTAGCTGTCTCATGTATCGCGTCCTCTGTCTCTACACACTGCTGTAGCATGCTCACAGTCTCTCAACATCTATAAAACAGGTGTACAGGGGTCCCCGGGTTACAAACAAGATAGGGACTGTAGGTTTGTTCTGAAGTTGAATCTGTTTGTAAGTCGGAACAGGTACATTTTTTAAGTGTAGCTCCAGCCAAAAAATCTATTTTTAGGTTTTTTAGAGAACAGAGAAGGGTTATCACCCCTGTAACATTTGTTTTGCTGTCTGTGCCCCTGTTCAGAAGATTTCACCTCACCTTCTGTCCCACTGACAATTGGATTTTGAAAATTTTGGGTTGTTATGGAAGCATGGACTGGTGATAAAGCATCAGTGGAGACACCTTTTTCCCATATTAACTCTTACAGGAGTGAATTTCCCTTCCTAGGGATAGATTTCCTCTCACTTCCTGTTGTCTCCCTCCATTTGTAAGTCGGATGTTTGTAAGTAGGGGACCCCCTGTACCGTCCCTGACAATTTGTTGTAACATTACATATACCGAGAAGGCCTCCTTCACACAGGCATACTTTAGCTTACACCCGTCTAAAGAGCCATGTTTGCCCGCACAGGATGCACAGGTCTTCTTTACATCCATGTGGAAGCTGTCCCATTCGTGTTTATTTGGATGCACACTGGGTGCTGGACACAGCCGCTGCTCCCAATCGGACATTCCTGAGGGTGAAGTCGCAGGTCTTCATCTCACACTGTCTGCATTTGGAAACATGCACCCACACAGATGTCAAGTTGGGAGCAACGGTGGTGTCTGTGTAGCCACTGTGCCCCAATTTACATGAATGGTGCCCTGCATGTAGATGTATGGAATGCCTGTGCATACAGTGCAGGCAAACCCACCTCTTCACATGGGTGTATGCTTGCTTAGGTACTCAAATGTGTGAACAAAGCCTTAAAAGCACCCCTTTGGTGATGCAGGAGGCTGCTACTTGTATAGGGTATCAACTATACCTACCCCTGCAGAAACTCACTAGGTGCTTGCAGTTTCCTCATTTTCTAGTAGAGTAGGTTAATCCTTGCACCCTTTTACCTGCACGGGAAATAGCTCTTTCCTTATTGAGGTGGCTGCTATCAGTTAATGCAGCTGTATCACAACTTCCAGCTGGGCTGTTAATCTTATTCTGAACTGTAGGTGTCTTTTCAATCAAGTCTTAGAGATTTTTCTACAACCAGGTTTACTTTGGTTTTCTATTGTTCATATACTGTACCAAATGGATGTAGAAACAAATTTTTAGGCCTCTAAAAGGCAAGCCATACATGGTTCAAATCTCATTTGAACTGTGTATGGGCAGGCTGAATATACCAAGTTGATCTATCAACTTGGGTACAACTAGCATGCTGGGTGTTACCTGTGATTATCCCTAGTGGCTCCTATAACAGCTAGAAATAATCACTGTCTCTTCCTGGCAGGTGCGGCTTTCCCCCGCTCTCCCACCAGGGGAATACAATGGCCCAGCAGGAGAGATTCCCACATCAACACTTTGTGTTGATGAGGGGAAAAAAATCTATAAAAATAAAATTTGAGCGAATTTCTTTCCTGCAAACACGAGTTGCTTAAGCTGGCCATAAAGAGAAAATGTACTCAGTGGGTGGCCCTTTCAGACAACTCTGGCTCGCCATTCCTGGATTGAAAAATCAAAAAGGAGCCAGGTGGAAAACGGGTTTGGCCAATAAGCATTGTGCTGGTAGCATAAGCAGCTCAGGACACATAAGCTGGCCATAGATTGAAATTCAGGCAAGAACTAGCCAAATTTCAATCCATCTAGGGCTGTTACAGTTTGAGAGCAGTAAATCTAATAATTGGCTTGAAGAAAAGGTTTAGGTTCGCTTAGCACTACAGTGCTGATCAGTGTATTCTGACAGTGGAGGAGTTCCGCTGTCAAAATACAATAATAGAACAGTGGGTAGATTGTATATGTTGAGAGTGTAAGTTGTATCAGTTTTTTCGATCAGTCCCCGTCTGATCGAAAACAATAAGACTGACTCATGTATGGCTAGCTATAGGCCCTGGCTACTCGAGACAATGTGGATGTTTTACGCGATAAGACACCGTGGGGAAGAGCAGAGAAATGGTTAAGGCCCCTTTCACACTGGGGCGGGGAGCCGCGGTGACGGTAAAGCAGCGCTATATTTAGCGCTGCTTTACCGTCGTTTTAACCACGGTTCTCGGCCGCTCGCGGTGCGGTTTTAACCCCCGCGAGCGGTCGAAAAGGGGTTAAAGACCCCCCGCAGAGCGCCGCCGTAGCGGCGGTATTGCCGCAGTTTCACCGCGGTGTCCCATTCTAATCAATGGGATGGAGCGGTTTAGGAGCGGTGAACACACCGCTCCTATCCCGCTCCAAAGATGCTGCTAGCAGGACTTTTTTTGTCATCCTGCTAGCGCACCGCTCCAGTGTGAAAGCCCGCCGGCTTTCACACTGGAGTTAAAGGGGCCGGATTTTTTCATGCGGTGAACAGGCGCTATTTTTAGCGCTGCACCGCATGAAAAACGCCCCGGTGTGAAAGGGGCCTAAGCAAATCTTCTTTCACTGGTTTTTCTAGAACCTTAAAGTGGTTGTAAAGTCAAAGTGGGATTACTGCAAGCCCCTTTGTTATACAATGGTATACTACACAGTGTAAATGTTTGTGTAAAATTATGCCGATAAATACCTTATTTCACATAGCCTCCCGTGGTCACATGACCTCCCGTTGCTCTCCTCCCAGATATAAGGGCCACAACCGGAGGGGCTGAGATGACTTCAGCTGGGAGGTCATGTGATCATTATGCTGTCCACTCCGCCTATACCGATGTAGCCCTTAGATCAGGGGAGGAGTGGGGCGGGAGGTCACGTGACAAAGCGATGTGAAAATGTATTTAGCAGCACCATTTTAAACAAACATTTACACTGTGTAGTATACCTTGGTATAACAGAGGGGCTGGCAGTAATCCTGCTCTGACTTTACTGTCAGCTAATAGCGGCAGAAGGGTAGGGGGGGGCAGGGAGGAGATCACTCCCACGCAGGAGCTGACAGGCAGGGAGGAAAGGGGTGGAGGGGAGAGACGAGAGAAATCTGAATGATGGAGGCATGTAAACTGGCAACTCTATCATGGATCAGCGGCCATGATTACTGTGGTCAGTTTACATAGGGGGACACAATAGGCAGGATCAACCACGTTTTTTACAGCATAGAAATCAATCACTATGTGGTTAAACCTGCTTTAAAAAAGGGACAGGATCTCCTTTTTTTTTTAAGGTTACAACCTCTATAACAAGCAGTTAACCCTTGCAGTGCGGGCACAACAATGTCTTAGTTGTCTGGAGTTAGGCTTTAAAAAAAGTGTACGTATTGAAAGTGTGTGTGTGTGTGTGCCTGTTTATATATATATATATATATATATATATATATATATATAATAAAATTGCTCCCTTAAGAGCTGTCCTGTAAGCTCAGCACACATCCCGAGTCACTTCAAGCAGTCTAATCATCCCTCCCAGTTGTTATCTTGGACTACAGAATAATTTGTTCCTGTGCTTTGGAGATGAGGCAGTAGGAGGGATTTGGTAAGACAACTGGGCAGGACTAACACCATATCTTAGGATTTAGGGAGTGGTGGTGAAGGGAATCATAGCCTTGAGCAAGACTCTACATTGTCAAAGTCAAAACCTGCACAGAAACTTCTGATTACTGCAGAAGCAGTTAGTCAGGGTCAATTTGTTTTTTTTTTTTGTAAGCTAGCTGGTAAGGCTTCATGTACACGGGACATTGTTTGACCTCTCCTGAACGATTTAACTTGACAGCTGGAAACCGGCGTCTAAAGATTTTTATTTTTTTTGTTCAAATGAAAAAAACGTCTGTAAAAAAAACGAAACTCTGCTAAACGTGAGTTACCGCGTTTAGAAACGGTTACAGGCATTTGGTGTTTCAAATGCCTCTGTACATCCGTCTGAAACCATTTTTTTTGCATTCCAAAAAAATGCTTCTAAAACTCAACTGCCTATAAACAACTATAAAAAGACCCTGTGTACATGTACTACTAAGATAACAGAGGAGAGTTCAGGGGCAGCTGAAAAAAAATACCCAACTGCTCCCAACTGTCCATTTACCAGCAGCAGTGTACATGAGGCCCTAGTGTACTGGGAAGTTTTCTGTTTGTATTACTGTAGAAGCACCTGGGCAGAGCTCAAGTTTATGCATGAAATCATAAAATAAACCTGTTTGTGGCAAAAAAAATAATAAGTAGAAGGCTCTTCAGTGAATTCACAAGGATGGAAATATGAAATGTACAGGCTGCAGCACTACCAGCTTCATTCTTACTTTACTATCAAGTCACCACCCTGAACAAGCATGCAACCAGTAATATCTGAAACATTAAAAACACCTAAAAAAGTTCATAATTTGCCTAGGCAACAGACAGTGAGGGTGAGCATTGAGATAAATCAAGCGCCTTGAGGCGATTCAGTTTGCATTTGCAGCGCTATACAAGTCATTCATTCAAATACGTTCTTTGCGCTAAAAAAAGTGAGAGGAAATAATAAACACTGGCCCCAAAAAAAGTTAAAAACTAACTACGAGGGGGAAACAAAATACTCAGACACAGGTGGTGGATCAAGGAAGAGAAATAGGCAAAAATCAAAAGAGAACTCAGGACAAGCAGGAGATAGTTGACATTAGCAACCCAACCAGTGAGATTAGGGAGGGTGGAACTAGGCAGGACACGAAGGTAGTTAATTTTACTAGATTCCTACTGAAGCAACATCACATTTCACTACTTTAAAAAAAGGACTCCATTTCTCACCAAAATCAGTCATGAATGAATTTGAGGTATATAAAGAAGTCAGCCTTTTCCTGCGCAAAGTGATATTAAAGATATATTGGCATACAGAGCGCCATAGTAAAACTAAAGTAAATCAATCCAACAAGGAAAAAGAAAAAGCGCTTTATGCCCTGGTATCCTTACTGCAGGAAAATGCTGACTCCGATTCTGATATAGAGATGTCCAATTGCAGACAGGAATGTCCTCGACCATCTAACCTCCAAATGAAATCAGTTAAGATGCCACCTCTGTCAAAACATAAATGGATAGACCTATTCCTGGATCAAGTGAAAAAGATCTGTCCAAAATAAATTGGAGGGGAGTGGATAACCTAACCCCTGAAGAAAGAAAAGCTTGTAAAGAATTGGAGGAAGCACCTGACATAGTGATTAAAGGCCAAGACAAAAAGGTGGCAATATTGTTTTTCAAAATATGAACAAGAAGTCCCTATACACGTCGATCCTCCATGACTGGGGACTGCAATACTGCCTGGAAAAGTAGTTTCCGCTCCTTGGGGCTCAAAATGAGTTTATTGCCGACACCCTGGAGTTTATGTTGGAACACAACTGCTTTAAATTCCTTGGTGCCAACTATCAACAAATTAGGGGGACATTGATGGGTGCGCCCCTTCATATGCCTGCCTCCATCTTGGTATTTGGGAGGAGGAAATTGTATATTTGTCACCACTGTACCTCAGCCGCAGTATTATGTGGCTGAGGTACATTGATGACGTGTTGATGATCTGGGGGGGGGGGGGGGCTCACCCCACGAATTGACCCAATTTATTGAGGAGCTGAATCGCAACATAAATATCAAATTAACTTTTTCTTATCACTAAGAAGATAAGAGCACGACTAAGACCTATCGTAAGGAGACAGCGGCTAATACACTATTACAAGCTACAAGCCATCATCCTTGATCACTCATTCAGGGAATACCTGTGGGCCAGTTCCTTAGATTTAAAAAGGAACTGCTCACAGAAGGTGAACTTCAGGATTGAAGCAAGGGAACTGTATGGCAGGTTCAAAGAAAGAGGATATTCACATAAAATGCATCAGAAGGGCCAACAAAAAGAGCGATACAGATGAATAGAAGAGACCTACTGGATAAAACTAAAAGTACAAGAAAAAAAACTCAAACAACAACCTCCCCATCAGGATAATTACAAAATACGGGGCACAATGGGACCAGGTCAAAAGTGTACTTTTGCCACCATTAGCATATCTGGTCAGGATCACCTATTGTCGGGGATTGACCTCTAATCCTTAAGGACAACCTTACTCATTCTGAATACCAAAAATCAATTAAATCAATTTGGCTGACCAGTCTACACCTATGAAAAAGGTATACATCCCCGTGGTAGGTGTACTGTCTATAAATTTGTGGATACAACGGATGTGTTCGACAGCTCTGATGGCAAGAAGAATTTTAAAATTAATAAAACTTCATCAACTGTTCTACTACTCGTGTTGTCTACATGCCGACTTGCCCATGCGGTAAGATCTATGCAAGACCAAAAAAGACAGCTGAAAGTCAGAGTTGGTGAGCACATCCAGAGTATTCTCAAGAAAGATGATGAGCGTCCTCTTGACCTTCATTTTATTATTAATTTCCCTGACAGTGACCTCCCCAAGGGACTCCCCTTTAAGGGTATCTACAAACTTAAATTTACCCTTAAGGAGAGGTGACTTTGACAGAATTCTCCATCAAAAAGAAAAAAATGTGGATTTTCAATTTAAATAGTATGCAACCCCTGGGGCTCAATAATTAATGCAATCTGTCTGTGTTCCTTGAACCCTAGGACCTATTAAGACATCCCATCAACCCTACTGCTCAACTGAGACCAATGAGTTTAAATAAGGAGTTTTCCCAAGCTAGATTATATACCTCCTGTAATCAAGCATCATTAAGGATTTTTTTTTTTGCCCTTCCCTCCCTCCCGTTTCCTCTTCTATATCTATAGGTACTCCCTTCCTTGGCTCTTAATACACTCCAGTAGCCATTTCAATCCAGATTATATCAAGGATTTACCATGGCATGATGATGGGGAATTCTTACGTGGGATTTGTTTTTCCAAATTTTCTATCATTTTATATCTAGTTCCGTTTTTGTTTTCCTTTCTTTATATTATTTTTTAAGGTTATTTATATACTATATTTTTAGTTCATCATCATAATTTTCATTATTTCCAATGCTTATTATCTTTGTTTATTTCTTTGATTTGTTTGGAGCTCTGCTGCACTCCATGGCTAGCCATGTCTACTGTTGTTACTGTGTGAATGGCAGAGTAAGCGGAAGTGGACGCCTGCTGAACCCTGTGGAGACACCAATTGCAGTGTCTCGAATGGGCTATTTAAGTATACTTACCAGACATCCGCGCATGCTCTGAAGAAACTCGGGTCACAAGTGAAAACGCGTCTGCATGATGCCATCATGCTCCTTGTAGTGAGAACACAGACCATCCACTAGCGGACAACCCCCCCCTTCGCATTTCCTGGGAGATCTGAAAAAGTTATTGGAGTACCCTAACTGCATGCAGGCATAACGCGGAACATCAACGACATTGGATGACCTTGGAACACTTGCCATCTCCTCTGGAAATGGATGGAGTGTCAGCTCAACTTTGATGCAGTGGACGAGGTGGATATCTGGAGAGCAGTGAGCTGTATGGATTCATCTTCCCGGCTGGGAGGAGTACACACACACACACACACACACACACACACACACACACACACACACACACACACACACACACACAAACACACACACACCTGCCCCATAGGGATACAACAGCCCATCCCAATCTGTCGCTGACAACTTGGATAGCCACTACACACCCGTATACCTGGGGAAACCTTGAACACTCCTGCCATGTCCACTCTGCTTGACCTGCACCATTAGGAAATGATACTTCCATTCTATCATATTTTCTATATGTGTCCTTTCAATGTTCAATCTGTCCGACTGGGACTAAATGTATGAATTGCTCCTTAATATCATCCAACCAATTTAGTTGTGGACAGGATAAATGCTCAATGTGTGGTATTCATGACATACTGTGTGAATTGCTCTAAACCAACCTCTATCCAAGTCCACACTGGGACTTCATTATGAGAATCAGCAATCCATGATAGTAGCGAGGGGAGTGTGTCTGCTTGTGGTGGCCATCTGTGTTTTAAGACAACGTTGTCCATTTTTATTTTATTTGGTGGAGGTTTGTCATTTATACATTCATTAGTTATAAGTGTTTATGTGGATTTTTTTTTTTTTTTATTTATATTTTGTTTAAATTCCAACTGTTCCTCTGAAGAATTACTTGGGAAATTTCTTTTCTCCCCCTCTGTATGCTTGCCCTAATTCAGGAGGAACACACCTCAATCCTTGGACTAAGTTAACTCTTGAGGTGACGGTTTGATATGACTTTTTGAGGAATTTATATAATTTAGTTTCTCCTCTCTAGTCTAGCTTATATTAGGCGTAGCCGGTGTAATTTTTATCATTTTTTGTTGAAGAATTTTGGAAGTTGGCCTGTATCCTGTCACCCCATGCCCATAGACAGCAGGAGGTAACACAGAGTTCCCATATCCAAGATGTCAGCATTAGGGATCCGAACACCATTGCAGAAATGGCTCAGCTGGATTCCCGTGTTCTGGTGTTTGTAGTTGCTGACTTAAAAAATTTTAATAAAATAAATCAATAAACTGTAGTTCCACCTCAATGCCCATATTGCAAATTTTCCCAGATCAGAGACTCACAAGACAGTGAAGCCAGGATCTGGATGTCAAAGTCGGAGCCCAACTTTAAAACTGGTAATATCTCCACTGTTATTTCTATCCTCACAGGTCACACTTTCTATATGAATTATTATCCTGCATGAAATGTATTGTGAATATTGTTTTCCTGGATGTTAGCATATAAAGAGTTAATGGGAGTTAACACTGAAGATGAAGAAGCAGATCCCGAATTCCCTATGGCTATCCCATTTTGCTGCTACAAGTTTTACATTCCTGGTGTATTGTAGAAGAAAATAAACAGACAATCTTCTCTTTGTATTCTGCATCTGTCTTGTGAATGAAGAAAAAATGTTACAGTAAGATGGTGAGGAACTCTTTGGGAAAAATAAACGATCACATCCCTTAGTGGACTGCAGGCATAAATAATACTATGTGCAAACTGAAAGAAACAGCAATCATTATTACTGGCTAGAACAGTTTATGCCATATTACTGATAACACACAGACACATGAAAGTGGTCTCCATTTTTGTGCCCGCGTCCGACTAGCCCGACTTTAATCCCATCCAAATCGAACATGCTTAAACTCGGTTATTGGCCATTGCTGGAGTCTATCCCCTTCCCTGGCTGGTGAAGAATCAGAAAGTGCTTAACTTAACCAGTCCACAAAAGAGTAGTAAAATTAACATTTTAAACATTTATTTCAGGTACTTACATAGCACCGTCAATTTACTCAGCGCTTTAAATATATATTGTACAGTCACACTGGTGAACAGATCATTAAAAAGGCACATAAATATAAAGAGACCCCATCTAGCAGAAGTAGTGAAATAGGGACCGGTACACAACAGGAAGAGAGAAAGGAGATGTACCAGATGTTGCGATACTTACCTGTCTAAACCAGGTGAGAGAGGTGTGTAATGGAGGTTCTACTGAAGGAAGAAAAGGGAGATGTCCTGGCCTTTTGGTATTTAGAGCACTGTGCACAGAATTGAGACTGAATAAAAAGGTAAACTGGATGGATCACAATGATTTATGGACTATATTGGTTTATATATGTTTGGACTGAAGAGATTCGCTGAATAATGTTGAGGCACATGTTTGTTATAACACTGATTTAAGGGCAAGGATTACGTCATACGTTTCACTTATTTGCTGGTTCCAGGATTGGAAGATTTATATGTACCTTTGTATGGTTATTTGGGGAAGTTTAAACATCTTGCAGGTATAGTGATGGTTTGACAATTACTCACCTTAACCCGGCTGGATAGGTAGATGCAATGTGCCTACTCTAATCATCGTTTCATTGCTCCTTTACCTTATACCGTTGTTTCCCATATACATTCCTCCAGCCTATTTCAAATACCCCTGTGCTTTGCTGCATTCGAATATATGAGATAAACAAAGAGCCCTCGCATACGACACTCCCTCCTGACCTTTTCCCAACTAGATGGTGGCACTGACCTCCTAGACATTAAAATACTACACAGCCATACATTTGACCCAGATAGTGTGGCGCCCACACCTGGCACTTAAAAACTGGGTCACTGTAGAAGATATTTCTTCTGTACCTTTCCAAAGTCTTTCATGGCTCCCTCTCAGCGCTTGGCAAATCCTCAAACGTTATCAGACCACTGGGACCATCCTCAGGATCACTATTCAGACCTTTTCAAACTCACAGATTTCTCCTTCACTTTCCCAAGGCACCCGAGACGAACCTAAAGCAGGCAAAACTAAAGCTTTGCATTTTCTTGTGAACCAAAACTGGCCCAGTCATATAGAAATACAAAACTTTGCTCTCACCTTTGGTAGTTCACCTGGCTGAATTTCAGCTAAAAAAATTTTATTTATTTTTTTAAATAAAAAAAAGGAAGGAGGGTTATACTTGGTATTGCACAGGGCAGCTCCTTAACTCCTTCTGGAGTCCCCTGCCAGCGCTCTTGGCTCCTCCGCTTCTATGTGTACATAGGAGAAGCTGCGCTAAATATACCCAAATATAATATCTGGGCCAAACTAGATGAGCATCAAGTGAACCTCAAAAATGTCAAAGTCATGTGATCAATACAGTATCATAATGAAAAATATGTATAAATAAATAAATTATATATCACATATATATTATATGTGAACAAAGTCCTTCAATGCAGTCCAAATTTAGTGGATGAAGTTATTGAAAATCAGTGATAAAATAGGAAAGAATTGTTGACACATATCACACCAGCACCTTCTGAATAAAATGCTTACCAGAAAGTAAGCCAAATGTGCAATTGTGGGGACATTATAAATGGAACCAGCAAGCAAACGGACAAAATCCTTATTGTTGATCAATGGAAACAGAACTAATGGCTCCAGATGCAGGATATACCCCAGGAAAAAGAATCACAAAATAGCATAATATTGCCTTAAAAAAAACTGTAAATAAACATGTGATGTGCGCAGTTACAAATTAAAAGAAAAAAGTGTCCCAGCACCACACAGAGGGACTTCTTACCAGAGGCAAGCCCAAATCAGCACCAAAAATCCTGAGCAATACACTTGTCGATTGGAATGAATATGGAGGTCACATCCTCGATAGCGGCATGTACATATATCACATGTTAGCTGACTCTCTTGTAGGGCATGAAATTTGAGTCCCCGGACGTTAATCGGGTGTTCACAGACAGTGTCCTCACTGATACGAACTGATGAAGATGCCGCCCATTTCAAGACCCATTTAATGTTACAGTCACATATGAGGGATTTACTACCGAAGAATATTTCTCTGTTCTGATGTTGCTGCTTGTTTAATCTCGTCCTTCCTCAAACTGCTTCTTGCATGGGATGGTCTGCCTTAATTATCACCTGGTACGGTCTCAGTGTGTGCCTCCATAGCAAGCTGATGTGTGAACACATGTGGGCCAGGCTGTGTGTGTCCATAGGACACACAATGTGTCAACCCCACTACCTGCTCCCTCCTCCCAGGATCTGGTTGACAGCAGCAGGAGCCAATGGCTCCCATTGCTTTTAGTGAGAGAAAAGCCACAGACGCAGCGCTGAATCAATTGAGAACTCCGGTAAATGTTTAGAATGCATGAAGGTAAGAACATTTTAAATTTAGAAACACTTTTAGACAGACACTTCCACAGGTCCCTACCTCCTCCTAAATAATTCAATTGGCCGCTGAACCCCTTTGAATCTTTGTTTCAGGACAAAACAAATGCCCCTCATTTACTCTCCCTGCTGTACAAGTTACTCATCATCCCTCCCGATGACTATGTCCCACCCTACATAGAGATTTGAAGTTTGGATTCCCATTTTCCTTTCTCCAGAAAGCAGATACAGGAGGATCATCTCTCACTGTCCCATAGGGCATCCTTGTCCAATAGAAACCAGAAAGAGGGGTACAAACTAGTCACATGGTGGTACCACGAACCTGCCCTACTTCACAAGCAGGTCCCTTAGTTCTCTAGCACCTGCTAGCGATGCAATCGCTGTCCAACCTTCTGGGCTTGCCCTCGATTACACCTGTTGTGGGCAGAGATGCATAAGCCAAATTACACAACTGAACTCACCATGGTCGCTTTATGGAAAGAATCCCATCAGCTACCTTCTACACTTGTACACTGAAAAACCTCACAGCCCACCTTCTCGTATCGGCCCAAGCCTGTGTTCCTGCGCTATGGAAATCAACGACCCTTCCCATGACTCGCATGCAGTTTTCCAGAATAATGAAGTCTAAGTTGAAGGAACGGACAGCTACTCTTTACAACTGAGAAGAGAATAATCATAAAACTTGGTCCCTTGGATTGAAATCATGTGTTCTTCCCCCTACTAAACACTTAATTAACCCCTTCCCCACCCATAACCTGTATATTAATGTTCCCCAGCATAATGTCCAATTCTGGGAATACAGTAACATTTATTTTTCGAGAGCCACCAGCCAACACTGCACAGCTGGTAGCTTTTATCCCTGGATGTCACAGCTTGGGTCCCCACTGATGATCCAGCGAGAGTGGTTCCGGATCATGGGATTACTATGTCAACTACAATTATTATTATTCAGTAATATAATGGAACGGTTTGAGTAGTTCTTTATAAAATACAGGAAGATGCTCAGGAGAGCATGCAACCTAAAAAGGAAAGGGCAAGTGATATAAAATGTAGTAACTGTTTGTTGAGTTGTCTGAGAAAGTAAAATTAAGTTGGTTAGCTAGAAACAGGATACTGTTGCCTAAAAATATTTCAGGTCAGTCACCTAAAAAGGAAGACAGATTAGGAGATAGCCATAAAGGTTGGGGTAAGGCGTCCCTGAGGATGGGAGCGGTTTTGGAGACGTTTTTGATGTGAGCTAGAGAGCAGGTTGTCTTGGAAGTAGCAAATAATGATGCTGGCCAGAAAGACTATGACAGTGATTCATAGCACAGACCAACAGTCTAATCATTCAATACAGTACCAGTGCTGTATCCATGTACTAAGATCTGGCAATGTAGTGTTTAAGCTGGCCATACACCTTTTTTCTTGTTCAACTTTCCTTTAGATTTACTAAAATCATATAATACAAGGTCAAACCTAAACCCTTTCAATTTGTATGCAATCAGGCAGGCCCTTGCACTACATAGTTGAAGGTCAATCTAAAGGCAATTGAATAAGAAAATTGTATCGTGTATGGCCAGCCTTAGCCTCTTGCATCTACTGACTACCGTAGAGGTCCGGGACCCGGGATCAGCACAAGACAGGAGAACAAGACGAATTCACTGGGACAGTTCAATGGTTAAAAATATTCTGCAACAGTTTGTGTAATTGCACCACCAGTCAGTGCAACACAGTTTGGTAAAATACCAATTCATTCTAAAAAAAAATAAAAAAAAAACATACAAAAACTTTGTAGACCTTTAAGGTTTGTGGCAAATGTCCATTTTGTGAGGGTAACACCATTGAGATAGATATAGATATCTATATCTAAATATAATATAAATATATATCTGTGCTGTTGTGTAAAGCATTCACTGCAGGGCACCATGTAACAAATGTGTAAAGTAAAATATATCTTTTCTATTTTTTTCCCCCCTTTTCAAACCTGTAGTATAGTATACAATTTGATTCTGTAGAATGGAAATACTACTAAAGCATTATTTGGTGTTAAGAGGGTAACTCCCTGACTTCCCCCAAGGTCAGCAGGAGTTGACAACGATTGTATATTATATGCCCTCAAACTACAGCCCTGTCAGCAGTCTGTGCGCTCAGATTTCATCCTGTCGATCGAAGGATTTTCAATTAGAGCAGGCAGAGAAAATTCAGACTACTGTGGCTAAAAATAACAGCCCTGGGTCTATGAAATGGCCTGGACTGCCAAAGAGCATATTGATTTGGGGAAATGCTTCCATTAGCAATGTCAGAGTAAATGCATTTGATGTGCTCATGTCTTCATTGTGCCAGCGCCCGGTTTTGGAACAAAACACAGATTGGCCAGTAAAGAGACAAATACTTGGGGGTTGTTTACAAAAAGGTAGCAGCACACAACCATCAGAGAGGCTTTCACTGTTGATTGGTTGCTATTGGTAATTGCATATTTGCATTCTATTACTTCTGTGTATTGGGTGCTCTCCAGAACATATGCTTAAATTATATCTAAAGCCCAGTTGTATCTAGTTTTGTATTATAGTAGGGAACGCTTAAAAGACACTATAAGAAGTAAATGAACGCAAGTCTGTTTTTATCAGGTCGCCCATCGAGCCAATACTGGTCCTTAAAGATCCAGTTGCACAATGCAGAAAAATACTGAATAGGCACAAAAGTGTTATCCATCCTGAACTGTGGGGGGGGGGGGGGGGGGGGGGGGGGGGGGGGGGGGGGCGGCGGGGCAGGGGGGGGGGGGGGGGGGGGGGGGGGGGGGGGGGGGGGGGGGGGAGTGTAGAACCTGGGGGCACTGCTGCAAACACCTAAAATCTGATCTTAAAACAGAAATAGGGGAATAAATAAGTAAGTGATGGTGTTTGTGTTGTGAAATGTGAGAGAAGGTGTGTAGTGAAACAAATAAAGATATATGTAGTGCTTGTGAACTACAAACCAAAACTGATGAATATATAAAAGGCATAAAATATACAGCATCTATATCAAAACAGAGGAGAGGAGTTATGTAGTCCTAACATACTCCCTGCCTATGGGTGACAACACTGCTTAGTACAGTTGCCATCCTAGGTCAGGGAAGTGTATTAACAGGTTAAAATAAAAGGGTAAAGTGTACAAAAAAAATAAAAAGCAGACATCACACCTAAAAAGGACAGGTAATATACGATTTAAAGTACGGTATGCATATTGCCCTTCTTGTCACAGCTTTTGACTGTCTACGCAACGGATCAGGTGGCTATAGTGACATACTGAATGCTGGAGGAAGAGGTCTGGTGTCAGGATAGAAAATAGGAGTAGTGTGAGAAATGAAAGCGTTAGTGCAACAGGCACAAGCACCAATTCAGATGTCCAATTTAAAAAGTTTAAATGCCCCACTGTAAAAGGAAGCCATACAGGATCCGGCTAGTCATTTGTGGGGAAAAAAAAAACAAGGAATTTTGACTTGCCTGTAAACTCCATATTTTGGAGTGCAGTAAAAGGACACAGGCAAAGTATTCATAGACCTAAGACGACCCAAGCAATAAATGAGGAGGGTGGGCAACAACTAGGCAAACAAAACTGGGCCAAGAGGCCCAACAACAGCAACAAGAAAAAGGTCAACAAACTTAACAGAGTGCCACTGCAAGAACTTTGCTGCCAAAAGCTTCCTCCTCAGAGAATTAGACATCCGGCTGGTAAAACTCTGAAAATGTTTGAACAGGGGACCAGGTGTCGGCATTACAATCCTGGGCTACAGAGGCCAGGTGCTGGAAGGTTCTGGAAACCCCCATCAATCTCAGGGAATGAGCAAGTAAAAGCGCAGAAAGAAATGTGTCCTTTAGCCTGGGTTTACATATGTGCGGTGGCGGGTTCGTGCCTGAGGTCCGAAGTGTGTCTGTTCACCGGTTCAGGCGAGACTCGGTGCAAATTTTTGCCTGAATTCGCACCTGAACCAGACCGAAAAATTCCACAAGCAAAACCCCATAATGACAATGTGAAAGATGTTTGTTTGAATTCTTTGCAAAAATTTCTAAAAATATTTATTTAATATACACACACACACACACACACACACACACACACACACACACGACTCTTCTGCAAGCTAGACTGCAGCCGCCCACGACCTGTGTGAACCGGCTTTACTGAGGACAGTCACACTCGCCTGTCATGTGAATTAGATGTGGGGAAAACCGCATTCAATTTGCATATATGTGATCCCAGCCTTAGATTTCTAGCAATCAGTGTTCTTATCCATTGAGCAATGGTAAACTTTAAAGCAGGGTGTCCTTTGTAAGGCCATAAAGCAAAACAGAGGGCACACCAGCCTAGCGCATTATCCTCAAAACATGAATTTTATTGTTAAAAAGTCGGAAGTATAATAAGACTGAGGGAGAGAAAAATCCCTCGAAAGGAATTAGCCTGTTGGACTCATGACATCCTGTTATGATCTATGATGCAACGTAGACTGTCCTTTGTGAGGCCCTGAGAAGAGGACATATAGGAAATCAGTCTTCCCAATGAAGGCTGTTGCTTTGAGGTAGCCTCTAATGGCTCCGGCATTCTCCATAAAATAAAGAGAGATCCCCTTTTTTTGTTTTGGACCAGGGCAGAAGGATGGTAAGATTATGTCTTCAAAGAGGTGGAAACTTGATATCACCTTAGGAAGAAAGGCTGGTCTTGGACAAAAAAAAAGAAGAAGGACTACCTCATCATGAAGAATGAGGAAGGAAATCCTACAATTGGTTGAACTAGATGTGATCATTACCAAAAATGACTTTGCAGGAGAGGTCATGTAGGGGGATACTAAAACAATCATACAACACCCCTTTATGGGACTTTTGAGGCAGATATTACAACCATGTCTATTTTGATAAAACAGCTATGCTGCTGAAACTAGACACTGAGAAGCAGGATAGAACAGGGGGCCCTGAGGCAACAGGTTTGGCCTGTTGGGATGAAGCCAGGGGTTGTCTCTGAGTATGTCTGTGTACCAGGTCCTTCCGGGCAGGTTTGATGCAATTAGAATCACCATCTTCCTCTACCTTGTTAAGCAGAAGAGGTAGAATTTGTATCATATTGGAGGGAAGGCATAGATTAGACTGAAGTGAGAGTAGGGGATGATTAGGGTATCCAAGGCCAGCACTGCTAGATCCCAGATCCTGGCCACAAACTGAGGTAGTTTGTTGTTGAATCTGGAGGCCAGGATATCTAAATCTGTGGTCCCCCACTTCTGACATATCAGGTTAAATATACAGTATGTCTGGGTAAAGGGCCCATTCCTCCTTATCCAAGTGGTGGTGATTTAAATAGTCCACTTTCCAGTTTTTCACTCCTGGGATATGAACCACAGAGATGGCTGGACAGCGAGTTTCTGTCAAGATTATCTGGCTTGCTTCTTTTAGGGCTGCAAAACTCAACGTGTCCCCTTGGTGGCTGATGCAGGCCACAGCAGTGGCATTGTCCAACTGCAACCTGACTGGGTGCCCTTGCAGAAGGGGATCCAGTGTTGCAAAGCCATAGCTCCAAGATGTTGATGGGTGGGAGGGTGTTTGCTTCCGCAGATAACCATATTCCCTGTACTGTGAGGGACTGGCATATGTCATCACTTTCCAATAATAGGGAAACAAAGATTTCCCCATTGTCAAGGCTGGACTGGAGATCCACCAAGTTAGGGAATTCCTTGCTTGGCAAGCATATGCAGGTAGTGAGAAAGAAAATGCTTGTTCCAATTAGACAAAACGTTTTGTTGGAGAGGTCTCAAAAAGGAACTGGGTAAATGGTACAGCCTCAAAGAATGTAATCTAGTGCAAGGAATTTGATTTTTGGATCCTTGCACTAGATCACATTGGCCCCACCTCACGTGGTGGCAACTACAACAAACTGCTAGTGCAGACTGAATTAAAATGGATATTTCACCTGGGGGCCTCTTCTTCCAGGGTTTGAGTCTGGAGTTTGTGAGTTGGACCTTTAGGCCAAACATCCTTATAGGGTCTCTCATCTTTATATGGTTTTCCAAATGAATATATCTGAGATAATAGTTCCATTTCATCACATTTGTTATGTTAGTAATTAGTACTGTGAGATACACATACATCTCCACTTGTATGGATTGACATTTTTTTTTACCTGCCTTGCCTCTATGGGTTTTTGTTAAACATCAGCTCATGCTATTTAGATGGTATTGCTCAATTACTATGAATAAGTAACAATTTTATTGGCCCTATATCTTATAAAGGTATGTGTACCGATCTGTATCAAAAATTATGCATTTTTCTCCACAAGGTCCAGTATGGCCATATGATCCAATTCCTTCCTTTTTGCACTCCCCTATTTCAATCATGTCATGTATGTATGTATGTATGCATGTAGCCTTTGTCATTATGGTCAACACTATTTTGTGCCCCCCTGTTCTATGACATTTCACTCATGACACAGTGATGTCTCTCTCCCTTCCATCCATGCAGGCTTGGGTCTGGGCTTGGCCTGCCGCGGTCCTGACACCCGGGAGTCCCCTGCCAGTCTCCCCATTGTTTTTGTGGGACGCTCGGGATGCCCCTAACTTGGCATGTGGACCCTTCCGGTGTCCACACCGCTGTGTGCTCCAACCTGAAGTGCAGGCAGTGCCACTCGCACGTCGGCGGCGGGATGATGCCCAACGTGGCCCCACCCCCAGTGGGCAGGTCCGTGCTACGCACCGTCTTGCCGGGGGACTCTGGGAGGGCTTGGTTCGGCTCAACATGCCGGTCCACTCCTCCCCTCCACCATGCCAGCTGATGGCCATAACGATTATTATTGTGATTGGCCGTTAGCCTCTCCACAATCGCTCATATACCAGCTCCTCTGGCCTCTCCGGTAGATGCTGAAGGAGCACAAGGCACATGTGCAGCACACTCTCTGAGGTAGGTACACTTTTACTACTCTATATATAGCAGGCAACAACTACATAGCAACAACCTTTTTGGTATGTCTGCTATCCTAGTGCTTAATCCTTGCACTAGGTATGGTGTTTAATTAGTATACTATTCTATTATTATTATACTATTCTATACCTCCCATATAGTTACATTGGCCCAGCACTAGTTGGAACAATGCGGTTCCACTAGCTAGAGTCCTTGCAGCGAAGCATGTTATCTGCCCTTCCTTTGGCCCTGAATTCTGCCGTACCTTGAAGATATATGTCCCTGCTACTCATGAGTGATTTGATCATCTTATTCTCTTCAGATGTGCTTTGTCTGAACGGTTTACAATGTAAGTAATCCATCCCCATGACTGACAATACCTGCTGTGTTAACTTACTGTACAGTGTGATCAAGCTGAAAAAATATTGATTTTCATTACCTTATACAAAATTTTGTATTTTTGGCACACTCTTTATTGTAGAGAATCTATAACAAAACCTCTGAAGAAGGACTTGTAGTCCGTAACATATAAGGTGTTATATACTGTATTGACTGCCACTAGTCCACTCTGCACCAGGACAGTTCATACAACTGTATAATTTTGGGCATCAGATATTGTTCTTGTGTCCAATATATTTTTTCTACATGTATATTTTTATAAATTTTCAATAAATTCATACTTTTTATACTTCATGTTTTGGTCTATTAAAGACCCTAAGGGGTTCTCTCCACCTTGCCCTTGGCACCAGGTATTTTTGCCATTAGTTCGATTTGGGTCAGACAGGCCAAATCTTGTTCACACATAGTCCATTCCTCCCTTAATCCCATTTCTCAAAGCATTGGCTCTGAGAGACAGGATTTTTTTTTTCCGGGAAAGGAAAACCTTTCCTTGGGATGTGTTCAAACTGTAACCAAGTATTCCAGATGTAGAGAAGGCTGGAGGGCAGATTTTTGAAAATTGATCACCCAACTGAAAGCCTGGAGCAATTTTGAATGTTAACTTGTGAGGAATTTTAAGTCCAGAGTAGGACAAATGCCTCCATAGGGTTTTGGTAAACAGGCTTGCGTAAAAATGATTGAACTTGTCTTGTGAAGGTACCATCATAAAAACTGGGATAAAATATGGCTTAGGGCATTGTGCAAATATGACCATTTTGATTTAAATGAGAGAAGAAAATAGTCGGGGGGGTAGAGTTTTGAACTATTTTGAAACCACCAATTGAACCCATATGTTTGGAATGTCTTGTCGATCCATGGTGTGCTGGCAAATATCTCCATTGAAACTGTAACAGATGACCCCCCCCCACTCTTAGGTGTGAATGTCATCATAGATTGCACATTCTATTTGTTCAAGAACAGGGAAAGTCTTTAAAGATTTTGCAGGGCTCTTTGTAACCAAAAGGGCATGGCAAGATGGAGGAGAAACAATCTGAACACTGCCAAAGACTTTTGCAGACAACAGCAGTGAGCTTTTCCACATCAGCAGGCATGTTGTGTGATGCTCCCTCTTCAACTGTATGGCAATCTGGGGAAGAAAAATCTTCTGCGGCTTCCTCCAATACCACTTCAATGTCCTCTTCACTCCCTTCTGTGTCTGCCTAGTCTAGGGCAGGCATATCGGGATCTGTAGAGACATGGGAGCTGGTAAAGATACCTAGAATTTTTGAGCCCTGGAAAAAGATAGCTGTATTAAAGCCTTTGTTGGTCCAAGGAGTTGCTACAAAGATACAGAGAATTCTGCTTTCGTCAGGTAGGCTGCTTATTGAAAAAACAGTTAATGAAGGAGTTAGGGAATTTAAAGATAAAATATTAAAGAAAACAAATAAAACCAGTTAAGCTAAGGGTGATTTCTCTTTGAAGGAGAAGAGGTCCATTACCTTAGGACACTAACAAAACTGTGTCCTTGAGAGCTTGCCAGTGTCCAATCACCCTGAAGGCATTAGCCAATACCCCAGGGTCTATGAAAAATGTACCAGTGTCCTGTGCAAATAATTATACAGCATATATTCTTGTGCTAAATCAACTGAAGTACAGCTAAAGCAAACACATGCATTCTGGATAAGATGGCATAGGAAAGGACTAAAACCCTGGCAAAAGTAATGTTTAAAACACTGATCAGGTTTGTTTTTTACCATGTCAAATTGGGGAGATTGCCCTTCACTTACTGTCCTACCAAAAAAAACTGAAAGAGGAAAAGAAAGGCATTCTTTGTCACTGGAAAAGTTTCCAGGGGGAAGGTTTCCCCTCCATTTGTCTTGATATTATCTTAAATTTTTTTTAAAATTTTATTTCCCAACTTTCAGTCCAGGTGATTGAGGTCACGGGGCAAATAAAGAAGGGGACTCTCCCTATTGCGGACAGAAGTAGAATTATAAGACTTAAGTAGTGAGGAGTTCAACTCCCAAATTACAAAACTAAAATAAAAAAAAAAATTATTTTCAGCTTATACAATACATATTAACATGTTATGTATGCCAAGAGAAAAATGTCAAGACTGCAACTGTTGGCCTCTCATTTGGGCCCAATGATGCAGGATTTACAACATGCTTCTTTGGGGTCTGTGACTAAAAGAATAAAGCTAGACACAGTCAACTAGCATTGGCCAGGAATGGCAGCCCCCATAGATAGAGTCACTTCAAAACTTCCAAAAGATAACAAGCAAACCTACCACTTGCTATGCCAGAGTTTCTGCTTTTTTTCCCCCTTCAGCCCAATGGCTGAAAGAAAAATTATTCATCTATGGCCAGCTTTACGATATTATGAATTTCAAAACAGATTTATGCCTATGGACGTCTGAAAAACAGACTGGTGCTTAAAGCGCAACTCAAAAAATATTGTCTAGTTACAAGAGACAGGTGTATTCTTATTTGTTTTGTTTATTCTTATTTGAATCTGGGTGTACCTTGTGCATTTATCCCAGATATGTGCAATAACGTTATATGAATAAATTTTTTAACGGGGGGGGGGACCAACTGCGCAAACCAATAAGGGGCAGCCACCAAAGTGTTCACACACCAATAATCAGTAAAAAATGGATATATGCAAGTATATATACAAATGGGGCGCTAGCAATAAATTATTAACCCTTAGACGCTTTTGGGAACCATTCTTCAGAGCTACCCCTTAGGATTGGTATCCCATTTGCCAGCAAGCGCCACACAACTTTTACTTTATAATATTTTTTAATTTTTGTGCATTTAATATATATATATATATATATATATATATATATATATATATATATATATATATATATATATATATATATATATATATATATATATCTTTAAGCGCCACATTTTTTATTTTATCTATTGGCATCCTATTTACCAGCAAGCGCCTTATAATTTACTTTTACCAGCAAGCACCACCTATTTTTAATTTATATTTATTATTCAGTATTTATTGCTAGTGCCCCATTTGTATATATACTTACATATATCCAATTTTTACTTTTATATGAATAAATTCCTGTCCTTTGCAGGAGTTTCCAGCAATACAGACCAGTCACTATTTACTGCTCACTTTCCTCTGGAGACTAGTCTTGTATCTGCCCCCTCCTGTAGGCAGCCTCCGGTGGGTGGAGGTGCTGGATTCCTTCCACAGCTCTGCTCAGGTACTGCACACAGATGTCACCACAAGTATTGTGAAATATTTGGGTTTATTTGGGTTTGTAAAGGCTTTTGCTGTACACAGATTGGATTTATATATAAAAGTCTACCTAAAATGAAATTGTTTGTGTTTGGAGTACAGCTCCTTAATACTGTGTCTTACCTAAACTGCCTTTATCATAGGTATGTTGGCTGCCATTGCTGGCTCTCTTTTGAAAATACTAGTTGCCTTCTCAGACTCTGATCATTTTGGGTAACAGAATTGAAATAAGCATGCCGTGTCAGAATTTATCTTTGCATTTGTTGTAGCTCAAAGACTCAAAGTACTGAAGCCAAAATATGACAGCCCGGGAACAAACATTTTAAAAGAGGGAAGGTCAGCAATGGCAGCCCCAAACTTATCAAAATGGGTAAATTTAATGGTACACTTTAAGTAAAAGTGAAAACTTAAAAACATTACAAAGTTTCAACTGTGTTCAAAGTTGAGATTGTGTATATACATACACTATTTTGTCAAAATTATTGGGATGCCTGCCTTTACACGTTTTCTATGGACCTGTATGGTCCATGTCTTTATGGACCTTGCTTTGTGCACTGGTGTGCAGTCATGTTGGAACAGGAAGGGGTAATCCCCAAACTGTTCCCATAAAGTTGGGAGCATAAAATTGTCCAAAATGTCTTGGTATGCTGACACCTTAAGAGTTCCCTTCACTGGAACTAAGGGGCCAAGCCCAACCCCTGAAAAAACCCACACCATAATCCCCCCTCCACCAAATGATTTGGACCAGTGGTGGACAAAAGCAAGGTCCATAAAAGACATGGCTGAGTGTGTTTGGGGTTGAGGAACTTGGCTGATCTTCACAGAGTCCTTACCTTAACCTGATAATACACTTTTAGGATTGAATCAGAGTGGAGACTGCAAGCCAGGCCTTCTCGTCCCCACATCAGTGCCTGACCTCACAAATGTGCTTCTGGAAGAATGGTCAAACATTCCTATAGACACACTCCTAAACCTTGTGTACAGCCTTCCCAGAATAGTTGAATCTGTTATAGCTGCAAAGGGTGGGCCAACTCAATATATTGAACCATACGGACAAAGACTGGGATGCCATTAAAGTTCATGTGTATGTAAAGGCAGGTGTCACAAAACTTTTGACAATATAGTGTATTTTAAATATAATTAACAAACTTTCTTTAGTTTTGGATAGAGTGGAGAGGGATTAGAACACCGGTCAGGTTTTATTGCTGTCTGTGCACCCCCATTAGGGAGATTCACCCCCTCCATTTGTCAAGTTTACCATTATCTTAGAAAGAGAAGGAAAATCCCAAATGTTGGGCTATCACCTATCAGTTAAAGAGGTAAACTCTTCCAATGAGGACGCTCGTTCTGCTGAGCCTGGTGACAAGGGATTACCTCACCCTTACCGATTTGGCCATTGGGCAGGAAATGAAGAAAAATCTCTCCAATCGGACACAAAAAAAAATAAAATAAAAAAAAAGCCAACAGGGATTAGAACTCTTTCTATCCAAAATAAAAATAAAACATTTTACCTTTAGTTCTATGGGTATGTGTGTGTGTCAGTCATGTTGACTGTGCTTGCAAAACAGTGCTGCCTCCATGTCCAAAAACAGCAGAATGTACAAGACAGATGCCCATCCTATTCAGAAGCTAAAAATACGATTGGGTCCTCCATTTGATTCAATTTACTGGCTGCCACAGAGATGCAGAAAGCCATTAGAATAATCAGGTCTATAAATCGTCATACACATGTTCAATGCTGTAGAGTGCTTTGAGGAAAATGGTCCAGGAAATAAAGGCTACGCAGTCATATCTCCTGATTGATGCGATGGTTAAAAGCATAAAAGTGTTTTCAGCCAAGGAAGCTGCCATCTTTGCCTCTGTTTAATCTACAACTGCCATGATGCTGCACATGTGATCAGTTATGACACCAGCCATTGGATGGTTTGACAGTTTGGTTGAGAGCACAACCAATGAGAGTGTTACATTTCCGGTCCGACACATGCTAAAGTGTGAATGTAACCCTACAAGTACTTGTAAAAGACAGAAGTTTTTTTACCTTAATTCATTTTTTGCATTAAAGGAGTTCATTCTTTGCATGAAAAAACACCTGGCAGTGACCCCCCCCCCCCCCCCGGTTTTACTTAACTGAGCCCCGTACTTCTGTCGCTCTCCCTCACTCCATGGGGTTCCGAATCTTGATTGGATAGATTGATAGCAGCGCAGCCATTGGCTCCGGCTGCTGTCATCAAATCCAATGACAAGAGCGCCATCTATGGACACAAATTTTGGACTCAGGAGCGCACCCACAAGGTAACCCCCCGGGAGAGCGCTCCTCCTAGGGGGTTATCTGATGTGGGGAGGAGCCGCGAGAGCCACCAGTAGGATTTTAAAAAACAGCTTTTTGTCTATAATGAAAAATGTATTCCATCAGCTCCAGCCAAGTGATCTTGCCTAAGCCAAGATGATGCCACCAGTCTACTTAAAGCAGGAGAAAGCATTACCTTAGTTTCCTCTCCCCCAGTGATCAGATTGCAACACTAAGGTGTCCGTTTATGAAACTGTGAACAGCAGTGATCCCAAGTATCACAGCTCAGCTCATAAATGGTTTACGAAACAGAGATGATTGGGGGAGAGAACATGTTCTGTGCCGATTATCTCGACACACATATAATCCGTTATTGTCTGACACAGAAACAGGCAGTTTATGAAGGTGCGATCTCAGCACCTTACTGGCAATCTGTGTCAGAATTCACACTCCCCGATTCACCAGCTCAGAGTTGGAGAATCGGGGAGTGAAGAGAGAATCCCGGGGGAACTAAGGAGGAAGATTATCGACTTCCTTCTATCTCGATCAGATCCCTCAAGACAGTAACTATATATATTTATTATCGCTGTATATACTCGAGTATAAGCCGAGTTTTTTAGCACATTTTTTTGTACTGAAAATGCCCCCCTCGGCTTATACTTGAGTCAAGAACTTTTCTGCAGCAGAGAATTACATTTTCTGAACCTACTTTGGGGCCGTGCATCTCGGGGCCACTTGGTGCTAGGAACTAGCACTACAACATATCCAAAGATGGGGTTCCTAGCACCAAGTGGTCCGAGATACAGGGCCCCAAAGTCGGTTCAGAAAAGGTCATTCTCTGCTGCAGAAAAGTGCTTGACATTTTCCGAACCGATTTGGGGCCCTGTATCTCGGGCCACTTGGTGCTAGGAACCCCATCTTTGGATATGTTGTAGTGTTGGTTCCACTGGGTTTGCAAACCAAATTTGGGCTTCCTAGCACTAAGTGCCCCGAGATACGGGGCCCCAAATTCTGTCAACTGTATCCATCTGCAGCAATGTCATTTCGGGACCCTTTGGGTTCAGAGACCCCAAATTGGCTGCAGCTAGGGGGCCTCTAGAAACCCTTAACTACCCAGTTTGAAGTTTGGGGGACCTATGGCTGCAAATGGGCACAGTGAGGCATGCAAATGCACATTGTTGACCCTCTTTTCCACTTACAGTAGCTGCGCATTTCTCACCCTAGGCTTATGCTCGAGTCAATACGTTTTCCCCATTTTTTTCTGGTAAAATTGGGTGCCTCAGCTTATATTCGTGTCGGCTTATACTCGAGTATATATGGTATATAGACTATTTTTTATTTATTTTTTATTAACATGGAGGTGGGCCGCCTGTCCGTGTACTGAATAGTGATAATTTATCACTGCTTAGTAAACGGACCCCTCGAGTGTTTCAATTAATTTCTGGTACTGCAATCTTGCTATGTCTCCCGAGATTCCAGCGATTCCAGTATCGGGGCGTTCTCCACTGTTCAAAGCATTTGTAGATCGTTTTACTTCATAAAAAGGAGGATAAGAGATCTACAGCGCTTCATAAACTGGCATCCAGAGGAGAGAGATCTCCTCTGTAAATGCCAGAGAATGTGGATATTTTCCAGTGCTTCATAAAAACGGACACCTGTCTTTTCAGCAAAACACAAGGTGAGAGGCTGCAACAGGGGCTGATCTGCGTCAGACCTTTTGAATGCATCCAAAATTGCACAAGCTCCAGAATGGACATGATTGTTTCTTCTCCGTGCCAGCATTTCTGCCCAGGAAATAGATGCCGACCATGTATGATGGCTGAACAAGATGCCGATAAGAACATAGAGGCGATTTTAGAGGGAATACTGTGATCTCTAAGTACTGAATAACAAAAACACATAAGATAACTTAGCATGCATACACATGTGAAAAATATTTCTGATGCTAGGTCCACTTTAAGGCTCCATGCACACTAGCCTTTTTTTCTGCTCCTAGAAGATAGTGTTATCCTATTTTTTTCCATGCACACCATTTTTTGCTAGAAGCCTTTTTCAAGCTTCAGCTTTTAGGAGCAAAAAAAATAAAAAAAATGTTGTAATGTTTTGAAGAAGAGTTGGCAGGAAAAAAAACCCACCAAAAACACTACTAAAAGGCTCCTAACAGCTTTCTTGGGTTTCTTCATGTACTGCAAAAATGCTAATAAAACACCAACGCTCCTAAAACGCTATCAGGATTTTTCATCCAATGTTTTTTTTTGTAGCGTTTTTTTGAGCTCATAAAAAAATAAATAAAAATACGCTAGCTTGCCCCCCTCTCTGCTCAACTCTTTAGCCCAATCCCCCTGTCTCACAAATAGTTACATGTACCCCAACCCCCCCCCCCTCTCTGCTCACCTCTGTACCCCAACCAAAGGGTGCCGCCCCTGTGCGACAACGAGCAAAGAAGTCACTGAAGTGTGGGTACTTGGAGGGCAAGCTGGTGGGTGAAGTCCCATCACAATAAAATGTTTTTCGCGCCTGCGCCTTGTCAAAGTCATCACCCGTCGCTGCACACATGGTTTCACAGCCTGCCTTACATCCTTCTGGCCCCATCCATCAGCGCTGTGGTTCCCAAGATAGCGCCCCCTGTCCACTGGGTGGCTCCATGGTCTAGGTCCATCGTCCTGGAACCAGCATTGAGGCTTAGTTACCAGACACATCTCGGACCTCCTCTGTTGGAATACAGTAAGCAGGCTTAGCCACTGTGGTTTCTCTTTTACATCTGACACTTGTTCTGGGTGAAGCTTTTTAATATACATTTGAATAAACTTAAAATTTCATGCAGCTTAGCTACTGTATGCCTGCCTATCATTACCCATTACTAAAGGCCCCTTTCACACAGGTGGTCCGATCTGTCTGTTTTTCAGACAGACCCGACTGAACCCTCCAGTCTCCTCTGAGTAGCTGGATCTAAAAAAAAAAAAAAAAAAAAAAAAAACCCAGTTACCTCAGATCCAATCCAATCTGGCAAAACCAAATGGAAGGGAGATCCGTTCCCCTCCGTCTGGCCAGATCAGATGGCAGACTGGTGTCTGTTTACATCCAATTGCCCTTAGAGGAGAACGGGCAGTGTCCATTTCTGCTCTACATAAGTGGACCGGTCAAAGGCAAAAACAGATCTGGGTCGTGTGAAAGAGGCCAAAAAAGGAGCCTGATAAATTGATTTTCACCCCCTTACAGTTACAATTACCAGTGTAATTAAACTATAGGAACTGCAATACTTCTTATAGTTACAGTAGTATGTGTAACTGATGGGGGGGGGCAGGAAATGATAAAGTCTGGCTCAATGCATATAATAGCACAAAATGTCGTTAATGAAGTTACTCTCTGAAAATTGGGTGCCGCTAAGAGCAATTGATGAAGCAAAGCTTTTCTGGAGATAAAGGGCGTTTCTTTTTTTAATTAAACCAGTGGAATACACTGAAGAAGCTGAAGGGACTTGAACTATAGAACTGCAACATGAGCAGTGGCTAATTTTGGGTTCCTTGGTGACCTGTTAAGATTTCGGAGTGTCTATGTGCCAATTTATGTCCATTTAGTCAAAAGGTCAGATAGAGATACTGGATGAGAAGACCTGGTTTCATAATCTATATTCCAGTTTCTTCCATAGGTGTTCAGTAGGTTTGAGGTCAGGGATCTGTGTAGGACACTCAAGTTCCTCTACACAAAAGTCAAAGAATGTCTTTATGGACCCAGCTTTGGGCACAGGATCACAGCCACGCGGGAACAGAAAAGGGCCTGTCCCTAATGATGTTGCCACAAGGTCGAAAGGGCAAATTGTCTTTGCATGCTGTAGCATCAACAGTACCCATTACTGAAAATACCTAAACTCTATTTGGAGGGGTTTCTTCATAATTTTGGCTCTTTAGTGTAGGAGTGATTATAAGGTGTCCACAAAGGTTTGACATTACAGTTTATGTTTTATGGCCATTATGTGCAGGTTTACTATATAGCTCTTAGATGCTGCAGACATGGTACTCAAGGTAGTTCAAAATGGCTACTGTGTCTCAAAACTGCATACCAGCATTTCTTTTAGAGAGAACATTTCCTAAGCATAAAACAGATGATTGAAGATCTTTATGGAGAACACCATTTTTTGTCCTCTACCCTGTATTTTTTAAACTTGATCATACGAACAAAGATGTGTGTCTGATAACTGGGAATCAGGGTGCAGTCTAGCACTGCAATTTAAAAAATACACACACACACACACACACACACACATATATATATATATATATATATATATATATATATATATATATATATATATATATATATATATATATATATACATATACACACACACACACACATATACACACACACACACACACACATATACATACACACATACATACACACACACAATAGAAGAAAAGACTGTACCATACCTGACGCACGAGGAGTAATCTCAGAGGATTCTTGGACCTGTGCAAATAAAATCTTACTGTTAATTCAGATACAAACCAGCAATCGGCATATAACATATCAACCTCACCTCCAATCTGTACACAGCAAAGTCTCAAGGATATGTTAAAGTACTTTTTATAGTACTACTTTCATATACATCTACAGACATTCAAGTGCTCTCTGCCAATAAGGACAACATTCGCTCCTAAAGAATTATTTCAGCAGCGCAAGTAACTAGCATCTTGCCAAACTATAACAGCACGGACATATCACAGCACCTGTAAAAAAGGTACAAGCTGTGGAGAATTCACCTTATCCTTACACAAAGCCATTGACCTGGAAAAAGACATGATGGATGGGGGGTCTCAAACTCCCTTTGCTGCAAAATAGTTCTGAGATAGTAATCACTTCAGGATTAGTGGATATTTCCTCATTCTGTACCAGACACTTATGTTTCCATTATTTACCTATTGATTTGGCAATCATTTTGGCAAAACCTATATATTATGTGGCAAAAACTTTGGCATAACATACAATATATATTTTTCAAGAGCAATAAGGCTTTTTGGTGAAATTGCTTTTCAAGAATAACTGCATTTTAGGCCTCATTCACACAGGGCCTATCAATGTGTAATGTCTTCCATACATCCTCATGCAGGCAGTCCCATTGGGACAAAGCCCCTGCTTCCAATTTGACATCCCTACAGGCACGGGTCTCTGAACACAGACCGTGCAAGTTCAGGGTCACACACGCACACAGATGTCGGAGGCCGTGTCCGTGCAGCTGCTGCATCCCAATTGACCTGAATATCACTGCCTGCATGGGGGAAGCACAGAACACCTGTGCATCTCCGCGTGGGTAAACATGGGAACTCGCACAGGCATACACTATAGTATACTCTGTCTGAACCAGATGTGATTTTTTTCTATGCAATAATTTAAAACTAGTGTTACTGTAAAAAACGGTACATCACATATATATTGGGGTGTGTGTGTGTGTGTGTGTGTGTGTGTGTGTGTGTGTGTGTGTGTGTGTGTGTACACACACACACATGCATGTAAAGTGCTGCTCTGTAAACAGTTAATGTCAATTGCTGTCACAAGCAATAAGGTCTGTTAAAAAAAAAAAAAAAAAAAAGTGTGGGAATAGAAAATATGGCTGCAGCATCTATCTAATGCTGCAGCTGTCCCCCTGCTGGCTCTACACCCTGAACTGAGCAAACAAAGACTGCTAATCACTCAGTTCTCGGTCGGCTCTGAGCAGAGAGGTGACTGTTAGTTCTGCCCCTCCAGTACTCACTACAGCCTGGGCTGTGGATCAAGCGGGAGCAGCTGGTTCATGCTCTCCATCGATGGAGCAGGAGGCTCATGCGCTCTGTGGGACCGCTGAGAAGCTGAGCCAGGTGTCGGCCAGGCATCTGGGCGAATCCCAACATTACTGTCAGGATACCTGCAGAGGCTGGACTGGCTCTGTGACGTCAGCAGACTTTTGCCCGCTGACTGCTGAATCTGGGTCAAAGGAGTACAGAACCAAGTTCTCTCCTGTGAGCCACAGGAGAAGTAGAGCCAAAACAACTTTGGCCCTAATTCTGCTTTAACAGTTTTGCAGGAATGAATGTAAAGTAATAGAAGGGATGAAATCTTTCCCAGAAAATGCTAATTCAAGCTCCTCCAGTGCCTTGTTACATGACCAAAAACCACATTTGGTGAAATAAGCTCTGAGGAAATAAAGATCAGGCAATCTGAACTCTCACCCCTCTTCAAAGGATGACCAATGCCTAGGAGGGGGGAAGACTTGAACTGCAAATTCTCCTGGAAAGGTACATTTCAAAAAGCGGTTATTGCTTTTAAAAAAAAAAAAAAAAAAAAAAAAAAAGTTCACTTAAAAGAAGACTGTAAACCAGGGTTGCCCAACCTTTTTAAGAGCGAGGGCCACTTAAGCAACTTGGTAACCAGTCGCGGGCCACAATGAGCGGAGCGGGCGTATGACAGGTCACGGCTACTCTATAGGCCCTCCGATCCACCCAGATGGAAGGGGATGAATTCCCTTCTATTTTTTAGAGGATCGGATTGGAGGTCAAAAGTCTGTTTACATCTTCCGCTCCTTAGAGGTTGAGGGTCCGATTGGGTAGGGCCGATCGCGTGAAAAGGTCCTAAAATCCTTTCACACTGGATGTGCTGCGGTTTACCCACACCGCGGGTGCAGCATAGTGCACCTGTGTCTATCCTGCGGGTTAACTGAACTTTGCGATAGACTCTGCCTGTGGCAAAAGCCGGCGCTGTACAGGAAGCATTGGCTTATGGGGCTCTGCTCTGCAGCCGCTTTCTTCCTCTATCACCAGCTTCATTCACAACACTGATGCTGTGGTATGACGGGTCGTCAACCTGCGATCTGGGCTTGCTAACCACCATTCCAGAGCAGGAGGTTGCGGGCCACATCAGAGGGCTCCGCGGGCCACATGTGGCCCCCGGGCCACTGGTTGGCCACCCATGCTGTAAACCCTCCTGTAGTCATTGTACCTATAGGCAAGCCTAGAATAAGGCTTACCTAGGAGGTATTGTACACATCTCCTAAACATGCGCCATTTAGGAGATTTTACTGTATACTGCATTGATGACCTCATGACCGTCCGTGCCGTTTCCTCAGAAGTCAGTGTCGTGACCGGCGACTTTTGTACGCATGCACGGAAGTGACGTCAGATGGCTCCGTCCAGTCACACAGCTGGAGTTCGCGGCCCCGGACAGATAACTGGCAAAGATGGATGTGGCCTGCAGCGGGGACAACGCAGGCTTCGTTTGCAGGTAAGCGTCATAAAATGTGCTGGTATGCGATGCGTACTAGAACATTATGCCTTTATTTTACACAGCAAGAAATTTTATGAAAAAAATAATTACAGGGCCAATACGCAGTGAATGTATATGGATTATTTTTGGATGAATAAGGACAGCAAGTTTATTTTAACATTAAAGCATTCACCGACTCCAGTGGGAAAGGTTTGGATTTTGCTATAGGGAAGCCAATACTTTCCTGCATGCATTTTGCATACAGCAGTGTACAAATCTCTGTGGCAAAGGGTAAATTTTATATTTCATGGGACAATATGGTTCCTACAGAAAAGTCCTACAAAATATTAAAAGGCATAGTGCAAAACGAGGACAAACCTTGGAAGGAAGAAAGAAAAAAAAAAAAAAAAAAAGCTGCCATCTTCTTCTATATTCAACATCACGTCTCAAAGATCCATAAAAAAATACTTGACTACTACTGTATTATAAATAGGAGGATGAATGGAGTCAGGCCAAGATTGGTTTCTGAACATAAGCAGGAAAATCTTATACTTGTGGCACAATGCTCACATACGTATCACTCTAATATAAACTCACAGAGGAAGGGTTGTGACCAAAGGATGTTTAGCTGCAGCTTGCATTTAAAACACAGAAGGGTTCACGGTCAAAGGGCAGGTCCAAAATTAGGCACACAAAACGAATACAGACAAAACCAAGAGAAGGCAAATTCAGGATTTTGATCGCTCTTTGTATGTTATACAGGGGCTGCATGTTGGGAGACAACAGCTGGTTCAAAGAAGGAAAAAAAATAAACTTTAGTGTGTACCCAGCTTAAAACTCTCCCTCGCCACTTGCCCTACTGAAAGGCACAAGGTCTTCAGGGTTATATTTAGAAGACATCATGCTACTCTAGACCAAGCTGGTGACCCTCTGCTCAGAGCAGCGGGGAATACTGATCGATCAGCTGTGTTTGATCACTCAGTCCTCACCCTTAGAGACAGCAGGGGACAGATGAAACATTGCATTGATTCACACAGGAACAGGCAGCTCCCGAAGTGCATTACCGCTCCAGTAGCTGTCAGTTGCCGACTGCGGGTAGGGGGCAGTGTGGTGCGTAATTCAGCGCATCACACCCAGCTCACTTTTTTCTTCTTTTTTTGTATTTGTACAAACTTTATTTGTACAAAGTACACTTCATAAATGCAGCTGTGCAATAGGCTGCTGTACAGTGTGGTGTGATAAAATAGAATGCAGCATGTCTGCATTGTATCGCAGCTCGCTGCAGCGCAGCTCTGGGCTGCGTTGTATTGTAAATGGAACACACAGTAAACAATTGTTTTCTGTGTTCCCTTGCGGTGACCGATATTTATAATGCAGTAAAACACGCCGGTCACTGCACGGTGTGTGAATTCCAGTGGTGTCCGAATAACCTGCAGACCCATACGGATAGAGGACAGAGGAGAGGTCGGGTTTGAAAACATCTGGCTTATATGATCAGATGACAAATTCATACAGAAATCAGGACCATTTGTACGGCTTCACGAACTGTTTAAAGATTCATGATCCTGGAACAAAATTCAACTGTTTATTCAAAATGATTAGCGGAAAGATATACTGTATATACCGTTTGTTCCCAAAGAAGAAAAATTATGTCTCCATAAGCACTCAGTCCATATAGACAATGCAGTTTGGTGGGATGTATTTCCAGGAATGTCTATCATTCTCTGTAAGCAGTACACGTGTATCAATATCTTTAGTGTGTGTAATGGGAAGTCCAGCAGGGAAGCCCATTCCTTCCTCCCAGCCCCTCCCGCTATTCCCAGGAGACTCCTTGTGTTTCCTGAGGTGGGCAGCTTTGATAGTAAGTAGGAATAATGAACAACAGTTGCAGATCATACATTCGGTGGTACTAAGAATTTGCAGTCTTAAAAAAAAAAAAAAAAAAAAAAAAAAGGAAGAGAAGAAGTTAGCACTGATCCCCATACCCATTCCTCCTCCAACCTGCCCTGTAAATAAAATGGAGAATTGCTGTGTGCAACATCCCACAATCGGTATATCATAGGTACAGATTATCAAATCATCATATTGGTAAATCTGACATAACAAATGATCTACTGAACTGGTTTGCTCATAATAAAGAATTTCACAACCCACACAAAAATTCCCATCCAGCTCCGTCTCATATTTCTCTCCTGACAGGTTCCCTTATTAAAGGACTACCATCCTTCCTTAAAGTGGTTGTATACCCTAAAATTCAACTTGCACCTACAGGTAAGCCTAGGTTAAGGCTTACCTGTAGGTACAAGAAATATCTCCTAAACCTGCACGGTTTAGGAGATATTTGAAAAGAACATTTTACAACGTTGTCTACGGCGCATGCACGCCATAGACAACGGTGCATTTACAGGGTTAATCCCCATTCACAACTGCGGCTCACCGCAGTTGAAGTGTCCCGCGCGCATGCGCGGAGCGACGTCCTCGCCGCTCTGGCCAATCACAGCACTGCAGCGGCGCTGTGATTGGCCGGAGCGGCAATACCCGGAAGGGTATCTGTGGAGAGATGGATGCGGCCGGAGGGGGAGAAGATGACGGCGTCGGGGGCCCCGATCTAAGGTAAGTGATGCATAATGAGCTAGTATGCTAGTCATACTAGCTCATTATGACTTTGTCTTGCAGGTGGTGTAAAAAAAACAAAAAAAAAAAAAACGGGTATACAACCGGTTTAAACGTTTGTGTTTTGCATTAACGTGAATTGTATTATAGGGGTTAATGTGCATTGTATTAAAAAGGCAGCCCATTCGTTTTAAAGAAGTTGGAACAGACCAAAAAAACAGACATGCAGCTTTTTTTTTTTTTTTACGCAGTACACCACAACCATGCATTGTGTTGTGCTGCAATACATGTGCAGAGTGCATTGCCTTAGTGTGTTGGGGTGCCATTCAATATTAAACACACATAACTTGTGTTAAATTGGGTTCCCACAATGCAACATATTACAAAAGCGTGTTTCAGCCCTTAAAGTGGGAGTAAACTCCCATCGCTGATTTTTACCTATAGGCAAGCCTATAAGGCTTACCCTTTATAGGTAGTGTAAATATCTCCTAAAACGTGCACCGTTTAGGAGATATTTACTGTATATGCAGCCAGTGCCCATTTCCTTCAATGCCCAGTGCCATAAACGGCAGCTCCCGCATGCATGTGTGGGAGTGACGTCATCGCGGCTCCGGCCAGTCACACAGCTACAGTCCGCAAATCCGTAAGGAAGACTGAGTGAAGATGGGAGTGACAGCTTGGTGCTGGAAGGGCTTCATTTTAAAAAAGGTAAGTTTAACATAATGTTCTAGTATGCCAAAAGGTTTGTTTTTCACCCATCCAGTCCTGAGATTTACACAGCTCTGCCACACAGCACAGCCAGTCTGATGACCTGACTTTCCTAGCAACACAGCTAGGTCACGTCCCATCCCCAGCCTGCGACTTCAAAGTGAAGGAACAGCAATACCACTGATGAGATCATCCTTCTGATCCTTCTTTCTATAGGCATGCTCCTTGTTAGCACATGTGCAAGTAGAACACCCGATTAGCCCCAATGGCTGCTTCTCCTCCTTCCAGTATGAAAGGTGCCGAATTATATTTAGTAATTTTACTGCATTCATTGGTGTTATTTTTTCATCGGATGTTTTTTCACTTTAATGCATTAAAGTGAAAAACACATGTACCTTTACAACAACTTTAAGGACCGGCCTCTTTTTTAGATGTGTTGTTTACAAGTTAAAAAACGCTTTTTTTTTTTTGCTAGAAAATTACTTAGAAAAAAAAAAAATGTAATGTTTGGGGGTTCTAACACCCTAGAGAATAAAAATTTTCATATGCGGGCGCTACTCACATATGTGTTTGCTTCTGCACGCGAGCTCGGCGGGGCGGGGCACGTTTAAAACGTTTTTTTTTTTTTTTCTTATTTATTTTTTACACTGTATATAAAAAAAGAAAAAAAAAAAAGAAAATTGTGTCACTTTTATTCCTATTACAAGGAAGGTAAACATCCCTTGTAATAGGGAAAAAAAAAAAAAAAAAAGCACGACAGGACCTCTTAAATATGAGATCTGGGGTCAAAAAGACCTCAGATCTAAATTTTACACTAAAATGCAATTTAAAAATAGGTCATTTAAACAAGTGTCCCTTTAAGAGCTATGGGCAGAAGTGACGTTTTGAAGTTGCTTCCACCCTGCAGTGTCATGGAGATGGGTGGGGGCCAACTACCCCTCACTCGTCTCCATACACAGCCACGGGAAGGATCAGATTGCAGCGGATCGCGGCGGGAGCGCGCCGGTCCGGAAGTGGTTAAAAACAAAGCCCTCCAGTGGCGCGCTGTCACCGCCGACAGGGCTTCCATCTTCACCTGGTCTTCCTTCCGGGTTGGCAGGCTCCAGCCCTTTGATTGGACGAGCCGCAATGACATCCCTCCTGCACATGCTCCTGCACTGTTCACGGTCCAGGGCTCTGCCATTCCTTCAGAGTGCATGCGCCCTTGACGCCACCGGCGGTTTCACAAGTAAAAGATCTCCTAAACAGTGCATCCGGAAAGTATTCACAGCGATTTTTTTTTTTTTTTTTTTTTTTTTTTTTTTTTTACACAATTTTGTTATGTTATAGCCTTATGCCAATATGGAATAAATAATTATTTTCCCAAACATTCTACAAGAAAAACCCCATAATGACAATGTGAAAGATGTTCGTTTGAATTCTTTGCAAAATTTCAAAAAATATTTTATTTAATTTAACACACACACACACACACACACACACACACACACACACACAACACACACACACACACACACACACACACACACACCACAGTGGCCTCCATCATCTGTAAAAGGAAGATTGGAACCACCAGGACTCTTCCTAGAGCGGGCCACCCGGCCAAACTGAGCAGTCAGGGGAGAAGGGCCTTAGACCCCTTTTTACCGCAACTATTTTTAGCGGCGCATTTCAGCTGCTAGCGGGGCGCTTTTACCCCCCGCTGGCGGCCGAGAAAGGGTTAGAACCCCTGGCAAAAATGCTGCAATAGCGGCGTTTTGCCGGCGGTATTACACCGCTGCCCCATTGATTTCAATAGGGAGCAGCGCTGGAGGAGCGGTGAGTTCACCGCTCCAAAGAAGATGCTGGCAGGACTTCTCCTGACATCCTGCCAGCGCACCGCTGCAGTGTGAAAGCCTTCAGGCTTTCACACTGTAGACAATGGTGCAGCAGTTTGAGGGCGGATTGCAGGCGCCATTTCTAATGCTATAGCGCCTGCAATACGCCCTTGGTGTGAAATGGGTCGAAGTCAAGCTCCAGTGTTTCTCTAGAGAGAGGAGAACCTTCCAGAAGAATAACCATCTTTACATCACTCCACCAATCAGGCCTGTATGGTAGTGTGGCCAGACAGAGTGGGAAGCCACTCAGTATAAATAAAAAACAAAAACACACACAAAACACACACCACAATAGTCTGCCTAGAGTTTGCCAAAAGGCACCTGAAGGACTCTCAGAACATGAAAAAACTAAATTCTCTGGTCTAATGAAACAAAGACATTGAACTTTTTGGCCTGAATGGCAAGCGTTCTGTCTGGAGGAAACCAACCAGGCACCACTCATCACCTAGCCAATACCATCCCTACAGTGAAGCAAACAAAAAAAAAAAAAAAAAATGGTGTGCCAAACTTCGTAACATCATAATAAAAAAAACAAAAAAAAAAAAAACAAACAAACAAACTTCTTCTTTCACGTTGTCATTATGGAGGATTGTTTGTAGAATAATAATGAATTTATTCCATTTTAGAATAAGGCTGTAACATAACAAAATGTGGAAAAAGTGAAGCGCTGTGAAAAAACGTTCCCGATGCACTGCATTTACTGTACCTATCAATATCAAGCAAATGAGTTTACTCCAACTGACAAAAAAAACTAAAAATCCTGTTATGCTTGCCATTATCTACGGGACGTTTTTACAACCTCTCCTGAATGATTTAACTTGACAGATAGTAACCCACGTCTGTTTTGCCGGGTTTACATGGCACATTTTGAAGCGTTTCTTAACCACTTTACAACCGGCCCATAGCCGAATGACGGCTACAGGGCGGTTGCTTAACTCTGGGAGGGCGTACTATGACGTCCTCCCGGAATTCCCCTCTTGCGCGCTCCCTGGGGCGCGCACTCGAGAACATCCGTGATCGCCGGGTCCAGAGGACCCGGCGGATCACGGATCACGGTAAACGGCCGCTCATCGCGGCCGTTTACCACGTGATCGCTCACGTGGTAAATACTCAAATGACGGAGCGATCACATGTAAGCAAACCGGCGTCATTTGATGACGCCGGTTCCTCTCCCCTCCTCTCTCTGTACCGATCGGTACAGTGTGAGAGGAGAGGGGGAGGGATCGGTGGCAGCAGTGCTGTGGGCGGGATCTGTAGTGCCCACAGCCTGCTCTGCCACCACCGATCCATCCATCCATGCTCAGCCATCCCTCCATACCCTGCAATACACAGCAATAGCCTGCAGTGTATTGCTGGGTATTGCAGGGTATGGAGGGATGGCTGAGCATGGATGGATGGATACACAGCAGTAATCTGCCATTCCCTGCGATTCCCTGCCATTCCCTGTCATTACCTGCCGATACCCAGCCGATACCCAGCCGATACCCAGCCGATACTCTGCCATACCCAGGCGATACTCTGCCATACCCAGGCGATACTCTGCCATACCCAGGCGATACTCTGCCATACCCAGGCGATACTCTGCCATACCCAGGCGATACTCTGCCATACCCAGGCGATACTCTGCCATACCCAGGCGATACTCTGCCATACCCAGGCGATACTCTGCCATACCCAGGCGATACTCTGCCATACCCAGGCGATACTCTGCCATACCCAGGCGATACTCTGCCATACCCAGGCGATACTCTGCCATACCCAGGCGATACTCTGCCATACCCAGGCGATACTCTGCCATACCCAGGCGATACTCTGCCATACCCAGGCGATACTCTGCCATACCCAGCCATACCCTGCGATATTCTGCGATACCCTGCGATTCCCTGCAGTGCTCGCTACGATCAAAGCCAGGATCGTTTTTTTATTTTATTTCAAGCTTTCCAGCCTAGAGGTGAGATGTGGGGTCTTATTGACCCCATATCTCACTGTAAAGAGGACCTGTCATGCCATATTCCTATTACAAGGGATGTTTACATTCCTTGTAATAGGAATAAAAGTGATCAAAAAATTTTTTGGGGGGAAAAAAAGTGTCAAACTAAAATAAAAAAAGTAAAATGAACAATAAAAAAAAAAAAAATAAAAATAATTTAAAGCGCCCCTGTCCCCGTGCGCTCGCATGCAGAAGCGAATGCATACGCAAGTCCCGCCCACATATGAAAACGATGTTCAAACCACACATGTGAGGTATCGCTGCGAACGTTATAGTGAGAACAATAATTTTGGCCCTAGACCTTCTCTGTAACTCAAAACATGTAACCAGTAAAAAGTTTTAAAGCGCCGCCTATGGGGATTTTTAAGTAGCGAAGTTTGGCGCCATTCCACGAGCGTGTGCAATTTTGAAGGGTGACATGTTGGGTATCTATTTACTCGGCGTAACTTCATCTTTCACATTATGCAAAAACATTGGGCTATATTTACAGTTTTTTGTTTTTTGTAAAGCACAAAACTTTTTTTTCCCCAAAAAAACGCGTTCGAAAAATTGCTGCGCAAGTACCGTGCTAGATAAAAAGTTGCAACGACCGCCATTGTATTCTCTAGGGTCTTTTCTAAAAAAAAACATATATAATGTTTTGGGGTTCTATGTAATTTTCTAGCAAATAAATGATGATTTTTACATGTAGGAGAGAAATGTCAGAATTGTCCTGGGTGCTCCAGAACGTCTGATGGTGCTCCCTGCATGTTGGGCCTCTGTATGTGGTCACACTGTGTAAAAGTCTCACACATGTGGTATCGCCATACTCAGGAGTAATAGCAGAATGTGTTTTGGGGTGTAATTTGTGGTATGCATATGCTGTGTGTGAGAAATAACCTGCTAATATGACAATTTTGTGAAAAAAAAAAGAAGAAAAAAAAAAAATCTTGATTTTGCAAAGAATTGTGGGAAAAAATTACAACTTCAAAAAACTCACCATGCCTCTTTCCAAATACCTTGGAATGTCTTCTTTCCAAAAAGGGGTCATTTGGGGGGTATTTGTACTTTTCTGGCATGTTAGGGTCTCAAGAAATGAGATGGGCCGTCAGTACTTCAGGTGTGATCAATTTTCAGATATTGGCACCATAGCTTGTGGACTCTATAACTTTCACAAAGACCAAATAATATACCCCAATTTGTACTTATTTTTACCAAGGATATGTAGCAGTATAAATTTTGGCCAAAATTTATCAAGAAAAATGACAAAATTTGCTAAATTTTATAACAGAAACGAAGAAAAATTCATTTTTTTACCGAATTTTCAGTCTTTTTTCTTTTATAGCGCAAAAAATAAAAAACCCAACGGTGATTAAATACCACCAAAAGAAAGCTCTATTTGTGTGAAAAAAATGACAAAAATTTCATATGGGTACAGTGTTGTATGACTGAGTAATTGTCATTCAAAATGTGAGAGCACCGAAAGCTGAAAATTGGTCTGGTTATTAAGGGTGTTTAAGTGCCCAGTGGTCAAGTGGTTAAAAAAATAAAAAAAGGCCAAAAACGCCTATAATTGAAATGCAGCTAAATGTGGGTTACCGCGTTTAGCGTCGGAAACTTCGGCATCTGAACTAATTTTTTTGCCTAAAAAAAAAAAAAAAAAAAAAAAAAAAAAAAGCCTATAAAAAACGCAACTGTACACGAAACACGAGTTACCGCGTTTAGAAGCATTTGGCGCTTGAAATGCCTCTAAACTCAGCGTCTGAACTCATTTTTTTGCTTTCCAAAAAAGGCCTCTAAACTCAACTGCCTAAAAACAACATTAAGGGCCTGTTCACACCATAAAAACGCAGTCCGGATGCGTTCCAGGTGCTTTTCTGCATACGTGTTTTTGATGCGTTCCATTGCGTTTTTGATGCGTTTTTAATGCAGTCCAGTGCTTATTTCCCCCCTCCTTTTTCTTAACCTTAAATAAGGACAATTTTTATTGTTGCAGTGCGTTTTTGGTGCATTTAGGTGCGTTCCGGTGTGTTCCAGTGCGTTTTACAGCGTTCCAGTACAGTCCAGTGCAGAAAAAAAAATGTAGCATGTTCTACTTTTTTTTCCTGGACCTGGAACGGACTGGAACTGACCACACTGGTGTGAACTATGCCATTGAAAACCATATAACCTACTTTCCATGCGTTTTTGATGCAGAAAAAAAAACGCACTGGACTGCATGTGGTGTGCACTGGCCCTTAAACAAACCTGTGTACATGTACACATAAAGATGACATTGAAGGAGTTCAGGGGCAGTTGAAAAAGTGTCCAACTGCCTCTGAACGTGCGTTTAGCAGCAGCAGTGTACATGAGGCCTAAACATACACCATGTAGTAGGTCTCTGCTGAGAGTAAAACTGAAAACGACAGATAAGGAATACATAGAACAACCATCTTACACCTGAAGGTAGAACTTCTATATTTAGTCAGTTGGTAAACATGAGGACAGGCAAGTGGGAGGCTTTAACTTCCTCTACTGGTTTCCTTTCGTTTGATGTCAAAAGTATTTGGACATGAAACAGGGATAGTAAAGAAATACTTAATTGCCCAACATTTCCCCAGGCAGAAGCTGTAACACGAGTTTATTTATTAAGAAACTGAAAGGTGTAATGGCTGTACATTATAGGGTTAAAGTATCATAATTAATGTATACATTGCTCCACAGCCAACAATCATATAAACCTACACTAGAATATGGCAACAAATTAATATTTGCACATTGGCTGCTGTGGGATGTATAGACACTTCTTGTAAAAGATAAAAGATATACAGCCCACCTCCCGGAATCAGAGGAAATCTACCCCAACAGTTACAGACAAACCCCCCTACAGACCCCGATCTCTCCATAAAGAGCACAGGTCACATGCCTGCTGCTGTCACAAAGGATGTTTACATTATGATTTATATCACTAGTAAAAAGGCTCGATTTATATCAACTCAATTTAAATCATAATTTTTAAAGAGCAACTGTCATCTCTGTCCCGCAGTGGCTCCTCCTCTGACCTGCTGTTGACTCACCGACAGTCCCATTCAGTTTAATGGCACAGCTGGTGATGCGGCAGTGACACAAGTCGAGAAACGTGGCGGTAGCAGGAGCTGCCATGATGGATCTGAAATGACAGGTGCTCTTTAAAAATGTAAGGACTTATTCTTGCCGCTAGTTAGAATCTTTAATATATGCAAAAAAAAAAAAAAATGAAGGTTTCCTATTTAGAATAGCTGTCAGGTTTGCAAAACAGCAATATCAGAACAAATTCAGTTGGAAGTGAACATAGATTTGCAAAACAATGGGATAAAGGAATATTCCTGAACTTTATTTTATCTCATGGTTACTGTGAAATTGTGTGAGTACATCAATGCAGTGCATGTCATCTCAGCTTGGATTCATTGAATGAGTTTACCAAAAATGTAAATATTGCAGAATATACAGCCTCATGCAATATAACTAAGCTCCATTTCATGCTGAATAAACTAAAATTATTAATGTATCTTTTTTTGGATCATTGATTTATATCCACCCTGGGTGAAACTACAAATCCCATCATGCCTCTGCCTCTAGGAGTCATGCCTGTGATTGTTAGGGTCTTGCAATGTCTCATAGGACTTTTAAGACAGTTGGAGGGGCCGAGGTTGCCTACCCCTGCTATACACGATCACTGTAGTGTATGTGTACTTAACAAGTTGTGTAATAGAAGAAGATAGATAGAGAAATATATATATATATATATATATATATATATATATATATATATATAATCTCAACACAAAAGAAAGAAAAAAGAAAGAAAAAAGTGGCCCGTGGGGCTTTAACAAGAGTAATGCTCATACAAAAGTGCAACAAAGTTTTTAAAAATACAAAAGAAAATTTATTAGGATTTGACAAAACATGTGTATAAAAAAAAAGGCAACATAAACATCTCTACTTATAAAAGGGCGAATGATATACATAGTAGTGAGTCATTCACCAGATTGACATACTGTGGCAATGCTGAAGCTGCATTCTCTATGCATTTCACAAGACAGAACCTGCTTCATCACAGCTCACGTTGCTATAAGTACAGATATAGGCAGTAAAAATCACAGGTAGGATCTGTCAGCAACTGCAGAACCAAGGCCCGAAAGGTGATGGATAAAGGCCCCTGTAAAACCGGGACAAGGGGCTTTTGGAGGGTACTGCAGGGTAGGCTCTTGCCTACTGACTATGGGCCCTGGCTTTAGCTGACTGTGTGGTACAAAATTCTGTGTGAGTTTACAATAATGGCAGCTCCAGTTTGCACCTAAGCTAGTGTCGTCTAGTTCTAATTCTGAGCTACAATATCTGGTTCCAGAGTGGAGGAAGCTTGGCGAAGGCACCCATGTTGGGTGCCAGGCAGTTTATAATGCATCAAGTGCTTGGGCGTTAATATTTTAATTTTCTAGAATAATAGTTTAAATATAGTTTGTGTAAACATGCATTTAGACGCCTTAATGTGTTTACAAGCATCTTTTCTGCCAAAAACGCTGCTGCTCCTGGATGCACTGGGCTCACATACACTATATTACCAAAAGTATTGGGACGCCTGCCTTTACACGCACATGAACTTTAATGGGAACTTAGTCTGTAGGGTTCAATATAGAGTTGGCCCACTCTTTGCAGCTATAACAACTTCAACTCTTCTAGGAAGGCTGTGCATAGGGTTTAGGAGTGTGTCTGTGAGAATGTTTGACCATTCTTTCAGAAGCACATTTGTGAGGTCAGGCACTGATGTGGACGTGAAAGCGTGGCTCACAGTCTCTGCTCTAATTCATCCTAAAGATGTTCTATCGGGTTGAGGTCAGGTCTCTGTACATGCCAGCCAAGTTCCTCCACCCCAAACGCACTCAATGTCTTTATGGACCTTGCTTTGTGCACTGGTGCGCATTCAGGTTGGAACAGGAAGGGCCCATCCTCAAACTGTTCCCACAAAGTTGGGAGCATTAAATTGTCCAAAATTGTCTTGGTATGCCAATGCCTCAGGAGTTCCCTTCACTGGAACTAAAAGGTCCAAGCCCAACCCCTGAAAAAACAACCCCACACCATAATCCCCCCTCCACCAAATGATTTGGACCAGCGCACAAAGCAAGATCCAGCCTGGGGTCTGGTGCATTTTTGGTCCGAATTTTTGCCTGGATTCTCACCCGCATTTGACCCAAAAATGCACAGGACCCTTTTGGAAACCGCACTATGGTTGCCCTGGACATGTGTGACCCGGCTCCACTGGGGCTCAATTCACACTAATGTGTTTTTTGATGACTTTTGCAGAAATGCAAGGACATTTTCTAACATGGGTTACTAGGGAACATGTTCACATCAATGCATTTGATGCCTCTGTGTTTTTGGAAAGGGTCAGGGTCCCCCCCCCCCCCCTCCCTCGCAAAATGCAGCATTTTACATGTAATAGACTTCAATGGACCCGCATCCAAAATGAAAGTACCACGTTTTTACCGCAATTATTTTTTTTTAGCTGTGCATTCACTGTATAAGTGGTTGCTAAGGAGGGGGCTGGAAAGCCGGCCACCACGTCCTTAACCAATGAGTCATCAGCTGTCGGCGGGCTTCCCCGCTGAATGAAAAAGAAAAGAATTGCCAAAAAATAAATAAAAGGAGGTGGGGTCCCCCCCAAAATCCATACTAGACCCTTATCCAAGCATGCAGCCCGGCAGGTTTAGGAAAGGGAGGGGAAGAGCAAGCACCCCCCCCCCTCCTGAACCATACCAGGCCGCATGCCCTCAACATGGGAGGGTTCTCTGCGCCTCCCACCCCCAAGCACCTTGCCCCCATATTGAGGGACAAGGGCCTCTTCCCGACAACACTTGCCTGCTGGTTGCCGGGGGGGGGGGCTTATCGGAATCTGGAAGCCCCCTTTAAAACCGATCCCGGCCTCCCCCCTATGTGAATGAGTCTGGGACACATTGTACCCCTACCCGTTCACCAAAAAAAATAATAAATACAGTAGACAGATTTTGATTAAAGTATTTTATTAAAAATATCATCTTCTTCCTCCAGTCTTCATCTTCTCCCGCATCTTCTTCCTCCGGGCTTCTGCTTCTCCCGCTGCTTTTTCTGCTCTTCTTCTACCACACCTCATCCTTATCTAAGACATGCTTGACATCGGCGCGGATAGATCCTCGGGACGCAGCAACGAAGGAGGGTCATCGGCAGCAGAGGAAGGAGAACCCCGGACAAAGAAGAACGAACGAACGGAGAAAGAAGAGTGGAAGAAGCAGCAGAAGGAAAAGCCGGAGGAGGAAGAAGCGGGGGAAGAAGATATTTTTAATAAAAGGACTTGTCGTCAAAAACTGTCTACTGTATTTTTTTCACACTACACTCCTTTTTATTGTGAATGGGTAGAAGTACAATGTACCCCATGCAAATTCACATGGGGGGGGCGGGATCTGGGGGACTCCAGATTCCGATAAGCCCCCCCTGCAGACCCCGACAACCACCGGCAAGGGCTGTCAGGAAGAGGCCCTTATCCCCATCAACATGGGGGCAAGGTGCTTTGGGGCGTGGAGGGCAGAGCCCCCCCCTGCCCCAAAGCATCCACCATCCCTTTTCTGACCTGCCGCGCTGCATGCTCGGATAAGGGTCTGGTTTGGATTTTTTATTTTTGGCATGGGGGGGTGCACTCCCAATCCATACTAGACCCAAGGGCCTGGGACCCACGCTGTTTTTTTTTTTTCCACTTTTTTTAGCCAGCAATTTCTTTTACACTTAGCAGGGAAGCCCGCTGACAGCTGATGACTCATCAGTTGTTAAGGGTGCGGCGGTCAGCTTCCCGACCCCTCCTTAACCAGCTATATATGGTGTAAAAAAAAAAAAAAAGCCAATCAGGAGGGAGAGTCCTGGAAAGCCAAGGCTCTCGTGCAACACTGCTGGATCGAGATGGGGCTCAGGTAAGTATTAGGGGAACTGCTGCACGCAGATGTTTTTTTTTTTAATCTTAATGCATAAGGATAAAAAAAAAACCTTCTGCCTTTACAACCTCTTTAAGGACTTTGTTTTTGTTTTATTTGGATTTAAGGAATAATTATTATGGACACACTGGAGGAGACTTACTAAAACTGGTACACACAGAATCTAGTGCAGCTCTGCAAAGTAACTAATCGGGTTCAAACTACAGCTTGTTCAATTAAACTTTGACAATATAAATAAATACAATTTTAAAAAAGCTGCAAAATCGCGTGTCTAAAAACACGAAAAGCCCTGCAAAAAGCACTGCAGAAATGCTCCACAGCAACATGCATAGGATGCGAATCGAGCCGAAGAGCCGGTCACACTCACAACTCATGCGAATTGGATGAAACCCGCATCCAATTCACACATATGTAAACCCGGCCGAAGTAGGTTTCTATTTCTGCCTCTAAAAAAACCCTGCCACTAAACACTGCTAAAAGCCTATGTGTGTATGGACACATTGGCTAAAATGCAGGGGAGTTTGAAGGTAAAATAAAAGCCAAAATGTCCCTAGAAGCAGCTGCAAAAACGTCCAAAAAAAAAAAAAAAACACCACAACAACGAACACAAAGTACAGCCCTTGTGCTTGCCTGTGAGGTCTGCTCAGTGAAGGCCGGGCTTAGACTTTTCATATTAATCTGATTAAATGAAGACTTTTATTCATGTGGCATTAGGTTTGAGCTCATTTGCACTAATAATAAAATATGTGATACATCTCTTTGCATGGGTGCTATATAAAGCAAAAGGTAAAAGAAGAGAGGCTCAGGACTCAATCTTATCCAAGCAGCTGAGTATCATATGGCAGAATTAGTAATCAGCCACAGTGCTCCTTACAATCCTACCACAATGTCATGTCTAGGGTTACAAGATTATATAAGGAATTATGTTTCTTGTAACCTTCATCTAAATTGGAATGTCAAAGTAGGCTTCATGCTATAAGCTGTTCAATTAACACTTTTAATTAAAAATGAATCAGTAGTAAAGGAGGAAAATGGTAATCCTTTACCCAAGAAAAAGTAGGGGAGCCATGTTTAAAAAAAAAAAAAAAAATAAATAAAAAAAAATAAAAAAAAAAAAAAGGTACATATAGCTATTCCAGATTGGAAATACTTCTGATAACGTGAATGATTTAGAAGGCTGAAAATAAACATAAGTGAAGCGCAACTCAAAATTCTGAATATAAATTATAATTGACAACATATCCTATTGTTGATCCTATTGAATCAATATAAGCATATGTCCCAAATTTATATATATATGAGGGTGGAGCCCAGAACCCTGGTCCTGACTCTACAAAAAGCATAGAACCCACCTGAACAATCAGTGCCCCGGCTATCCCTAAAACCTGGATAAAGGCAGCTACCAAAAACAGCTGTATCAACCTCCGCGCCACGAAAATATATATATTGTGCTACTATATGTAAAAAACTAACAAAAAGCTGCTCCCTTGAAAAATCGTGCGATTTTGAGATTGTGAAAATTGTGCAAATAGGGGCGCTACATAATCTTAAAATATATAATGTTGTAAGCACCAATCGTGCAAAAAAATTGAGAATTGAAAATTCTAAGGTGCAGAAACCCTCTATATTATAAGTAGACGGTAATTAGTAATTCCCGTGTAACAGTATGACCTGCATACATTCAAAAATAAATATAATATATGTATAACAGTTACACTCTCGTGCGACTATAAGGATGAATTTTTTCCTATATACTTTCACATAAAACCGCAGAAATTGCTCAATGATAAACACATTGCAAAAATCATATAGTGATATAAATAAAGTCCATTAGGGTAAGTGAACCCCTCCAAATAATAATTGTGACAAAAAAATCTTCTTGTGATGTGTAGTTTCCACTTGTTCAAATATAATCTTGTCAGCAGAATTCAAGACCCTTAACCATAAAGAATCCTCCTCCAATCACCCAATAGTGAAAAAATAAGCTGGCTGCTTACCAGATTGTATTGACTACTTTAACTAAAAAGTGAGTCAATAGTGCTTGCACAGGTATGTGCCTGTTCACATAAGATATGTCAGGAAATGGCAGGACGTGACCAGGTACCGCCGCCGACGTACGTTTCGTTGACACGTCTTCAGGGAACGTCTCCTGAAGACGTGTCAACGAAACGTACGTTGGCGGCGGTACCTGGTCACGCCCTGTTTCCAATACTTCCGGTTCCTGGCTGTCTGGTTGTCGGTGGCGCAAGCTGGAACGCACGCTGTGGACACAGAGCCGGTCGGAAGAGATCTCTAATATACATCTACAAAAATACAACGCAAGCAGCCCCAATGCCGGGTTGGGCACCGAGACATGCGAGTAGCCATGTGGCTAGGTTTTTAAACATTTTTTTAAATAAAAAACAGTATTATGCTGCTATGTAGCTGTGCTTTGCTCCTTTTCATGTATCCTGCCTGAGCTACTTGGGAGGAAGAGTACCTGTCACCATTTCCTGACATATCTCATGTGAACAGGCACAAGCACTATTGACTCACTTTTTAGTTAAAGTAGTCAATACAATCTGGTAAGCAGCCAGCTTATTTTTTCACTATTGGGTGATTGGAGGAGGATTCTTTATGGTGAAGGGTTTTTTTGAGCAATTTCTGCTGTTTTATGTAAAAGTATATAGGAAAAAATTCATCCTTATAGTCCCACGAGAGTGTAACTGTTATACATATATTATATTTATTTTTGAATGTATGCAGGTCATACTGTTACACGGGAATTACTAATTACCATCTACTTATAAGATAGAGGGTTCCTGCACCTTAGAATTTTCAATTCTCAATTTTTTTGCACATGATTGGTGCTTACAAAATTATATATTAATTTAAGATTTATGTAGCGCCCCTATTTGCACAATTTTCACTATCCCTAAAACCTGGTCCCAGGATTGGAGATTTTCTCCCAACCAGATCACTACGAAATCTCCGGGCTCCATATCTCAAAAACAGCATTTTAACAACCATCAAGGAAACTTGTAAAAAAAATAAATAAATAAATAAAATTTTAATAAAAGTTGAAAAGTTTCCTCCAAATTAGACAAGCACCCTGGAGCCTCTCAACATGCCTTGTTGAGAATACTGGGCGACATACACCATCCCAGATAACTGCACTGTCACAATGAAAAATGTTTTTTTACTTACGCTTCTACTAAGGCTAGCTATACATGCACAAATGTCACAATATAAAACATACAGTATGTAAACCCAATCACTAAAATATAAGCTTTACCTTAGGGATGTAATTTGTTACACATTTTGAAAAGTGCAGCCATCAATAAAATAACACCTTGGGATTCTGCCATAAAGTTCCCTGTTATAAGGGTGACAACACTGTCTCTCAGTTGTGCTCTTGCATTGTTATTCTGTCACATGGGACTTTCAATAGAGATTACACATGGCCATTTTAACAGTATGCAGGCGTAGCCAACAGTTACCATTAGGAAACCCACCCTAAAGCTGGACATAGACAGACCGAAATTCAGCCAGTTCAGCAGGCTAGTCGTATTTTTTTTTTTTAAGCTTGATCACTGCCAGCAGCTAGATCCACCAGCAGCGATCATTGTATTCCGATGACTGAGAAACCTCCCGCTGTCAGAATACAATAGCGCAGTGGGAGGGAATCCCCCATCAACACTGTCTGTTTACTGAGCAATTTTCTTTCCTTCAATTTATGGTTGATTCCTCCATCCGCTCCAATGGCAGACTGAACACCCCAACAGTGACTGCATCCCCCCCACCCCCGCTGTCCAAATACAAAATGGCGCAGGGGTGGAAATCGAATGAATCAATTGTTTTCATTCAGCATACTGGCTGAACTAATAAGAAAAAAAAAAAATATATATATATATATATATATATATATATATATATTATATATATATATTATTATATATATATATAATTTTTATATATTTTATAATTTATATAATTTTATATAATTTTTTTTTTTTTTATTAATAAAAAACACACAACACATGTTAAGGCCAGCTTTAGGGTGAACGCCCTAACTGAATTACATTTAGTTTGCTAAAGCATTGCAGATCAAACAACTGCCATTTGTGTTTTTAGGCTCAGTTCACACTGCCACAGCGTTACTTTGCCAGGCGACTTCTGCGCGACTATGAAGCAACTATAGGGAATGTCTGTATAAATCTTCCTGTAATGTCGGAATTCACACGAATTAAGATAAGGATCCACCTTGGAGGCAACTTCTATTAAAGTCTATGGAAACAAGTCGGATAGAAGTCAACTTGAAGTAGTACAGGAACCTTTTCTAAAGTTGAAGCAACTTCAGTAGTGCCAATTAAGACAGGTCTCATTGACTAAAATGGGATTTCACATGTCACGTGACTTGCGGTCTCACAAGTCGGATCCCAAGTCGCGGCAGTGTGAACTGAGCCTTAAAGCGGTAGTTATCTCTTATACGAAAATTAAAATAGATTGTGACAAAAACCTGCAGGGAAACAATGTGCTAGTATGCACTGCATCCCTTCAGCAGTTTTGCTTTCACCGCCAATAGGGATTCCATCTTCATCTGGTCTTCCTTTCTGGGTTTGCACGCTCTGGCCGTTTGAAAAACTGGGCCATGATGACGTCACTCTCTCTCTCCATCTTATAGCCTGCCAATGCTGCCCCAGCTCCTCTGCCCCTCCATAATCATTTATGTATCATATCCAAGATTCTGTTTCAAAGCACCTGAATGTCTACATATGGGAAACTTTCACAGGTAAAGAACATGCCTAAAATTAGGTTAAATGCACATATTGATTTTATGAAAATATTGTTGCTGCTATAAATGGTCTGACGACAGGGTCCATGAAAGCAAACCCTTACTGTGAAAAATACAGAATCTGCCACTTACTGAAAATGCTAGCTGCCTGGTTGTTTTTGACCTCCATACTTTGAGTTTCTGACCCAGAACAAACATGAAGCTTGCGAAATCACAGGAAAGTGAGTCCTGATATTTGTTCCTGTATACTTGCTTTAGACCAATGGCTCAAAATATTGGAGTCTTTTGGATCAATAGCCAGGCAACTAGCATGTTCAAAAGGAGAAATAAAGACGCAGTTTAGGTATGGCAATATTTTGACTCTGAAGCTAGTGATAATCACTGTAGAAGCAGTATCTACTACATCCCTAGTCAAAAGTTTTGAGAATGACACAAATATTACATTGTCACAAAGTCTGCTGCCTCAGTTTTTATGATTGCAATTTGAATACCCTGAATGTTATGTAGAGTGAGCAGATGAATTGCAATGTCCCTCTTTGCCATGAAAAATTAACTTAATCCCCAAAAAAGTTCCACTTCATTTCAGCATGCCACAAAAAGGACAAGCTGACATGTCAGTGATTCTCTCGTTAACACAAGTGTCATTGTTGACTAGGGATGAGCCAAACACCCCCCTGTTCGGTTCGCACCAGAACCTGCTAACAGACCTAAAGCTTGTGTGAACTTTAGAACCCTATTAAAAAGTCTATGGGACTCGAACGTTCAAAATCAAAAGTGCTAATTTTAAAGGCTAATATGCATGTTATTGTCATAAAAGAGTGTTTGGGGACCTGGGTACTGCCCCAGTGGACATGCATCAATGCAAAAAAAAGTTTTAAAAAACGGCTGTTTTTTCAGGAGCAGTGATTTTAATAATGCTTAAAGTGAAACAATAAAAGTGTAATATTCCTTTAAAATTTTGTACCTGGGGGTGTGTATAATATGCCTGTAAAAGGGCGCATGTTTCCTGTGCTTAGAACTGTCCCTGCACAAAGTGTCATTTTTGCAGGAAAAAAAGCTATTTAAAATCACTCGCGGCTATAATGAATTGCCGGCTCCCCGTAATACAGAGAACTGTCATTCATTGAAAGTCATTGACGAAAAAAAAAAAAAAAAACATGGGGGTTCCCCCAAATTCAATTACCAGGCCCTTCAGGTCTGCTATGGATATTAAGGAGAACCCTGGGTCAAATAAAAAAAATAAAATAAATAAAAGACGTGGGGTCTCCCTCAAAATCCATACCAGACCCTTATCCGAGCACGCAACCTGGCAGGCCGCAGGAAAAAGAGGGGGGGACGAGAGCGCCCCCCTCCCTCCTGAACTGTACCAGGCCACATGCCCTCAACATTGGGAGGGTGCTTTGGGGGTCTGTGACCCCTCAAAGCACCATGTCCCCATGTTGATGGGGACAAGGGCCTCGTCCCCACAACCCTGGCCATTGATTGTGGGGGTCTGCGGGCAGGGGGCTTGTCGGAATCTGGAAGCCCCCTTTAACAATGGAACCCCCAGATCCCAGCCTCCCCCCCCTGTGTGAAATGGTAAGGGGGTACAAAAGTACCCCTACCATTTCACCAAAAAAGTGACAAAAATGTTAATGACAGGAGACGGTCTTTGACAATTCCTTTGACAATTCCTCTGTTAACCATGGTTACCTGCATGGAAACACATGCAGTCATCATTGCTTTGCACATAAAAGGGATTCACAGGCAAGGATATTACTGCTACTAAGATTGCATCTAAATCAACCATTTATCAGATCATCAAGAACTTCAACAAGAGAAGTTCAATTGTTGTGAAGAAGGCTTCAGGGCACCCAAGAAAGTCCAGCCAGTGCCAGGACCGTAGGGTGTGTAGCAGACAGGTGTGAGGGCATCTTTGGAGATGGCCCGGTGTCAAGAAGGGCAGGAAAAAGCCACTTCTCTCCAGGAAAAACAGAGACAGACTGATATTCTGCAAGAGGTACAGGAATTGATTGGACTGCTGAGGACTGGGGTAGGCATCCAGAAAAAGGCGAGCGCTACCATCAGTTGTGTCATGCCAACAGTAAAGCATCCTGAGAACATTCATGTGTGGGGTTGCTTCTCAGCCAAGGGAACGGGCTCACTCACAATTTTGCCTAATAATAAAGCCATGAATAAAGATTGGTACAAAAAACATCCACCGAGAGCAACTTCTCCCAAGCATCCAAGAACAGTTTGGTGAGGAACAATGCCTTTTCCAGCATGATGGGACACCATAATGATAACTAAGGGGCTTGGGGAACAAAAACATGGAAATTTTGGGTTCATGGCCAGGGAACTCCCCAGACCCTTATCCCATTGAGAACTTGTGGTCAATCCTCAAGAGGTGATTGAGTGAACAAACCTCCCCCCCCCCCCCCACACAAATTGACAAACTCCAAGCATTGATTATGCAAGAATGGGCTGTCAGGATGTGGCCCAGAAGTTGATTGACAGCATGCCAGGGCAGATTGCAGAGGTCTTGGAAAAGAAGAAGGGGCAACACTGCAAATATTGACTCTTTGCATAAACTTAATGCAATTGTCAATAAAAGCCTTTCACACTTATGAAATGCTTGCAATTAAACTTCAGTATACCATAGTAACATAGTAACATCTGGCAAAAAGATCTAAAAACACTGAGGCAGCAGACTTTGTGAAAATAAATAATTTGTGCCATTCTCAAAACATCTGGCCAGGGCTGTACAGCGATTTCCAGCTTTCATAGGGATCCCACATACATAGAAACAAATGTGTGTGACCACACTCAAAATATCAAATGTTGAGCCTCATGCACAGCGGAAGTTCTAAAAACGCCAGTAACTTTAGCTGTAGAATGCTGCATTAAAAACTTAGTTTTTTTGCGTTTTGCATTAGCATTTTTTAAGCGTTTGTGGGAGCATAGTTTTGCTAAAAAAAAAAACGCAAAAGCTTATGGATCAAAAAAGCTCATAAGCGCAGAATAGTCAAGTTTTTCACCGTTTTTACAGCTGAAAAAATTCTACTAGTTCTGTGTGCATGGACACTGGGAAGTTTACTGGCTGTAGGGAAAAAATAAAAAAAATAAAAAACACCTGAAGTTAAAAACAGCAGCTGTTAAAAAAACACACACACAAAACACACACACACACACACACTTAAAACTACCTAAAACAAGAAAAAAAAAAAAAAAAAAAAAAAAAAAAGTGTTCAAATAATACTATATAACATGTATCAACAAAACATTCACTTTCAGCTTAGTTCACAAACTATGGGGGAAGACTTACTAAAACTGGTGCAGCACTACACAGTAACCAATCAGCTTTCAGGTTGTATTGCCCGTTCAGGGTGATTTGACACATGATATGACATGTCAAAGCGCATGCCAAGTCACAGCCTATTGCTGGCAACAGCACCACCTGAGACTTTGCAGCGCCGCACGAATTTCCAGAAGTAGTTCCTGCACTACTTTTGGCACTTCAATAGACATCTGTGCATGAACCACACAGATGCCTTTCAAATTGCCCCCAAACTTGCAATGAAATGCAGGTTTGAAATCATACGAGTTCAGCTGAACTTGAACGATTTCAAACCCGCCTCCAATGTGAACGAAGCCTTATTGTCAAAGTTTAATTGAACAAGCTGAAGTTAGAAGCCGATTAGTTACTTTGCAGAGCTGCACTAGATTCTGTGTGCACCAGTTTTAGTAAATCTCCTCCAGTGTGTCCATAATAAGTATTCTTAAATCCAAATAAAACAAAAACAAAGTCCTTAACCACTTCAGCCCCGGGCCAATTGGCAGCCAAAGGACCAGGCCCCTTTTTGCGATTCGGCACTGCGACGATTTAACTGACAATTGCGTGGTGGTGTGACGTGGCTCCCAAACAAAATTGGCGTCCTTTTTTTCCCACAAATAGAGCTTTCTTTTGGTGGTATTTGATCGCCCCTGCGGTTTTTATTTTTTGCACTATAAACAAAAATAGAGCGACAATTTTGAAAAAAATGCAACATTTTTTGCTTTTTGCTATAAGAAATATCCCCAAAAAATATATAAAAAAAACATGTTTTTTTCTCAGTTTAGGCCGATACGTATTCTTCTACATATTTTTGGTAAAAAAAAAAAAAAAAAAATTATGCAATTAGCGATTATTGATTGGTTTGCGCAAAAGTTATAGCGTTTACAAAATAGGGGATAGTTTTATAGCATTTTTATTAATATTTTTTTTTTTACTAGTAATGGCGGCAATCAGCGATTTTTATTGTGACTGCGACATTATGGCGGACACATCGGACATTTTTGACACATTTTTGGGACCATTGTCATTTATACAGCAATCAATGCTATTTAAATGCATTGATTCCTGTATAAAATGACAGTTGTAGTGAAAGAGTTAACCACTAGGGAGAGGGGAGGGGTTATGGGCAGTGACGTGTGTGTGTTTTTTTACATTAGGGGGCGGGGCTGACGTCTGACGTCATTGATCGGCTTTCCCGATGACGGGGAAAAGCCAATCAATGACAGGCAGAGTAGGAAGTGCGGGGAGAGGTTTGTTTACACATACCTCTCCCCGTTCTTCAGCTCTGTGACCCGATCGCGGGACACCAGCGGCGATCGGGTCCGCTGGTCCCGCGGCCGGGGTTACGGAGCTCCCGAACGGGTCGCGAGCGCGACCCACGGGCAGGCATTTAAAGGGGATGTACAGGTACGTGCTTTTGCCTGCCCGTGCCATTCTGCTGACGTATATATGCAGTGGGCGGTCGAGAAGCGGTTAAAGAGGTTGTAAAGGCAGAAGGTTTTTTTATCCTAATGCATTCCATGCATTAAAAAGTGGATGTAAACCCAATGTCATCCTTTCTAAAAACTACTGCCATAGGGGTTATCTATAAGGATATACATGCCTCCTGCATGTATCTTTACCTGTCAAATGTCTCCCCTCTGTCTGTTAAGAGACCCGAAAAACTGCAGATTCTGGGGGTGGGTCTGTTGTTTGGAGCTCGGAGGGTGGAGTCGTGATGTCAGTAGACTCCGCGCCCACCTCTACACTCTCCTTGTCAATATGCATTTTCTCCTGTGTATTCCTTACACTGAACTTCTGCTATGATCTCTAACATCCAGTGAAAAGACAGGAAAGTAACCACATGACTTCAGCATGCCCAATTATGCTGAGGTGTGGAACATCCAATCCTGGCAGAGCAGCAGAAGAAAGGAGTGGGAGGGAATTAAAAAATAATGCATGTCTCTTAGGCTAGTGCACAGATATGTAAATCACCTGTCACTCACAGCAAGGGGGAGGATTTGACAAAGTTTTTCTCTGTTTGTCAAGATTTATCTCACTAAACAATAAAAGAGGATTGCTCAGAGCTGTATTAACTCTTTGTGGCAAGACTGGGATCAAATTGTATGAAATCTTATACTCTACATTATGACATCAAAAAAATAAATAAATAATGTTGGGTTTACATCCACTTTAAGATAAAAACCTTCTGTGTGCAGCAGCCCCCCTAATACTTACCCGAGCCCCATCTCGATCCAGCAATGTTGCACGAGAGCCTTGGCTTTCCAGGACTCTCCCTCCTTATTGGCTGGGACACAGCAATGGTTGCCATTGGCGCCCATTGCTGTCAAAGTCAGTGAGCCAATGAGGAGAAAGAGGGGGCAGGGCCAATGAACACACAGAGCAGTGGCTCAGGTGCCCGATAGAAAGCTGCTTGCTGTGGGGGCAGGAGGGAGGGGCCACGAGCGTCGGACAGGGGCCCAAGAAGGGGAGGATCTCAGCTGTTCTGTGAAAATCCTTGCCCAGAGCAGGCAAGTATGACTTTTTTTGTTTTAAAAATAACAAAAGGGACTTAAATATCACTTCAATGTCCATCATCACTTGTTTCTTTGCACACTCCACAATGAGTTTAGTGATTGCAGCTGGATAATTATTATATCTTTGGCATGGAGCCTTTCACATTTAAATGGCACATAAATAGTTACATTGGTCCAAGCTGGATCAACGTAAGACCCCTGTCACATGGGCATTTCCGGTCAGGTCTGCCTGTCAGTTTTTTAGGTGGACCTGATCAGAAGGTCCATAGAGCCCCAATGACAGGCAGATGTAAATGGACTTGTGTTCATTTACACCCACCTACCTCTGGGTCCTTCCAGATCTCGAAAAGTCCTTTTTCGTTTTTAAAGGCCAGATCAGAGGTAGCCTCATGTAAAATGTACAGTAAAGTCCATTTACACCCGGTCACCCATAGAGCTGAAAGGCCTCTGCCGTGTCCACTGGGCAGAATCTGAAAGGGCACAGATATGACATCTGTCACATTCAGCTCCAATCAGCAAGGGACCTGCTCACAGATACTCTGAGTCGACTCTGCCCCATGTGAAAGTCCAACAATGTAAAAAATGCCATACCTACATTTCTCAGGAAGTAATGGCTGGCACCCTAAGGCAGTCCATACATTATTATTAAAATAATAAATAAAATAAAGGCCCGAGTCCCTTATTCACACATTCGATGTGGATGGTTGAATCCTCTCGCTATGCTATTGTGTTCCAAAGGCTCCTTGCCTGCCATAAGAATACAATGGTCAGTGCTGCCAGCCATAGTCAAAGGCAAAACCCAACAGGCTGGTTGTACAGAAGTCGGTCAGTAGATTAACTTCTGTACAATCATCTTGCCCATACATGGATCGGAATTTGCCTGGTCCCTGCCAAATCAGATGAATTTTGATCCATGTATGACAAGCTTAAGCCTGCACTTAACTTAACTGCTGCCCAATCCACCATCAGAGCTGCAATAAAAATAAATGTGGGAACATGCAATACTCCCCTGCCTCCTGTTATTCATCCCTGGGTGCCTGGGCAGCCAATTTCCCGGCCTGATTGGGGGGTACGCTTAGTCATTAGCAAATACTATTGTACACTTGACCAGTATCAGCATATCTTTTTTCAGATACCTAAAAGCAACAGACTAGGACAACAAGGAAAGCAGCAAAATAAAGAGCGGGCACCTGGTTCCCACAGATGTAAGATACTCAACTAATCAGGAAACTATTGCAAGTTAGTGGGCACTCCAACCACCAACCCACCTAAAGGCCATTTATCTTTCCATTGGTCAAATTAGAAGAAAAAAAGTGCAATGTTAAAGATGAAGCCCATGAATTATCTTTTTAAAGGGCTCTTTCACATTAGGTGTGTCCTCAGAAAAGTGATCTGCATTCAAATGGATTTTCAGAGGGCATTTGACAGGTGGTGAGGCGGTGTTATATCGCCTCCTCCCCACCTGATCTAATCCCACAAATTGAATGTGGTTGTGGCACGGCTTCAATGGGCGAGTATGTCAGGTAAGGCCACTTTTCAAACTCTGCAGTATTCTCTCTAGTATTCAATTATACCTTAAAGATGTTTTGCAGGCACGACATGTGAACAGCTCTGCTAATAACATCCAGGTGGATGGCCGGGAGGCAGTAAAACCACAGCTCAGTCACCCATTTTAACAACCCCCCTTCCCCGAGGAGGTGGAGGTTGTGACATCATCTGTCCCTCCTCTCCATCTCATCCAATCAGAGAATGCCTAGCATTTATTGAAACAAGATACAAGGGGGTAGACCAATGGCAGATCTTAACCACTTCCAATCCAGGCATTTCTCGCCATCATGTACAAATCATTATTTTGCTAAAAAATTCTCGGAACCCCCAAGCATTTCTATATTACAGACACACACACACACACACACACACACACACACACGTGATCGTGGGCAGTGCGGCCGCCCTGTAGCGGCAAATGTGGTCTGGGGAGGTCAATATAAAACGGTTTCTTATAAGCTAAAAACATAATAAAAATATATACACGATATAAAAAGACACAAAAAATTGTTGCAGCTGTTTGTTTTATTACTTGCCAGCAGGCAAGTATCTGACTTGGTATCGATCTCTTCCCATCCCCTGTACAGCAGAGCTCAGACACAGAGGGAGAAGTAGTTCAAGGAGCCAATCAGCTGAGTCTGCAGTGTTCATGCTCTCACAGTGGCAAGCTGATAGGGCAAAACAGCAAAGTGTCAGCGAAATTAGCTAATCAGCATGCTGCTTCTTTCCTTGTCCACTCACTGGGGGAGAGTCAAGACCTGTTATGCCCTGTACACACGGTCGGAAATGCCAACGGAAAAAGTCTGATCGGATTATGTTGTCGGAAAATCCGATCGTGTGTGGGCTCCATCGGACTTTTTCCATCTGAATTTCCAACGGAAAAAGTTTGATAGCTGGATATAACATTTTCCAACAACAAAATCCGATCAGACTCTTTCCGATCGCGTGTACAGAATTCTGACGCACAAAGTGGCACGCATGCTCAGAAAAAAATTTGGAGACGAAAGCTATTGGCTACTGACCTCTACGTACTCCCGCCGTACGTTTTGCACGTCGCCTCATTCCGAACAATCGGATTTTTCGACAACTTTGTGCGACTGTGTGTATGCAAGACAAGTTTCGGAAGAAATCCGATGGATTTTGTGGTCGGAATGTCCGACCGTGTGTACGGGGCATAAGTGTTACTGGACAGCAGCAGAGAAAAATAAAGTCTTTCCCTACCAGAGAGGGCTGTTTATATCTCAGGAATGGATTGGCAGAAATACAAATGCTTTGGCAGGTAAGCAATTCCCATATATGAATTTCATCTATTTATTTAGCAGTTAAGTTCAGCTTTACATATAATATGCATCACATAACTGGCACCAACAAATGAGGGCTACATATGATCCAAAATGCTTTGCATTCATTCAGAAAATGAAATGATTTCTGAATGGCAGTTATGCCCAGCGGGCAACTTCCTGCATTAACGCAGCAGGGCGGCCGCACTCGACCCGGAAGCTAGGTGAGATCACTGGAGTAGTGGCGTTTACTACAATGGATTTCTTCCACACATATGGTATATGCATTGCTCCAAGCTGGACCAATGGAACTGTAAAAATATCCATACCTGGAATTCTTCTTTAAACCTGAGCTGAAAGTAATGTACAGGTTGAGTGAAAGTGAAGCCGGCCATAGACGGTTTGAATCTCGGCTGGGAGATTTGAACACTGTATTAACAGGCCGATTGATCAACTCGGGTACAACCAGCAAGCTGCATTTTTAATGCGATTATTGCCAGTGGCACTGTGTTCTCCTGGCATAAATGACTCCCCACGCCAGGAGGACACAAAAGCTCTGCAGGAGGGATTCCTCTCTCCCCCCCCATTAACACTGACTGTGGTTACAGGAAAGGAAAATCACACCATCTCTGGATGGCTTAAGAATTTTTGAGGCCCCTTTCACGCAGGATGGATCCGTGACGATCCGCCCCGTAAAGATCTGCTGATCCCCGCTGAGCCGGCGGATGACAGGGCGGTCCGCTCTCCTCTATGGGGGATCGGATGAACACGGACCGTCTGTCCGTGTTCATCCGATCTGCTCTGCAGATGGATAAAAATATAGGATTTTCCTTCGTCTGCAGAATCGGACCATAGCGGAGACGGACGATATCGGGTGTTAGTGGATGTTCATCCGCTGACACCCGCTGTCCCATAGGGATGCATGAAATACAGACATACGGTCCGCATGTGTGAAAGGGGCCTTAATGTTATTCCAAAAGTAATTTTTAATCAACAGTTTTCATATTGGGACAATGCTCTCTCCCCGTTTCCCAAGTACTCTCCTGTGTTGTTATCCTGTCACACTCATTTGCAATGGAGATCACAAATGGCCAGAATATTGCTCATCAGGTCTTGCTCCCATCGGCAATGATGTCCGTATAGCATGAACAGGGTGTCTTCTGCAGTGTCTCAACTTCCAGATGTTGTGTGCTGGCAGCCCACTAAGCCACTGACCGCACACCAGACAAAATTAGCGGGTCCGTGCAGCCGCTGCATCCTAAAAGACTTTAATTGGGCTGTCTACATGCAACACCTGGAAGTTGACCACTGTGAAGAAAACAGGCTTTTCACTTGTTATGGGTATCACTGTTCTTGTGGACAAGGCACTATCCCAGCAAGTCCACTGCTGAAACCATCAGGAAGCCCGGCCTGAGCAATGACCTGCAGTCAGAGCTGGAATCGAGGCATGTAGACAGGAAGTGGCTGCAAAAGGGCTGCCGGAGTCAGCAGGAAGAAGATGCAATGAAGGATAAAAATAAATTTAAAAATATAAATTGTGTACAACACGTGCCATTTTAGCACACTAAATATCATTCATTTGGGGTTAACATCTATTAAATGCTTGTCTATTCTAGAATTCAAAGCATTCCTATACTGGAGTAATGCTCTGTAATTGACAGGTGGATTGAGATATCCTTTAGAACTAAAGCTCTCACATTCTGGGCCTTCCTAATCCTCTTAAATTGGTTGAAACTGTACGGTCTCTCTTTAATTTTAAAAAGTACTGTTAATACTATAAAAAAAAAAAAAAATTAATATAATATATATATATATATATATATATATATATATATGCTGCACAATTAATTAGCAAGAATCGTTATTGCGATCTTGACTACAAGTGTTTCACAATTCTTTTTATCTAAAGAATTCTCTCTGCTCTTCTGAAGCCCTCAAAAGGAAGAAGGAGAAAAAAAAAAAATCGGGCAGTCTGCCAAGAATCAAAACATTCTTTATCAGTTGAACGTAAGTATAAACATTGTAACAATGTCAATGAAATAGACTTTGTGTGTAAGTGAAAAAAAAAAAAGTTTAACCACTAAACCTTTTTCTGACATTTGTTGGTTTCAAGTTTTTTGTTCAAAAATTACTTAGAACCCCCAAACACACATTATATAATTATTATTTTTTTTATAGTAGACACACTAGAGAATAAAATGGTGGTTGTTGCAATATTTTATATCACACTGTATTTGCGCAGCGATTTTTCAAATGCAATTTTTTTGGAAAAAAATAAATAAAAAAAAAAAAAACCAACCATTAAAGTTAGCCCATTTTTTATTTTTTTTTGTATAAATGTGAAAGATTTTACGTCGCGAGAATCGTGATCTTTTTATTCTTAGCAAAAAAAATATTGTGATTCTCATTTTGGCCAGAATCATGTGCACACACACACATATATATATATATATATATATATATATATATATATATACACACACACACACACACACACACACACACATATATACACACTTTAATATATAGGTCAGTTATCTAAAATATATAAAAAAAAATAATATTTCACTGGACCACCCAACTACAAACTGCGATTTTTAATATATATATGGCTTTGTTGCTTTCGATGTGATCCCACTATAAAGACACTTGTCACCAGACCAGCAAGCGCAATCAGTACATTTTCTGTATGATGTCACTACTTTCAATAAGATGCTAAAAACCGATTCATATTGCTGTGTTGCCTTGGGTGTGATCACTTGTCATAAATCAGATGTGGACAGAGAAATGATTGGTATATTCTGTGTATGATGTCACTACTCTGTATAAGATGCTCCTATACCCAGGTCCTAAAAAGGAGACATGACATATGGGATGGGGGGGTGACTTGAGGACATCATCCGCCCATGCCTCTTATAGGGGAAGTGTATAGGTACAACACATGAAGGGGGGGGGGGGGGGTTGGCTGACCCCCAATGAAATCACACACCAGCCAATCCTCTATGATGATGGGAGACAGCTCTTGGGGTCACACCAGGACTGGATGAGCTCATTCATGCAGATCTCCTGTCTGGGGGATGCAGGCTAACCATCCCCATACATAGGATGCCAATGGTGCCATTATGGTAAACAATATGACATGTGCTGATGATGCATAAGAAAAAAAACATCTGCAGCCCCCACACATCCATGATTGCTATTGTGAAATAAATGCATTAATCTAAGGATTGGGGGGACAGTCCAATCAACACCCACAGACAGCAAAGTGACTTACCAGAGGCTTGCAGCAAGCGATCACCCACACTACAGACACATTCAGTCCTTGGCATTGAAGATCTGACAAGTGGATGAGTGAAAAGTTTAAACGATGAGAGAGATCTGCCAGATGCAGCCAATTGCGTGCGGTGTGGAGCCCCCCGAGCGATCCCATACGATGGGGGTCTGCAGCGTTCAGATGAATGGGCGATCAGGGCGTAGCTGTCTATGCAGCTGCTGCATCGCCTGCTCTCTGCTCTGGAACAATGTGTGCAGCCCACGCCCAGAGAGCTGCTGCCGCCACGCCCACCAGTGGGCGTCAGCCATCAGGTGCATGAGAGCGGCAAATGGGCAGGGGGGCGTGGGCTCCCAGGAAAGACCGCCCCTCATTGGCTTCTTGGATTGAGCCTGTGCTGCAGCGTGGGGGGAGCTGCAGTGTAATAACAGGGCGATGACAGTGTACAGAGATGGGACGAGATCAGGAGGACTGCCTAGAGAAGTCAGCATGTGAGGATCATGGAATGACAGCATCCTGTCCCGCTTCATCCTTCTATTCATTTACATTACCTCACATTTATCCCTCCATGGTCTGAAAATACCAATAAGGGAAGGAGGAGATTATTTCTGTGTTTTAATAAATCAAATCACTAAAAATCCAAAGATCGTATTCAGTATTCTGAAATCTGACAATTTCCTAAAACATAATTCCTGCTGATCCTGCCATGAAGGACTCGTCCAGGCACTTCCTGTTAGAAGGTGACAACGCAATGCCCATGTCTCCCAATTGTGCTCCTGTGTTGTCACCCTGTCATATAGACGTCTGATGGAGGCCACCAGCAGCCATTTCATCACATATTAAGCAGCATGGTCCAATGCTGTCACCATTAGGAAAACCCCACCAGGAGAAATGCCATGCAGCCCTCACACCCAGCAGTGCACAGCACAGTCCCCTTTTATATTCAGTGCCCAGTAGAGCCCTTGTTTACATCCAGGTACAGTGAGCAAGGTCCCTCTTCGCATCCAGGAGTACCCCCTTAAATACAGGAGTGCCCAGCAGAGTCCTCCTTACATCCAGGGATACCCAACATGGTCCCTCCTTAAATACAGGTGTGCCAAGCAGAGTCCTTCGTACATCCAGAGAATCCTAGCAGGGTACCCCCTTAAATACAGGTGTGCCCAGCAGAGTCCTCCATACATCCAGGGATGCCCAGCAGGGCACACCCTTAAATACAGGTGTACCCAGCAGAGTCCTTCTTACATCCAGAGATGGCTAGCAGGGTACACGCTTAAATACAGGTGGGCCCAGCAGAGTCTTTTTTTTTTTTTTTTTTTTTTTTACAAAATGTAGCAGGGTCTTTCTTACATCCAGAGATGCCTAGCAGGGTACCCCCTTAAATACAGGTGTGCTCAGCAGAGTCCCTCTTTACATTCAGGAGTGCCCAGTAGGGTACATGTGCCCCCTAAATACAGGAGTGCCCAGCAGAGTCCTCCTTACATCCAGGGATGTCTAGCAGCCCTCCCCCTTAAATACTGGAGTGCCCAGCAGTACCCCTTTACATCCAGAAGTGCCCAGCAGAGTTCCCTTTACATCCAGGAGTGCCCAGCAGGGTTCCCCTTACATACAGGGGTGCCCACGAGAGTCCTCCCTTTACATACAGGGGTGCCCACCAGAGTCCTTTCTTTGCATACAGGGGTGCCCACCAGAGTCCTCCCTTTACATTCAGGGGTGCCCACGAGAGTCCTCCCTTTACATACAGGGGTGCCCACCAGTCTTTTCTTTGCATACAGGGGTGCCCACCAGAGTCCATTCTTTGCATACAGGGGTGCCCACCAGAGCCCTCCCTTTACATACTGGGGTGCCCACCAGAGTCCTCCCTTTACATCCAGGTGTTACCATCAGAGTCCCCATTCTATTCAGTAGTGCCCAACCAGCAGACTCCCCCCTTTCATCCAGGAGTGTCAGTCAGAATCCCCCCATACAACCACGTGTGGCTAGCAGAGTCCCTGGGGGCGAGGTAGGTCTGGTCCAGTCCTCCTGGAAATGCTAGGAGAGGGGCAATCATGTAATTGGTTGCTAGTACACTGGCAGTCCTAACAACCAACTATGCTTGGGATGGGAGGGGAATCTGCACTTGGGAATGGGGGAGGGTCACAGTAGGCAGGCTAGTAGTGGATGTGCCAGTGTCCATATTACAATGCACAGACCAGGGTCAGCCAGCCGGGGTTGCTGCGGGCCAGAAAAAATCCTGTAGCAGGCCATGGGCCGTAGTTTGAGGCCCCCGCTGTCCTGCATGCATGTAGACAAGCAGTAAAGAGGAAGCAGGAGATCAGCAGCACTGGATGATAAATAGTTGAATACAGTGTTATGACAAACAGCAACTGTTTTTGATGTGCAGTGCCTTAGCAAACCAAATATTATCCAGTTAGAGTTTTTAATGTTACTGTCTTGTGATTTCCAAATGAATTTATTAATAGTTGTCTTTTTGCTCGTGTAGGAGATCTTTTACTATCCCATGCTGCTCATAACTAGCAGAAGTGACATGTTTAGTGTGGAGATGGGAAGGATCTCAAAATATAATTCACAACATTAAAATAAAAATTAAAACATTAAAATAAAAAAGTTTTTGGTAACAATCATGGATAAATACATTAACGTCCAACCAAATTTAAACCGGAATTTAAGGGGTTAAACTTACCTTTCCAACGCTCCCTTGCTGGTGCCCGCATCTCCTTCTCTGTGACAGTTTTTTGCCACCTTCATTGGTTGGCATGGGATAACACTGCTCCTACGCATGCGCAGGAGCCAGTCATCCAACACCCATAGACTGGCCCGACGCTATAAAGACATTTTGATCAGAAAATCACATGCTCTTTGCTGATTGGAGAGTTATAGGTCTGACTCAGCAGAGGGGGGGGGGGGTGTTGGACCTCTGCAGAGAGGCCACTGCTTCCACACCAAGAGCAAAGGTCCTGCCAGCATAGAGAAAGAGTGACAGGCTTTTCTATTCAGGGTGTAGCTGCTTTCTAAAGAAAGTTCTGGTTATAACATTTGGATTTCCCAACACTTTCTGTACCAAATGGAGAGGATGAACCTGTCTAGGTGGAACACAGCAAGCAGGAGTTCTAATCATTCCTTACTCTATCCAAATCTCTATTAAAAAGTTATGCCTACACATACAGTACACTCTAATGTCCGTCATACTTTGTCTGATGTTGGTTTTGCGTACACACGGTCGGACAAAGTTGTCGGAAAATCCGATCATTTTGAATGTGGTGACGTTTGTTGCCTACGACGGGACTACGTAGAGGCTAGTAGCCAATAGCTTTGGTCTTGTAATGTGATCTGAGCATGCGTAGCACTTTGTCCGGTCGGACAACCGTACACACGATCGGATTTGGTGTGATCGGACCGGGTTGACGGCAAATCTTTCCAGCAGGAGATAAGACTTTGTCCGTCGGACAATCCGACGTACACTGTCCGATGGTGCATACACACGGTCTGATTTTTCAACAACCTTGTCCGATCGGACAGAATCCATGAAAAAGTCCGACCGTGTGTATGGGGCTTTAGATGACTGCTGAACCTTTTCTTTTTCCAGACCAGGAAAACTACGAATATGGGAAGTCTAAAACATACATAGTTACATAGTAGGTGAGGTTGAAAAAAGACACAAGTCCATCAAGTCCAACCTATGTGTGTGATTATAGGTCAGTATTACATGGTATATCCATGGATGTTGCGGTCATTCAGGTGCTTATCTAATAGTTTCTTGACACTATCAATGCTCCCCGCTGAGACCACCGCCTGTGGAAGGGAATTCCACATCCTTGCCGCTCTTACAGTAAAGAACCCTCTACGTAGTTTAAGGTTAAACCTCTTTTCTTCTAATTTTAATAAATGGCCACAAGTCTTGTTAAACTCCCTTCCGCAAAAATGTTTTATCCCTATTGTGGGGTCACCAGTATGATATTTGTATATTGAAATCATATCCCCTCTCAAGTGTCTCTTCTCTAAAGAGAATAAGTTCAGTGCTCGCAACCTTTCCTCATAACTAATATCCTCCAGTCCCTTTATTAGCTTTGTTGCCCTTCTTTGTACTCGCTCCATTTCCAGTACATCCTTCCTGAGGACTGGTGCCCAGGACTGGACAGCATACTCTAGGTGCGGCCGGACCAGAGTCTTGTAGAGCGGGAGAATTATTGTTTTATCTCTGGAGTTGATCCCCTTTTTAATGCATGCCAATATTCTGTTTGCTTTGTTAGCAGCAGCTTGGCATTGCAGGTCCTTTTCCATCCTAAATTCCCCCAGAGGTTCTCCCCCCAGTGTATAGATTGCATTCATATTTTTGCCACCCAAATGCATTATTTTACATTTTTCTACATTAAACCTCATTTGCCATGTAGTTTCCCACCCCATTAATTTGTTCAGACCTTTTTGCAAGGTTTTCACATCCTGCGGAGAAGCTGTCATAAAGATTTCAGGATAGACATAATCATGGGACACAACGCACTCTACTATATATTACACTTAAACATACAAAATGACACTGACTGGACACCCACCAAAGCATCCTTTAGTGATCCTCCATACCCTCATCCGGAGTAGAACAAGGGCAAGGTTTTAAGCTAGTAGGTGGCCCCTTAGGCTGTTTTTTACATTTTTATCTCCTTTTACCCATGTGTTATAGTTTATGACAAACTAACTAAGCAGTACATATCTGCAATACCTGCACATTTCTCCATGTCTTGTTGCTTTAACCCCTTCAATACCCGACCATAGTCATATGACGCCCACAAGGTGGATCTACCATCCTGGGTGGGCGTCATATGACGTCCTCCCATTCCCGGGCCGCCTGGGGGGCGAGCGCGCGCCGCTGGCGGCACGCGCGCGACCCGCGGCGTCGCTCGGGAACTGGTGCCCGGCGGCCTCGATGTCCGCCGGGCACCCGCGATTGCCCGTTAAAACAGCGGCACAGCTCCACGTCCTGTCAGCGAGCAGGAGACCGATCATGTGATCCCAGCACGGAGGAACACATGATCGGTCTCCTCCCCTTGAGTCCCCTCCCCCCACAGTTAGAATCACACATTTAGGGAAAACATTAACCCCTCCCCGCCCCCTAGTGTTAACCCCTTCCCTGCCAGTCACATTTACACAGTAATCAATGCAATTTTATAGCAACGATCGCTGTGTAAATGTGAATGGTCCCAAAAATGTGTCAAAAGTGTCCGAAGTGTCCGCCGCAATGTCGCAGTCACGAAAAAAAAAATCGCAGATCGCCGCCATTACTAGTAAAAAAAAAAAAAAATGCAATAAATCTATCCTATAACTTTTGCGCAAACCGATCAATATACGCTTATTGCGATTTTTTTTACCAAAAATATGTAGAAGAATACGTATCGGCCTAAACTGAGGAAAAAAATAGTTTTTTTAAAAAAAATGGGATATTTATTATAGCAAAAAGTAAAAAATATTGTGCTTTTTTTCAAAATTGTCGCTCTTTTTTTGTTTATAGCGCAAAAAATAAAAACCGCAGGGGCGATCAAATACCACCAAAAGAAAGCTCTATTTGTGGGAAAAAAAAGGACGTCAATTTTGTTTGGGTGTAACGTTGCACGACCGCGCAATTGTCAGTTAAAGCGACGCAGTGCCGAATCGCAAAAAGTGCTCTGGTAAGGAAGGGTGAAAAATGGCCCGGTGCTGAAGCGGTTAAAGATGCTGCAAGTACAGAAAAATACTAGCGGATCCGCCATGAATGCACTGCAGCTTGTAATTCCTGTGGCGGACTAACATTACACAGCATGTTTGTGGACTGAGTGGTGTCAGCCCTGATCAATTGTCATTTGCTAAATTACTCAAACCTTTCCCCCATTATGATCTCCACAAAATAAAGGCTATTTGTTCTGTAGTCCCAGAATAAGAACTAGGATTAATTAGGCCCCTGAAGATAACACAGGAAGTGTGCACAAGACACAGGACAGCTACACATTTCTGATATGATCAATAGCTATTTTTTTTTGCACTTATCAAACAGATATATCAAAATACTTTCAATGGTATAATTTGACAGATCAAAATGGAGAAAAATAAGAGAAGCTCATTGATAGGATGTACTGTACATATACATCAATTAAAAAAAGTAACTTATTTATACTAACTGTATTTCATTCCTTATTGGTTGGTTCAGTTCAACGTTTTAGTAAGGAAAGCAGGAGATGAATACTGCTGTGCTGTCTTTTGACTAACCCATAAAATTCTGGGAAACCTTTGTCGTGTATTTAAAGCGGAGTTCCACCCAAAACTGGGAACTGGCAGTGAAGCCTTTCAGCAGCGGAGGAAGGAGGAGGGGGGCCAAACTTCCGAGTGATCTCACTGCGGCGAGATTTCTTGGAAATGGGGAGGGGTACCTGTCAAAAACAGGTACCAGCTCCCCGCTCCCCCTGAAAGGTGCCAAATGTGGCATCAGAGGAGGGAAGAGCAGGGAGCGGGTACCTGTTTTTGACAGGTACCCCTCCCCATTTCCAAGAAATCTCGCCGCGGTGAGATCACTCGGAAGTTTGGCCCCCCTCCTCCTTCCTCCGCTGCCAAAAGGCTTCACTGCCAGTTTCCCTTACTGCGAAAGGTGGCGGCAGCACCTGAGAGCCAATGGAAACACTGGCAGTAGGGCCGACATCGCTGCATTCCAGGACAGGTAAGTGTCCTAATATTAAAAGTCAGCAGTTAAAGCGGAACTCCCCTTTAATATCATTTAAAGAAAGACTCCGGAATTTTCTTTTTATTTTCCCATCCCATGCAGTGGGGCTGTGGATGGGTTAACTGCTCATTTTCGTCTGGGGGATTGAAGAGTGGAGATATACTTACCTAATCCACGGCTCCTGCCCCCCGCATCCTAGCGATCTTGTGAATGGACTGTTTCTGACATCATCACGCCCATAGACCGGCTCTGGACATGAGGATGGCAGGAGCAGTCCACCACTGGACATGGGGGAGCACGGTTTTCCAGAGGATCGAAGGAACGGGTAAGTACAGCTTTTCCTTGCGCCCCTAGACAAAATGAGCAGGTAACCCATGCAGTGCGGGCACAGCCCCACAGCATGGAAGGATACAAATTTTGGAGTTCTTCTTTAAAGCAGTTGTATACCCCGCTTGGTGATTTTTACCTATAGGTAAGCCTATAATAATTGGGCTTACCTATAGGTAAAATGAATATCTCCTAAACCTGCACCGTTTAGGAAATATTCACCCTGCATGCAGCCGCTGACGTCAGCGGTGTATGCGCTCTGAAGGTCCGGCGTATCGTATCTCCTATTATGTCAGGGGTGCACTCCTCCCCTCCCCCCCTCCTTATTTTCCTGTTGTCTTTCCTTCTACTCCTATTCTTTTCTCCCTCCTTTTCTCTCTTTTTCTATTTTTATTTTTTATTTTTTCTCTTTTTTTAGAATCTTTTATAAGATGTGTTTACCCATACTGTATGCTGAATGTCTATGTATTAATCTAGAGTTCAGTTAATGTGATATTCATACTCTGCCTAAAATAATCATACACCCTTGTTTGACTTTATTACATACAATAAAAACTATTGTAAACAGAAATATGACTTCAAAATTAACACTGGTCTGTAGTGCATGTTCATACCTCAATACCATAAATAAAAACATATTTCATTTTTCACTCCAGCAGTATATAATGAGTTTGGAAATTGTACAGTAATGTTAACTAATGCATTATAATTTAATTACACTCATTAGATTTTAGATGACTAAAATGAGTTTTAGTTGACTAAAATGTACTGGAGATTTTTAGTCGACTAAAACGTAGGACATTTTAGTCGACTAAAATGTTTTGAAGATTTAATCGACTAAATACGACTAAAACTAAAACAATTGCAGAAGACTAAAAATGGGACTAAAACTAAAATGCCATTTTAGTCCTAAGAATAAGACTAAAACTAAATCGAAATTTTCTGCCAAAATGAACACTGGTAGAATAGCACCCAATATTATTAATCCACCAGTTGTACATCTTTGTGACTAAACATGTTGTCTATTTGATCACCTGCCCGTGTGGCAAACAATATGTTGGCCGAACAGTTCGAACATTTTCTATTAGAGTCAGTGAACACATTGCCTTGATCAAAAGTGGGGATACCAAACACAGTGTGCCTAGACACTATAGACAGTGTCCCAACAGAGACCCCAAAGGGACTGAATTTCTAGTCATTGACAGGTACATTCCCCCCTGGAAGGGGGGTGCCATGACCAGAGGTGTCTCACGCCTTAAGGACCTTCTGGATCTATAAGTTGCAGTCCCACTTCCCGCTTGGAATGAACGTGGAGTGGGACATTAACGCTTTTATTAATAGGGCGTAAAAAATCCTAACATTAATGTGGCTATATTGGGTTCTCTTTCGTTTTGTTATTTATTTTTAATTTTATCATCTTTTTAATGCTTTGTCTTGCCTTTTGTTAAACAATATGTATAGTTACTGACCCCGGATGAGTGTCAGCCCCGCTGGACTGTCATAAATTACATTGAAATTTAACAACATTCATCTAATTGGTGTTTTATTCTAATAGATTGGTTCCTTCCTGTTTTTTTTATATGGGGCAGGCTCACACCTATTTACAAATTGCCATTAGAGACTGTGGACGTGCTGTTGTGGGTTTTTGACCGTTTACTGTCATTTTTGTGATAAAGTTTTCGCTGCCAAAAAAACCCCTGGGGGAATTCTTCCATTTTATGTATACTTTTAGGGTGTGTAGCCTGGTCGACTTTCATATATGTCTATTTCCATTTTGCATAATTCTTGGGTGGTTAAACTCCCGTTCCCTTTGAATATATGAGAGTTGCAATTATGAGCTGAGGTATATGCCAATTTTTTGTAAATATAGCAAGCTCTCCCTTCTACTCACCTTTATGGTGATATATGAAGGGTGTTGCATAAGACATAAATAGCCAAAATAAAGGGGAACCTATTTTTGGTCCTATAGATAGAGCAAACAAACTAAGTCTAGGAGAATATAATTCCCAGGGCGAAATAGACATATATTTCCCTCCCTTTGTGTCACTAAATTGGTCGAATACAATATACCTTCAGCTCTTTGAAATAAAGAAAATCATAATTATAAGAATACATGTTTGTATAAGACAAATGACAAGAATATTTATTCAATTTTGTACGTTCTGTTTAATACATGTTTGCGTCATGGTGAATATCCCATTGTACCGCTATGTCTCTCTCTCTACATCCCTGGGCGAGTGTGCTCCCTTTTCCATTTTGGCTTCCAAGCACGGTGGGGAGACGCAAACTCTTTGCAGTTCTCCCCACTACATGTTCCCACAGTTGGACTTTTTTCCTTTGGCCACTGGAGGGAGCATCCTTCATACTGGCGGCGTGCCCTTGATCGTCACCGGATGGTCAGAGGTGTTGCGCTTGTGCGTAGTTTTGCCGCGCATGCACGTGACGTCATGACGTCACGTAATTACGTCGGAGGCGACGATGGATGCCAGGGATTTTTGCTTTCTGGAATGCCACAATTATGGCGGCAGGGACTGTGAAAATGGGGGGGGGGAGTTTTGGGGAGGGGATAACACCTGCCATCAATGGACACATAATTCAAATACTATTTAAACCTACAGCTTCCAGAGGATCCTGAGGTGACCTCTGGAATGCCGTTAAACACAGGAAGGATCATAGCATTTAGTAAGTGCAATTTTTGGATTCATCAGACTGGCTGATATTTGTATCACACTGACCAAGTAATAGGACGTATGTCCTTTTGAGTTCAAATCATCTGGTAAGCCTTCATCCTATTGGTGGTGGACCACTCACCTTCACATATTATTTCACCGTCCATTCACCCTTTTTTGATGTTTCAATGATGTTATGAACACTTGGCGTATGTCCCTTTAAGGGCCATTCAGTTTCACCACGTTTTCCATATCACCCATGGACTTTATGTTTATTTAATTAATTTGTTTTTCTTTTGATTTCTTATACAAAATCACTGTATATTTATTTCATTATAGTCCCACATTGTTTGTAATAACCATTGTGAGACCCACCCAATGATCTTTGTTTACTTAAGGTTTTAGCTTTGCACTTTTTACCTTTATACTTTTTATTTGATCAAAATACGGTCGTATTTAACAAGTGCTTCCAAATGATGAAAAACAATCAATAATATTCCATTTTGGTTGATCAAATCAGTTTGATTGAACTTGACTGAAACTGTGTCTAAATCAAAGGAAAGTTATGGCTATTCTATTATTTTTCGATTCAACCTTTTGATCAAATCACAGAGCGATTGGATAAAAAACAAAAAATAAATCAATGCATGCATGGCCACCATTAAAGGATATCTAACCCAAGAATTTTTTTTTTTTATATTTCTCATCCCCTATGCATACCTCACAACGTTTTATGATGGGAAAGAAAGATGGACACCAATTATCAAAAATTTTGTAGGCTCCACTGCCGTACTCCTTTACATGAAGAATTTATACATGTTGTACGCAAAAGATCATTTTAAACCTACAAGTGCTTTTTTTTTTTACCGTTATTATTCCTTTATACCGGCTTTTGAAATTACCAAATGCAACAAGAAATTGGATGAAAGGTTTAGAACCGTAAAACACTTTTACGTAGATAAATATTACATTATTTTACAGATATCTGATATACAGATAAATAAATAAAACATTATTTTACAGATTATCTGTAAAAAAATCAGATCAAAACGAGGGACATATGACAAGGAAAGTGGGGCAAAGGGATTTTGTTCCAAAAGAGAGACAGTCCCTCCACAAAAGTTGGGATCTATGCCTATGTAATGGGGATGAGGACAGGAAAATGTGTTTGTAGTCATGCCCTAGGGTAAAATCCATGGTCCCCTTCATAGGTACAGTGGATAAATAAATGTAACCACTCAGGGACAAGAAGTATGTTATTCCCAGGATCAATAGGTGCAAACAGAGGAAAAACAGCAAGAAGAAATAAAACGAATTCAGCCACCACTTCTTAATAAGCTCTATTACATTTTTGTATTGGGGATGATTATAATACCTCTTGTATTGCTGGGAACTGGTGTTTTGATTTGTTTAGACAGAATTGCTTTAACATATATAGACATTTTAATAATTCAGGAAGACCATATGGTAGATGTAAGATGTAACAAATGCTCATCACTCTATGGCTTCCACTGGAGGATGAGGATGATCGCACTGCCAATAACAATGGCAAAACCTCTGATTGTTTATTTTGAAATCCTTATACACATCTGAACACCGGCTGTTTTGTCAAAGAGGGTCCTTGAGTCCATGTGAGCTTTTTATATCTGTAAACCTTTGGTGAAGGGATGCATGGGGCCCCAAAATGAGTTGGCTGTTTTATGTAATGTTGCTACAGAACTGTTAAAGTTTTTGTTGGATACTTTATCTTTGGCTTGGCACTCCTGGAATATTCCATTTGGGAGGAATAACTCCCTTGGTAGTCTTTGGAAGGGATCCTGAAGTGGTGGACCTTCTCAGCTCATAACAAATAATTATTGAAGTCCCAGTAATTCTTGGATAAGTCCTTTTGAAGACAGCTGTTCTTATGGTAGAGATAGGATGTACAGTAACAAATGTTCATCACCATAGGGGAGACTATGCCATGACTGGAGAATGAGAATAATAATTCAAGGCATAAATGTCCAATCAAACTAGAGAAGCCTTTATTTGCATCCCACGAATCCAACAAATGTTAACAGTCATCTACCCTCTTCTTGCCTTGTACGTCTTGATAGAAAACACCAGAAGTTGGTGGGATTTCCACATCCAGCACAATTATACAGTCCGGTTTGAAGGGGTAATGCTCGGGGGATGATGTCTGGAGTACTTTTGATCTGCCAATTACCAGATTACTTGGATTGCATACATCGCTGTTTGAGTTAGGGTTCTGGGCGTGTTGATCACTTCTATGGATGGTTGCATTCAAATAGATTTGAAAAAAAATCAATACATTGTTTCTTGTTTATGAAGTCCCTTACTTTCGGCATAAAAAAAATAGAGGATTATTTCTGACAATCAATATATTTTTTTAGACTATCATCTTAATGTCCCTCGGATGTTTCCTCCTGGAATTTCTTTTTCAGCAAACTATACAGAAATTCAGATTTTTATTGTACTGGGTTTCCTTATGTGAATTTTGTTTACATGTGCTCCTGATGAAGATGCTTGAAGCAGTTGAAACACGCTGAGCTAACATGAGGATGTTGAATTGAAATGAGATCTGCAAGCTCTACTTCTCTAATTTGATATTGTGCTATTTACAATTTTAATATTTGTACAATTATTTTTATGGTTTTAATAATTGATTTTGTGGTACCATTTACTATATACCCAGAAAAAATCAATTGCAATGAGAATTCTTCTGTTTTGAGTACTGTGGGCCGAATGTCACCTTTGTGCTCTTGGGGCACTATCCCCCTGATACTGTCAGAAACCATGAATCAGACCAAGACAGATGTACAGTTAAATCACTTGTTTAATTATCATAAAAAAAGATAAACAGAGTAAACGTAGTCAAAACATAGCCAGAGTTCAGGAACCGGAACGGATAGTCAGACAAGCCAAAACGCCAGGGAGCCAGAGATGAGCGTAGTAGAACAGCAAGTAGGATCTGGAGCCAGAAGGAATGTCAGCCAAGCAAGTCTTTAACAGGAACACAGGAGAGCGTCTCTATGTCAGGGACCCAGCGCAGGACGAGCGGCCCGCTCTCCGGTGCGCATGCGCGGCGGCCCCGCTCTCCGGCGCATGCGCACTCGCGGCTCGGCGGTCCGGCGCTCGCGCATGCGCACTGGCGCCCGTTTGTGCGCCATGGCGCACAATTAGCGTCCACTGGGCGCCTATAAAAGCTGCCTGACGCACAGGCACTTTGCTGGTCTGTCTTTCCAGCTCAGTGCCTGTGTGTCTCCTGTGTTTACCAGATCTGATCCTGTATCCTGACCCCTTGGCTTGTTTAACGGACGTTTGCTGCTCTCTCCTGTGTTTGACCCCCTGCTTGCTCAACGGACTTTGCTGCCTGATCCTGTGTTTGACCCCCTGCTTGCTCAACTGACTTTGCTGCCTGATCCTGTGTTTGACCCCCTGCTTGCTCAACGGACTTTGCTGCCTGATCCTGTGTCTCACTCCCTGCTTGCTTCCACGGACTGGCATTATACTTGTGTGTGACCCCCGGCCTGCTGTCCGGACTTACATCACTACTGACTGCTCAGTGACCTGTGTCAGTTCATCAGCCAGGTGTTTGGGCTCCTGCCTCTCCTCTCTGCCATCTGCCGGTCTGCCCAGGCCAGGTCCACATCTCTCCCAGGCATTCCACTGGTCCCACCTGCCGGAGGTGACCTGTGCCTCCTGGTGCCGTTTGTTCCCTGTTTCACCTCCAGGGGGCAGATTGCGCCGGGTCGCAAGGGTGAACCGCTCTCAGCATCTCGGTCTCGGTAAGTACATCTCTGATAGTACAGACCAGCCATGTCTGAGACCGACAGAGCGTGTTCACCCCTTGAGATCCTGTGTCAGCAGATGGCAGCACTTACTGAGGCTGTCCAAAAACTGCAGATGGGCTACGCTCAAGTTGACAGTCGCCTACAGCAATTAACTGGGCCATCTGCCCCTGCATCCGGCAACTCAGCCACCTTCAGCGGGGTTCCTCCATCAGCAGCCTCCAGCAACCCCACAGTGGTTGTGGCTTCCCCTGAACCTAGGGTGCCTACACCCGAACGCTTCACGGGTGATCGAAAGAGATTTAGGGCGTTCAAAAATGCCTGCACCCTGTACCTGGCCCTACAGCCCAGGACCTTCTCCTCTGAAGTGGTGAAAGTGGGGTTCATCATCTCCCTCCTGGCCGAGGAACCCCAGGCTTGGGCCCATAGCCTGATGGAACAGAGAGACCCCGTATTGAACTCAGTTGACACTTTTTTTGAGAGTATGGGTCAGCTCTACGACGATCCCCAGAAGGGGGCCACCGCTGAAACCACCCTGCACCATCTCTCCCAAGGCCGGAGACCGGTTGAAGACTACACTGCTGAATTCAGAAAATGGTCAGCCGACACCGGCTGGAATGGGCCGGCCCTCAAGTATCAGTTCCGCCAAGGACTTTCTGACACCCTTAAAGATGAACTTGCCCGGATTGATGTCCCGGAATCTCTGGAGGACCTCATATAAGCGGTCACCAAGATTGACAGACGCCTGCGTGAACGCCGCGCTGAACGTTTCCAGACGCCTCGTCCCAGTTGGATGATACCCAAGCCGAGTCCTGCCCAGTCTTCTTATCATCCGCCACCTGTGCCCTCTTCTGGAATTGAGCCCATGCAGCTGGGCCTGGTTCGCGCCCCTCTGACCCCAGAGGAGCGTTTACACAGACGTCAGGCCAACCTGTGCCTCTATTGCGGGGGTTCCGGGCACTATCTTCGCACCTGCCCCATTAGGCCCAGTAAGTCCCTTCCCAGGTTTAATTTAAACTACCAGGTCTCCGGTCTATCTCACACTTACATTACCCTCTTTATCTCTTTGCAGTTAACGGGAAAGGAGGTCCGCCTCCCGGCCATAATTGATTCCGGGGCTTGCAGCTGCTTCTTGGATGCCTCTCTCGCTACTCGGCTCCAGCTTCCCCTGGTCCCCAAGAAGCAGTGCCTCCAGGTTCATCTAGCCGATGGATCCCTTCCGCGCTCCGGCTTGATCACTTTGGAAACCAACCCTATTCCTGTTACTACCGATTCCGGCCACAAGGAGCTCCTCCGCTTGGATATTATTCCATCTCCCATGTTTCCCATTATTTTGGGGCTCCCTTGGTTGCAGGCACATGAACCCCTGATTAACTGGCGGACGAAGGAGGTCTCCTTCCCTTCCCAATACTGTTCCCAAAACTGCTCCCCCGCAACCCTGGCGTCCTGTTCAGCTCTAGCACCAGCACCCGACAACCTGAAGCATGTCCCGCCTACCTACCTAGAATTTAGGGACGTTTTCGATAAACAACAGGCCGACCGCCTACCACCTCACCGACCCTACGACTGTCCCATAGACCTCTTACCCGGTGCCGCGGTTCCTTTTGGCCGTATTTTCCCTCTGTCCGAGACCGAGTTAGCCACTCTCAAGGCCTACATTGATGACAACCTGGCCAAAGGGTTCATCCGCCCTTCCTCGTCACCTGCTGGGGCCGGCATTTTCTTTGTCGAGAAAAAGGACGGTTCCCTGAGGCCCTGTATCGATTATAGAGAGATTAACAAAATTACCATTAAGAACAGGTACCCTCTTCCCCTCATCCCCGAACTGTTCCAACGGTTTCGGTCCGCACAGGTCTTCTCTAAACTTGACCTCCGAGGGGCCTATAACCTCATACGGATCAGGGCGGGCGATGAGTGGAAGACCGCTTTTAGATCAAGGTTCGGGCACTACGAGTATCTCGTAATGCCATTCGGGCTCTGTAATGCCCCGGCAACATTCCAACACTTAGTGAATGACATTTTCCGGAGATACTTGGATGACTTCCTAGTAGTCTACCTGGATGATATACTCATCTTCTCGGCCTCTCTCGATCTCCACCGTACGCACGTTAAAATAGTCCTCACCATCCTCAGGCAGCATAAACTTTACCTGAAAGCAGAAAAATGTGAGTTCGAGAAGTCCACGGTACAGTTCCTGGGGTTTGTTATCTCTACCAGTGGGGTTGCCATGGATCCACAGAAGGTACAGGCCATTCAAGATTGGCCGGCTCCCAAAGATAAAAAGGGAGTTCAGAGATTTATTGGGTTTGCCAACTTCTATAGGAGGTTTATCGTGGGCTTCTCCTCCATTGTGGCACCGATCACCCTACTCACCCACCAACACAGTCGGTTCAGTTGGTCTCCTGAGGCCCAGGCGGCCTTTGTCCAGTTGAAGTCCTTATTTTCATCCGCCCCGATCTTACGGCACCCAGATCCCGCATTGCCCTTTGTGTTGGAGGTGGATGCCTCTGAAACTGCCCTCGGTGCCATTCTCTCCCAGCGCCAGGGTGCCAAGGCCCTCCTTCACCCAGTGGCCTTTGCCTCCCGAAAGCTGAGCCCGCCAGAGAGAAATTATGATGTGGGGGATAGGGAACTGCTGGCCATTAAATTTGCCCTCGAGGAGTGGCGGTACCTCTTGGAGGGGGCATCTCACCCTGTTATGGTTTGGACCGACCATAAGAATCTTGAATATCTCAGGACAGCCAAACGGCTGAGACCCAGGCAGGCTAGGTGGGCCCTCTTCTTTTCAAGATTTAATTTCCTCATTGCCTACAGACCAGGTTCCAAGAACGGAAAGGCCGATGCGCTCTCCCGCATGTTCCTAGAATCTCCCCAAGAAACCAAACCCAGTACCATCCTGACTCCACAAAACTTCGGCCTACTGACTCAAATAGACCTCATGTCCACAATCAAAGCTGCGACCGAACACGACCAGGTCCCTACCAACCTCTCACTGGCCAAACACGATGACCTCCTGTGGTCTGGGGAGAAGATCTTCGTGCCCCCTGGGGTAAGACGCCTTGTGCTTGAAACCTTCCATGACCACAAATTGGCAGGCCACTTTGGTTCCAGGAAGACCTCAGAGCTTATTGCTCGTTCCTTTTGGTGGCCAGGCTGGAGGCAGGACTGTAAAGATTATGTCGCTTCTTGCGTCCCTTGCCAGCGCAGCAAGGGACCCAAGACCAAATCCTGGGGGCTACTGAGACCACTTCCCATTCCGGATCGCCCATGGGCAGAAGTCTCCATGGACTTTATCGTGGAGTTACCCCCTTCCAGGGGATACACCACCATTCTGGTCATTGTGGACCGGCTCTCTAAAATGGCTCATTTTATCCCTCTGGTAGGTACCCCGTCTGCCTCCACCACGGCTGACGTATTCTTCAAAGAGATCGTAAGACTTCATGGGGTGCCCAGGAGCATCACGTCCGACAGGGGTACCCAGTTTACTTCTAAGTTTTGGAAGGAATTATGCAAATCCCTTGAAATAAAGATCTGCTTGTCTTCTGCCTACCATCCCCAGAGCAACGGTCAAACGGAAAGGACCAACCAGACACTTGAACAGTACCTCCGTTGTTTCTGCTCTGATTCCCAAAATGACTGGTCCTCCCTCTTACCCTACGCTGAATTCGCGTATAATAACTCCATTCATTCCGCCACCAAGCAAACACCCTTTTGGGCCAACTCTGGTTTCCATCCTTCTTTTCTCCCAGAATCTCCCCCGGAAAACTCGGTTCCTGCAGCTCAAGACCGTGTAGAGTCTTTACAGATCAATTTTAAAAAATTGCAAAAATGCATGCAGGAGGCTCAAGAAGGGTACAGTAAGCACTTCAACAAGGGGAGGAAGGAGAACCCGGCATTTGGGGTTAACGAAGAGGTCTGGCTGTCCTCCTCCAACCTGAAGCTACCTGTCCCCTCCCGGAAATTGGGGCCAAGGTTTATTGGCTCATTCAGGGTCAAAAGGATAGTGAACCCTGTGGCTTTTGAACTTGATTTACCTCCAAGTTACAGGATCCATCCTGTTTTTCATGCCTCCCTTTTGAAACCCACCACTCCCAGCCCTTTTCCTGGCAGAGAAGAACCACCTCCTCCTCCTGTTTTAGTCGAAGGCGAGAAGGAGTTTGAGGTAGAGGAGAACCTGAGTTGCAGGAAAAAGGGCAGGCAGCTCCAATATCTGATCAAGTGGAAGGGTTATCCTCCCGAGGACAACTCATGGGAACCCTCAAGGAACTTGCACGCCCCACGTTTGATCCAGGCATTTCATCAGGCACATCCTGAATTGATGGCCAGTTTGGGTGTGCAGAGGCCACCCCTCGGGGGGGGGCACTGTCAGGGACCCAGCGCAGGACGAGCGGCCCGCTCTCCGGTGCGCATGCGCGGCGGCCCCGCTCTCCGGCGCATGCGCACTCGCGGCTCGGCGGTCCGGCGCTCGCGCATGCGCACTGGCGCCCGTTTGTGCACCATGGCGCACAATTAGCGTCCACTGGGCGCCTATAAAAGCTGCCTGACGCACAGGCACTTTGCTGGTCTGTCTTTCCAGCTCAGTGCCTGTGTGTCTCCTGTGTTTACCAGATCTGATCCTGTATCCTGACCCCTTGGCTTGTTTAACGGACGTTTGCTGCTCTCTCCTGTGTTTGACCCCCTGCTTGCTCAACGGACTTTGCTGCCTGATCCTGTGTTTGACCCCCTGCTTGCTCAACGGACTTTGCTGCCTGATCCTGTGTTTGACCCCCTGCTTGCTCAACGGACTTTGCTGCCTGATCCTGTGTCTCACTCCCTGCTTGCTTCCACGGACTGGCATTATACTTGTGTGTGACCCCCGGCCTGCTGTCCGGACTTACATCACTACTGACTGCTCAGTGACCTGTGTCAGTTCATCAGCCAGGTGTTTGGGCTCCTGCCTCTCCTCTCTGCCATCTGCCGGTCTGCCCAGGCCAGGTCCACATCTCTCCCAGGCATTCCACTGGTCCCACCTGCCGGAGGTGACCTGTGCCTCCTGGTGCCGTTTGTTCCCTGTTTCACCTCCAGGGGGCAGATTGCGCCGGGTCGCAAGGGTGAACCGCTCTCAGCATCTCGGTCTCGGTAAGTACATCTCTGATACTCTAGAGATGTGACCAAAGTGAAGGCAGAGATCATCTGGGCTGGACGGCTTAAGTAGGCAGGACTGACGAGCAGGATATCATTAACAGGTGAGTCACTGTGGAGAGATAGGAGCTGGCAATTAGCCGATAGCTGAGCGGCCAGCTCAGAGAAGGATGGGCTGAGCCCAGCCCTGACAGTTACGAGGCACTATTCCTCAAACTGACACTAACAATGCAGCACCATTCCTTTCACTGACACCAACAGTGGGGCATAATTCCCCCCCCCCCCCCACTTCAACCATGGGTCACTATTCCTTCCAGTGACAGCCACAATAAGGCATACAGTAATTTCTCCCACTGATATAAATGGTGAAACACTATTCCTCCCACTGACACCGATGATGGGGCACTATCCTCCTACTGACACAACAACTGGGGCACCATTTCCCCCACTAATACCAATTATGCTGCACTATTTTTCCTCCTACTGACCACAAGCTCTATGCAATTTTTTTTATTCCCTCTGACCACCAAACTCAAGGCAATGTTTAGTCCTACTGATGCTGGAGTATTTTCTACTCCCACTGGGCGCGTCCGTCCTCACTAAAGCTTGAAGAACAGTAAACTGGCCCTTTGTTGAGAAAGCCTGGAGACCCCTGATCGATACCAGCCTTTCTCAACCAGTGTTTCTTCAGAGTTTGCTAGGGGTCCCTTGAGCAATGAGCAATGTTTTTTCTCTAAAGCCGACCATAGACAAGTCATTGCTGGTTCAGCAGGAACCATGAATGCAGGAACCATGTACCAGCCTGTCAAATTTTACACGTGATTATTGCTAGCGGCTGTTATAGCTGCTAGCAATAATCACTGTGTTCTTCTGGCGGGGACAGCTTCACAGGAGAGATTCCCCCATCAACAATGACTTGAGTTGATGGGGGAATCAAGTGATTTTCTCTTGTCTATGAAGGCCTTAGATAAGTAACCACTGACACCAATGATCTTTTTAGCTGTCTGTAGGGGAGAGTCTTCCCAGTGACAACAAATGTAAGGAGCATTCTTCCCATTGACCATCATACTAATGTACTGTACACTGTAGATATAGTCATTATCAGCAGAAGTTCCCTAAGACTGGAAAGTCATTTGAAGAATGTTTCGATGTTAAAAAGGTTGAGAAAGGCTGATCTATATTGTGTATGAAAGAACTCTGGGTTGAAAAATTTCCTGGTGACTGAAAACTGTGAAATATGTAACATTTAACAGATTGGGATAGCACAGCTCTGATGAGAACAGTTGTTACAGTATAATACAATTAACAGTCACATGCACCCACAATAGCATAAGCATAGTTTAGAAGAACGTGACGGAGCTAAAGGATATAAATAGATGCTGATGTGAGCTAATTTACAGGAATTCTTGCAGTAGAGAAGTTTTTTTTTTATCTTTTATCTGCTAAGGGAATCTTGGTTGCTCCTTTCTTAGATGGTCAGAGATATCTAAAATACTGTACAGAATTTTGAAGGAATCAAAACAAGTTTAAGACTGTAACCTTGTAATTTTCATGTTTGGCCGCTCCATGGAATGTAGAAGTGTCATCGGCTAGAATGACAATTGATCACTTTTACAATTGTAGAAAATGGATCAATGATGATTTTTTTTTTGCTATGCACAAACCCAGAAGTATAGGCAATTGGTGCCAACTACAGCATATAGGCAGATAGGCAGAATTCAGGGCATAAACAGGACCTGTTTCCACCTGTGTATACAGTCCTAGACCTATGGCCTATGGGGCACGTCTGACCTACTCCAAGCCTCCCAGCTAGGGTTAGTGGCGTATCCTCAATGTGATGAATAAGGTCTGCAAAGCCTGCCTATGGTATGCACAGGGTCAGTGATGTTAAAGGGAACTCTGATGGGGACCCTGATGTAAGGGGGACTTTGGTAGAGACCCTGATGTTAGGGGGACTCTAATGTAGACTTTGATGTGAGAGGGGGCTCTAATAGGGACCCTGATGTAAGGGGGACTCTGATTGGGACCGTGATGTAAGGAGGGACTCTGATAGAGACCCTGATGTAAGGGGGACTCTGATTGGGACCGTGATGTAAGCAGGGACTCTGATAGAGACCCTGATGTAAGGGGGACTCTGATTGGGACCGTGATGTAAGCAGGGACTCTGATAGAGACCCTGATGTAAGGGGGACTCTGATTGAGACCGTGATGTAAGGAGGGACTCTGATAGAGACCCTGATGTAAGGGGGACTCTGATTGGGACCGTGATGTAAGCAGGGACTCTGATAGAGACCCTGATGTAAGGGGGACTCTGATTGAGACCGTGATGTAAGGAGGGACTCTGATAGAGACCCTGATGTAAGGGGGACTCTTATGTAAGGGGGCAGCACTATACAGTGTCTAGTTTGTGTTATGGTGGTCATACACAGAATTATTTTATATATGATTGAACTGTTGATAATTTTACTGTGTGGGGAAAAAATGTTATCCATACCCTTAAAGATCATATCGTTCTATCTACTTTTCCACGATCAGATTTTCCATCTATACCGATCAGAATACATACAATTAAATTGTTTGGTTTTGTATAAATCACTTAGTGACACAGCATGTGTCTTTTCCATAGTTCATAGATTCCGTCATGTTGTCTGATGTTGTGAAGAATCATTCGATCAGATTGTGTTTGCTGTGAGGTCCTATGCACTTGAATGGGTTGTATTAGGTGGCAGTTCTGCCTGCCAAGAGTGACAGAAGGTAACATTTTTATCACTGGCCATGTTTACTTGGGGCTCAGTGGTTGGAGGGTGGTATAACCGTGTCTCAACCACCTGTTTTTTCTGCCCCTCTGCCACTTATGTAAATGAGGCATAAGGGTCACCATACATGTTACGATCTGACCATACAATCTCTGTACAATTTTAGATTTACTAAAACTATATAATATGATGCCGCTGCAGCAAGTGTAATCGATCATTAGGCATACCCGCACGTATGTTGTGGTACACCGCCAGGCCAGTCTATTGGGCTTGGGTTGCAGGCGGACAGATCTATCACCAGGCAGCACAGTGGGAGCCCCCCACATGGAGGAACTGCTGCTGTCCTGTCCAGGTATGTCCCTCTTTCTCTTCTGGCCTAGTCTCAGAGAGTGTCCACAGACTTTCCATTGCTCAAACTGCTGGCATGCTGCTGTTCATACTAGGTAATCGTGAGTAACATTGAGAGACTGTATGTGATTCTGTGTGGCAACTGGCAAAGTATGTGATTGAGGGTGGCTGGGCTAAATTTTTGCATTGATGGAGGTTATCCTGTTGGCAAGTCCGACTGTGTGTACGTGGCATAACATCCACCAGCTCTGTGATGTCCTCATGGAGGAGTGGAAGAGGACTCCAGTGGCAACCTGTAAAGCTCTGGTGAACTCCATGCCCAAGAGGGTTAAGGCAGTGCTGGAAAATAATGGTGGCCACACAAAATATTGACACTTTGGCCCAATTTGGACATTTTCACTTAGGGGTGTACTCACTTTTGCCAGCGGTTTAGACATTAATGGCTGTGTGTTGAGTTATTTTGAGAGGACAGCAAATTTACACTGTTATACAAGCTGTACACTCACTACTTTACATTGTAGCAAAGTGTAGTTTCTTCAGTGTTGTCACTTGAAAAGATAGAATAAAATATTTTATAAAAATGTGAGGGGTGTACTTACTTTTGTGAGATACTGTATGTGGTACAGGGAACGCTGCGATCCCTGTGTGTTTCCCGCACCGCATTGCAATCACACTGTGTTTTTGATCTGCTGCAGGTGTCAATTCAGAGTTAACAACTCCCCAAAAGAAGGTCGCAAACGCAGTGTTTATCTGAACTAGATTGCATGGTTGGTTTTCAAAAAAAGGTGCCTGCACTTCTTTGGTGCGATGTGGTGTGATTCAGCCCATTCAAAATGGACTCAAAGCACACCACACAGAATCGCATGTGAATTGCACAGGAATGCGGTGCTGTTCCTGTGCGATTTACATGCAAACTATAGTGTGAAACCAGGCTTACTGTGTTGATTGCGGTGCAATCAAGGCCCATTCATTTTGAATGGGCTCAAAACGCCCCAAAGTCATGCATGCACCAATTTTGGAACCGCACTGCAACCGGTTCGCATTGGTCGTTTTGTGAATGCGATCTGATGCAGGCAAACACACTGTGTTTTGCAACCTTTGTTTGGGGTGTAAGATAGCACTGACACCCACTGCCGATTGCAAGGGGGGTGCGATTTGAATGAGGTGCATGAAACATGCGTGGATTGAGGGTCTCCCGCATTGTAGTGTACCTCTGCGTATCTCCTAAGCAGTAGTGTGTTAATCCTCCGCCAGTGCAGGAAGGTGTGCAATTACACACCTTCTTGCACCCGCTTAGATGTGAACCTTGCCTAAAGAAAAGTCAGTGTATTCAAGTCTGGTCATTTTTCAGTTGAATTATTATTTTTTTTTTATTCTGTAATTAATTTAAAAATAAGCTAATGTGAACACAGTAAGTGTACTGCCTTCTGCAAGATGGTGCCCTTTGTACCTGCCCAGTAAGATTGGCTATTACAGTGCACCACCATGTGGTAGGCAGTGCATTCCCCCCCCTTTCACACTGAGGCGGTTTGCAGGCGCTATTGCGATAAAAATAGCGCCTGCAAACCGACCTGAAACAGCCGTTGATGTCTCTCCAGTGTGAAAGCCCGAGGGCTTTCACACTGGAGCGGTGCGCTTGCAGGACGTTAAAAAATGTCCTGCAAGCCGCATCTTTGGTGCGCTGTAGGAGCGGTATATTTACCGCTCCTATAGCGCCCCTTCCCATTGAAAACAATGGGGCAGCGCTCCAAACCCGCCCGCAAAACGCCGCTGCAACGGCGGTTTGCGGGCAGTATTAACCCTTTTTCACCGCTCGCGGGGGGTAAAACCGCCCCGCTAGCGGCAGAATAGCGCCGTTAAAAAAACGGTAAAGCGGCGCTAAATATAGCGCCGCTTTACCGCCAGCACACCCAGCGCCTAGGTGTGAAAGTAGCCTTAAAGTCAGTGAGTGCTCTGTCTGACACAACATGGTGCACTTTTCACCATAATAGCCAACCCTACTGAGGTGGTGCAAAGGGCACAATCTTCTTGTAGGTAGGCAGCGCACTTTGCACCTATTCAGTTTGGACACTAATGTCGCGTACACACAAGCGGAATTTCCATCCGAAAAATCTTGGATGTTTTTTCCGACGAATTCTGCTCAAGCTTGTCTTGCAAACACACGATCACACAAAAGTTCTGTGAACTTTCGACCGTCAAGAATGTGGTGATGTACAATACTACGACGAGCCGAGAAAATGAAGTTCAATGATTCCGAGCATGCGTCGAATTGTTTCTGAGCCTGCGTGATTTTTTGCGAGTCCGAATTGCATACAGACGCTCGCATTTTCGGATAGGAACTTTTCCCTACCGAAAAATAGAGAACATGCTCTCGATCTTTCGCTGGCTGGAATTCCGCCAGCAAAAGATCGATGAAGCATACACACGGTCGCATTTTCCGACAAAAAGCTCTCATCGGAGTTTTGCTGCCGGCATTTTCAATCGTGTGTATGTGGCATAGGACTGGGCAATAGCCAACAGCATTAATAAAAACTGTAAAGCCGCGTACACGCGACCTGCGTCTGTGAGCACAGGCATTAGCGAGCGCTATTAGCGAGTCCCCACTTGGGTGCGTCAAGCCCTGCCCACATGTGTAGCATGATAAGTGCCATAGACAACCTTCCAGTTCTATGGTACACAAGGTGACAACCCCCCCCCCCCCCACCAGAAGGTGCTAATCCTCCAGTTCCATGACACACAAGGTGACAACCCCCCAGAAGGTGCTAATCCTCCAGTTCCATGGTACACAAGGTGACACCCCCCCCCCCCCAGAATGTAAGAATCCTCCAGTTCCATGGTACACAAAGTGATAACCCCCCCAGAAGGTATCAATCCTCCAGCTCCATGTTACACAAGGTGACAACCCCCCAGAAGGTGTCAATCCTCCAGTTCCATGGTACACAAGATGACAACCCCCCAGAAGGTATCAATCCTCCAGTTCCAAGGTACACAAGATGACAACCCCCCAGAAGGTATCAATCCTCCAGTTCCATGTTACACAAGATGACAACCCCCAGAAGGTGTCAATCCTCCAGTTCCATGGTACACAAGATGACAACCCCCCCCAGAAGGTATCAATCCTCCAGTTCCATGTTACACAAGCTGACAACCCCCCAGAAGGTATCAATCCTCCAGTTCCATGTTACACAAGCTGACAACCCCCCAGAAGGTATCAATCCTCCAGTTCCATGTTACACAAGATGACAACCCCCAGAAGGTGTCAATCCTCCAGTTCCATGGTACACAAGATGACAACCCCCCAGAAGGTATCAATCCTCCAGTTCCATGTTACACAAGGTGACAACCCCCCAGAAGGTGTCAATCCTCCAGTTCCATGTTACACAAGCTGACAACCCCCCAGAAGGTATCAATCCTCCAGTTCCATGGTACACAAAGTGATAACCCCCCCAGAAGGTATCAATCCTCCAGTTCCATGTTACACAAGGTGACAACCCCCCAGAAGGTGTCAATCCTCCAGTTCCATGTTACACAAGGTGACAACCCCCCAGAAGGTGTCAATCCTCCAGTTCCATGTTACACAAGGTGACAACCCCCCAGATAGTATCAATCCTCCAGTTCCATGTTACACAAGGGGTGACACCCCCCCCCCCCCAGAATGTAAGAATCCTCCAGTTCCATGGTACACAAGGTGACATCCCCCCCCCCCCCCAAGAAGGTGCCAATCCTCCAGTTCCATGTTACACAAGGTGACAACCCCCCAGAAGGTGTCAATCCTCCAGTTCCATGTTACACAAGGTGACAACCCCCCAGATAGTATCAATCCTCCAGTTCCATGTTACACAAGGGGTGACACCCCCCCCCCCCCAGAATGTAAGAATCCTCCAGTTCCATTGTACACAAGGTGACATCCCCCCCCCCCCCCCAAGAAGGTGCCAATCCTCCAGTTCCATGTTACACAAGGTGACAACCCCCCAGAAGGTGTCAATCCTCCAGTTCCATGTTACACAAGGTGACAACCCCCCAGATAGTATCAATCCTCCAGTTCCATGTTACACAAGGGGTGACACCCCCCCCCCCCCCCAGAATGTAAGAATCCTCCAGTTCCATGGTACACAAGGTGACATCCCCCCCCCCCCCCCAAGAAGGTGTCAATCCTCCAGTTCCATGTTACACAAGGTGACAACCCCCAAGAAGGTGTCAATCCTCCAGTTCCATGTTACACAAGGTGACAACCCCCCAGATAGTATCAATCCTCCAGTTCCATGTTACACAAGGGGTGACACCCCCCCCCCCCCAGAATGTAAGAATCCTCCAGTTCCATGGTACACAAGGTGACATCCCCCCCCCCCCCCCCAAGAAGGTGCCAATCCTCCAGTTCCATGTTACACAAGGGGTGACACCCCCCCCCCCCCAGAATGTAAGAATTCTCCAGTTCCATGGTACACATGGTGACATCCCCCCCCCCCCAAGAAGGTGCCAATCCTCCAGTTCCATGTTACACAAGGGGTGACACCCCCCCCCCCCCCCAGAATGTAAGAATTCTCCAGTTCCATGTTACACAAGGTGACAACCCCCCAGAAGGTGTCAATCCTCCAGTTCCATGTTACACAAGGTGACAACCCCCCAGATAGTATCAATCCTCCAGTTCCATGTTACACAAGGGGTGACACCCCCCCCCCCCCCCAGAATGTAAGAATCCTCCAGTTCCATGGTACACAATGTGACATCCCCCCCCCCCCAAGAAGGTGCCAATCCTCCAGTTCCATGTTACACAAGGGGTGACACCCCCCCCCCCCCAGAATGTAAGAATTCTCCAGTTCCATGTTACACATGGTGACATCCCCCCCCCCAAGAAGGTGCCAATCCTCCAGTTCCATGTTACACAAGGGGTGACACCCCCCCCCCCCCAGAATGTAAGAATTCTCCAGTTCCATGGTACACAAGGTGACATCCCCCCCCCCCCCCCCCCAGAATGTAAGAATCCTCCAGTTCCATGGTACACAAGGGGACATCCCCCCCCCCCCCCCCCAAGAAGGTGTCAATCCTCCAGTTCCATGGTACACAAGGTGACACTCCCCCCCCCCGACCACCACCACCCCCCCCCTAGATCCCCCCCCCCCCCCCCCCCCCCCCCCCCCACAAGATCTATGTTTCCTTGTATTCTGCTCACCTGTATACTAGCACATGTGAGATAGATCCACCTGTCTATTCTCAGCTTTATAACATAATATAGACATCTGGATGTTTTTTTATTATAATCATGTCATACAGATCATCTCCCTTACTTGTAGGTGAAGCTGATCTCCAGCAGAGCTCTGTCCTGTGTAGGAATGCCTAGCTCCGCCCACACAGGTAGTCGGATCGTCCTCTATAGCAGGTATCCATCAGGCGGACAATGAATATTTAGTTATGTTAATGAGCTCTTTCTCTCTCGCTCTCTCGGTTGCTATGACACGGGGCTCCTTGGTAACAGGGCCTGGGAATGCAGCAAAGCCTGGCCGAGTGTGATCGTGTCTGTACACAGTGATTGCCCGGATCTGATACCGGAGGGGAAGGTAGGGATCGGAGGGGAAGGTAGGGATCGGAGCGGGCCGGGTATGGGAAGTATTCATGGGCTCAGCTGTGATGTCACCCCAGGTAGATGATCACTGTGTGTACCGTGTGGGGAAGTCTCTGCAGAGAAGTTATAGGCTGGGTACTAATCCATCCATCCATTGTAACTGAGAGGCAGGAGTGAGAAATCTTCCTGGTCACCTACCTGGACCATGGCTGTATAGACAGACCCGGAGCTGTCACTTACCTGGACCATGGCTGTATAGACAGACCCGGAGCTGTCACCTACCTGGACCATGGTTGTATAGACAGACACGGAGCTGTCACCTACCTGGACCATGGTTGTATAGACAGACCCGGAGCTGTCACCTACCTGGACCATGGCTGTATAGACAGACCCGGAGCTGTCACCTACCTGGACCATGGCTGTATAGACAGACCCGGAGCTGTCACCTACCTGGACCATGGCTGTATAGACAGACCCGGAGCTGTCACCTACCTGGACCATGGCTGTATAGGACAGACCCAGAACTGTCACCTACCTGGACCATGGCTGTATAGACAGACCCGGAGCTGTCACCTACCTGGACCATGGCTGTATAGACAGACCCTGAGCTGTCACCTACCTGGACCATGCTGTATAGACAGACCCGGAGCTGTCACCTACCTGGACCATGCTGTATAGACAGACCCGGAGCTGTCACCTACCTGGACCATGGCTGTATAGACAGACCCTGAGCTGTCACCTACCTGGACCATGCTGTATAGACAGACCCGGAGCTGTCACCTACCTGGACCATGCTGTATAGACAGACCCGGAGCTGTCACCTACCTGGACCATGCTGTATAGACAGACCCGGAGCTGTCACCTACCTGGACCATGCTGTATAGACAGACCCGGAGCCGTCACCTACCTGGACCATGGTTGTATAGACAGACCCGGAGCCGTCACCTACCTGGACCATGGCTGTATAGACAGACCCGCAGCTGTCACCTACCAAAAATATGTAGCAGAATACATATTGGTCTAAATTGATGAAGAAATTAGATTTTTTAAATTTTTTATTGGATGTGTTTTATAGCAGAAAGTAAAAAAAAATATATTTTTTTTAAATTGTCGCTCTTTTTTTGTTTATAGCGCAAAAAATAAAAACCACAGAGGTGATCAAATACCACCAAAAGAAAGCTCTATTTGTTGGATTTGAAGGACATCACTTTTATTTGGTTACAGTGTCGCACAACCGCGCAATTGTCAGTTAAACAGAACACAACGCAGTGCTGTATCGCAAAAAATGGCCTGGTCGGGAAGGGGGTAAAACCTTCCGGGGCTGAAGTGGTTAAGGTAAGCTCAGACAAAAGTGTTAGCTCTCTGTCTATTTCCAGTGTGTCCAAAACCAAATGTAATGGAAGTGTTTTCTTTTATTTTTTTTTAATGATTGTGCTGAGGCTTATATGTGTCTGTAGGACTCTTGCTTGTTGCAGAATATTTAAACCATATATTATAGGTACAAGGCAGCCGGTTTTGTTTAACCACGTGTGCTGGAGGTCACTATCTCCCTGAAGTGTCCATCATCCTCAAGTTCTAAGTTTTGGAGGTACCCTATGGTCCGGCGGTGGACTGTAAGGTTATGGCCTCTGCACTGTGATGTCAGGGGACCTGAAAGAGCCGGAGGATGGGGAAGGAGGGGCGGGAGGAACTGGTCTTATCGCCTGGTGGGAGAATGTAAAACTGATTTTCCCCGGAGGTCCTAGATATTAATGAGCATTTAACCCTTGACAGTCCCACTGCAAGGGGGGATTATTTCCTTTCCCTGAGTTCAGCTTTAAGACAAGTGCACTTATCCATTTTGCCTATTTGCCTTGAAATATAAATCCTGGCTACACCGACACATTACAGCCCATGAACACAGGCCCATGGCCAGAGGTGAAGTCCACCAGTTTATGGGGCTGTAATACACAGGTACAGCCAAGATGAAGGCCGTGACTGTTAGGCTTGAATCACACTAATGCGTTTTTTGATGCATTTTGCAGAAATGCAGGGACATTTTTTAACATGGGTTCCTATGGAACATGTTCACATCAATGCATTTTAGTGCCTCTGACTTTTTTTCCCGCAAAATGCAGCCTTTTTGCATGTAAAAGAATTCAATGGACCTGCATCCAAAACGCAAGTAACGTGTTTTTAACGCGATTTTGCCGCGATTTACAGCTGTTGAATCATCAGTTGCTAAGGACGCGGTGGCCGGCTTCCTGGCCCTCTCCTTAGCAATCAGCTATATACAGTGTAAAAAAAAAAAAAAAAAAAACGCAAAAGGCTAATTGCGGCAAAATCGCGGTAAAATCACGGTAAAAAAGTGTGTCCAAAAACGCGGCAAGCAATGCAAAAAGCACTGCAGAAACGCTCAAAAGCAACATGCATAGATGTAAATCGAGCCTTAGATCTACTTAAAGTAGACCATACACTATTAGATTTTCTGGAGAACGTTCGCATGAAGAGCATTCATGACAACATTGAACAATATACCATCAGTGACTATACAAATTTCCTATGAAAGTCCTGAATCAATTGTCATGACAGCATTGCAAGTTTCAACATTCAGTTAGGAGATGGATGGAAGTGATTGTGACCAATAACAAGTATGCAGATGAGTTCTTACTTTACTGGCTGCAGGCTTGTTCCAGGTTAGTGTATCAGAAACCGTACAGCAGACTATCAACTTTTTAACCCCAGAGGAAACCTTGATATCATTTTCAGGTCTCAGGGAGCTCTTGCTGAAATTACATTTTTGGGGGTCAGTGGGAAAATGTCCCTTAATCTGGCCATTCTAACGCATGAATATGTTTTGATCTAAACCATTCCATTGTAGCTCTGGCTGTATGTTTAGGGTTGTTGTCCTGCTGGAAGGTGAACCTCCACCCCAGTCTCAAGTCTTTTGCAGACTCTAACAGGTTTTCATCTAAGATTACCCTGTATTTGGCTCCATTCATCTTCCCATCAACTCTGACCAGCTTCCCTGTCTCTGCTGAAGAAAAGCATCCCCACAACATGATGCTGCCACCACCATGTTTCACGGTGGGGATGGTGTGTTCAGTGTGATGTGCAGTGTTAGTTTTCTACCACACATTTTGCGTTTGCTTTTAGGCCAAAAAGTAAAATTTTGGTCTCATCTGACCAGAGCACCTTTTTCCACATGTTTGCTGTTTCCCCCAAATGGCTTCTCGCAAACTGCAAATGAGACTTATTATGGCTTTCTTTCAACAATGGCTTTCTTATTGCCACTCTTCCATAAAGGCCAGATTTGTGGAGTGCACGACTAATAGTTGTCCTGTGGACAGATTCTCCCACCTGAGCTGTGGATCCCTACAGCTCCTCCAGAGTTACCATGGGCCTCTTGGCTGCTTCTCTGATTAATGCTCTCATTGTCCGGCCTGTCAGTTTAGGTGGACGGCCATGTCTTGGTAGGTTTGCAGTTGTGCCATACTCTTTCCGTTTTCGAATGATGGATTAAACAGTGCTTCGTGAGATGTTCAAAGCTTGGGATATTTTTTTATAACCTAACCCTGCTTTAAACTTCTCCACAACTTTATCGCTGACCTTTCTGGTGTGTTCCTTGGCCTTCATTATGCTTTTTGTTCACTAAGGTTTTCTAACAAACCTCCAAGGGCTTCACAGAACAGCTATATTTATACTGAGATTAAATTACACACAGGTGGACTCTTATTTACTAATTAGGTGACTTCTGAAGGCAATTGGCTCTACTAGATTTTAGTTAGGGGTATCAGAATAAAGGGGCTGAATACAAATGCACGCCACACTTTTCACATATTTATTTGTAAAACATTTTGAAAACCATTTATCATTTTCCTTCAACTTCACAATTATGTGCCACTTTGTGTTGGTCTATCACATAAAATCCCAATAAAATACATTTACATTTTTGGCTGTAACATGACAAAATGTGGAAAATTTCAAGGGGTATGAATATTTTTTCAAGGCACTGTACCTAATGGCATAGGGCCAGTCTGATACCCTTCATGTTGATGTTTGGTGAGTTGCTGCACCTCTTTAACACTCAATGGCTTCCTTGTTAAAATCTGCTGATGTCATGCTATCATGGCAAAACATAAACAATGCTATGTTCAGAGAAGACTACACGTGTGCCTTCATTATCATCACTGAATGTGGTAACGTCCTGTCAAAAGGCACTCCTCACATCAGAGAGGAGATGCAGCAGTTTTGTCTTGGAGTTAGCTCACCATTCTCAGATGCTGGCTCCTCTAAAGGGGTTGTAAACCCTTGTTTTTCAGTTTTTTTTTAAAATAAAAATCATATCATAATTACCTCCACTGTGCAGTTTGTTTTGCACAGAGTGCTGGGGTCCACCAACTGCGCTCTCGGCTCCTCCCCACATCAGTAAACCCCCTAGGACAGTGATGGCCAATTTTGGCACCCCAGATGTTTTGGAACTACATTTCCCATGATGCTCTGGCACTCTGCAGTGTAGATGAGCATCATGGGAAATGTAGTTCCAAAACATCTGGGGTGCCAAAGTTCGCCATCACTGCTCTAGGAGAAGCACTTTCCCCGGGGGTTAACGTGCGCACCCGCGTCATTGGCTGATTGAAGCCAATGGCTGCAATGCTATCAGTCTATCCAATCAAGAGCCGAGAACCCCGGCCAGAGAGGTAGAGCGTGTCTCCGGTGTGGGAACGAATGGCCTCAGGCAGGGGCGTCGTTAGGGGGTGGCTAGGGGGGGCTGGAGCCCCGAATGGGTCCCTGAAAAGCCCCGAGTCTCGGAATGGCTGCATTCCATTGCTAGCCCCGAGTGCGGTCGGCTAATTTCGGCTGCACTCGCTAACAGATCGGTTCCCAGCAGCCGAAATTAGCCGAGTGCCATAGCGGCCGAAAGCGGCCGAAATTAGCCGAAGCCAGTGGCCGAGTGGCGAGTGCCGCTGGTCCCGCCTTCTGGAGCGGGACGTGTGACGTGACGTCCATCGTAGCCTGCAGGCTCCAGAAGGCGGGAACGCTACATCCCCGCTCGGGCGGGCGGGCGGCTCGGCTCTCCTCCTTGGCTCCTCTCCTCTCATCACGGCTGAGGTAGGTCAGACATGTAATGTATGTCATTGTCGGTCAGTGCATGTAGGTCAGTGGTCAGTGCATGTAGGTCAGTGGTCAGTGCATGTAGGTCAGTGTGTGTAGGTCAGTGTGTGTAGGTCAGTGTATGTAGGTCAGTGGTCAGTGCATGTAGGTCAGTGTGTGTAGGTCAGTGTATGTAGGTCAGTGGTCAGTGCATGTAGGTCAGTGTGTGTAGGTCAGTGTGTGTAGGTCAGTGTATGTAGGTCAGTGGTCAGTGTGTGTAGGTCAGTGTGTGTAGGTCAGTGGTCAGTGTGTGTAGGTCAGTGTGTGTAGGTCAGTGCATGTAGGTCAGTGGTCAGTGCATGTAGGTCAGTGGTCAGTGCATGTAGGTCAGTGGTCAGTGTGTGTAGGTCAGTGTATGTAGGTCAGTGGTCAGTGTGTGTAGGTCAGTGTGTGTAGGTCAGTGCATGTAGGTCAGTGGTCAGTGCATGTAGGTCAGTGGTCAGTGCATGTAGGTCAGTGGTCAGTGCATGTAGGTCAGTGGTCAGTGTGTGTTGGTCAGTGTGTGTAGGTCAGTGGTCAGTGTGTGTAGGTCAGTGTGTGTAGGTCAGTAGGCAGTGCATGTAGGTCAGTGGTCAGTGCATGTAGGTCAGTGGTCAGTGTGTGTAGGTCAGTGTATGTAGGTCAGTGGTCAGTGGTCAGTGTGTGTAGGTCAGTGTGTGTAGGTCAGTGCATGTAGGTCAGTGGTCAGTGCATGTAGGTCAGTGGTCAGTGCATGTAGGTCAGTGGTCAGTGCATGTAGGTCAGTGGTCAGTGTGTGTAGGTCAGTGTGTGTAGGTCAGTGTGTGTAGGTCAGTGTGTGTAGGTCATGTAGGTCAGTGTGTGTAGGTCAGTGGTCAGTGGTCAGTGTCAGTGTGTGTAGGTCAGTGGTCAGTGCATGTAGGTCAGTGTGTGTAGGTCAGTGGTCAGTGTGTGTAGGTCAGTGCATGTAAGTCAGTGTGTGTAGGTCAGTGGTCAGTGCAGTGGCGAAACTACCAGGGTCGCAACAGTCGCACTTGCGACTGGGCCCTGGTGTTCTGCCACTGTGGGGGGGGCCCCAGACAAGCACACAAGACTTCCGGTCCGGCGCCTGATGTAACGGCTGCAAGGAGAGTGAGCTGGCACCGCTGGTAATGACTTTAGGCACTTGGCTCCAGTAAATGGCTCCCAGCTTGTGTGAGAAGTTTCAGGTCCCACATGCTACGATTACTGACAGCTGTATCTCTTCCTCGTCCTGCCTCACACATGGACTGAACCCCCCTCCCCCCTCCACCTCGGCTCAGATGTCACAGACAAGAGAAGGAGGAGAATGGACACAGTATCGACGGGACGTGCTAAGGTTTGTACTGACTCTGAATGCTCGGCAGTGCACTTGCAGGGAAGGAAGGGGGGGGTCAGAGAAGGGAGCTAGTTGTCAAAGATGGATAGTTGCTGGGTGCTTTGTGAAGTTTGCACTGGATGGGTACTGCTGTGCAACAAGCAGCATGCGCTGGATTTGTGTGTGTGACATGCAGTGAACATTGGATCAGTTCAGTGTGCACTGGAGTAGTATAGTGCAACATGTAGTGAGGACTGGATGTGTGCTGTGCGATGTGCACTTGATGGGTGCCGTGTAATGTGCAGTGCGCACTGGATTTGTGCAGTGGATATGCCATGTGCACTAGTGGGGCAATGTGCAGTGTGCTCTGGATTTGTGCAAGTTGTCAGAGAAGGATACCTGCAGTGATTTTTTTGTTTTGGGGGGGGGGGGGGGGGGATAAGAGGATGCTGTATGTGCAAGGGGCCACTTTGGGAGCAGAGAGAACTTGTGCTCCAAGGGGGGTTGAATAAAAAAATATGACCCCCCCCCCCAGTACAAGTTCTCTCTGCTTCCAAAGTGTCCCCTTGCACATACAGCATCCTCCTATCCCCCCAAATCACTGCAAGTATCCTTCTCTGACAACTTGCTGCCTCCCTCCCCCCCCCCCCCTTCAAAAAGAGGCTGGCTGCTATTGAGAGGACAATCATGGTTTCTGGGATCCCGGGTACATCGCTAAAGATTTGGTGTAATCACTCCTGGACTCAAGGCCAGTTCACACCATGAATCACAAAGGAACGCACTGTGCATTCTTAAGCGATACACATGCCTTCCAGGTGCTGTGCGATTTCAGCCCTTTCATTTGAATGGGCTGAAATTGTGTTGGTCTGCACCAAAAGCTGTACATTTGCTACTTTACAAAACGCACTGCAACTGGATTGAATGGTACTGCTGATCATACAATCTGGTGCAGGCAAACAATGCATTTGCAACCTGAATTTGGGGAGTTATTAAGTTGACACCTGCTGCAGATCGCTTTGGCAGTGCATTTTGAATGCAGTGTGGGAAAGGCACACAAAACGCAGGTTTCCCTCAAGGCATTCTGGTGTGAACAGACCCTTAGTCCAGATACACAGGATTTAATTTTTATCTCAGGAAGGTCTCACCAAAACTGGGACAGTTGAGAAGTATGGATTTGTATTAGAAGGGGAGTGGATTTGTGTTTTGGGGGGTTTGTACTGGGAAGGGGGATTTGGGTAGTAGGATTTTAACAGAACAGGGGAGAATACTTATGCTGGCATGGGGGAAGAATTCATGCTGGGGGGGGGGGGGGGGGTTGACCCAGGATGGGGGGGGGGTGGGTTGTACTGGAAGGGAGGACCTAAGGAAGAGGATCTGTGCTAGAAATGGCAAGAGGATTTTTGCAGAGAGGGGGATTGGGTGGGAGTGGATTAGTAGAGACGTCCTACACGTTGCACCCCATTACAAATACGGACGTAATGTTAAGGTGGTTCCAGCGTGGCTGTAGACAGTGAGGGTACCTTCGCCTGTGTAGCCAAAATTTCTTCCATTGGCCCAGCTGGTACTGATAACCGCTGCCCCCGCCACTTCCCACCACTGCTAGCCTAATGCTGCCACTCTGACCTTCCATCCTCCATCAGTGTCCCCAATGTGAGCCACTTGCTGTCAGAGCTCTCCTCCTGCACCACTGCGGGGTTCTATTTCTGGGGTCAGCAATGGATATGCTGGTTCTCCTGTTATGGGTGATCTGTTCAAGGTCCGCTCACTGAGCCTGTCAGTAACATCCTTTTTTAAAAAGTCTTTCAGATGCTGGGAGTGCAGGTCTTACATGCCAGTAACATTTTATGGCAGTATCTAAATACAGGTGGAACACAGTGACGGAACTACCAGGGTCACAAAGGTTGCACTTGCGATTGGACCCTGGTGTTCTGCCATGGTGGGGGTGGGCCCAAGATGGCAGGAAGGAAGGGACCGTAATAAAGGGCCTCGGGACTGGAGGTCGGGGGGGGGGGCCCTTCATGGTTTCTTGCACCGGGGGGGGGGCCCCTTCATGGTTTCTTGCACAGTGGGGTCAGTGTGTGTAGGTCAGTGGTCAGTGTGTGTAGGTCAGTGTGTGTAGGTCAGTGTAGGTCAGTGTGTGTAGGTCAGTGGTCTGTGTGTGTAGGTCAGTGCATGTAGGTCAGTGTGTGTAGATCAGTGGTCAGTGTGTGTAGGTCAGTGTGTGTATGTCAGTGGTCAGTGCGTGTAGGTCAGTGCATGTAGGTCAGTGCATGTAGGTCAGTGTGTGTAGGTCAGTGCATGTAGGTCAGTGGTCAGTGTGTGTAAGTCAGGCAGGTCAGTGTGTGTAGGTCACGCTGGCCAGTGGTCATTGTATGTAGGTCAGTGTATGTAAGCCACACATCCCCACCACCCAGGCCAAAAAAATAAATGCTGCAAAACCGTGCGACCCCCCCCCCCCCCCCCCGGTTCTTCGACCTCGGGCTGAAGCCCCTGGTCTTTTTGCCACCTAGCAACGCCCCTGGCCTCAGGTGAGGGGGGTCTGGTCAGTGTCCGAAGTTTTTTCACCTTAATGTATAGGATGCATTAAGGTGAAAAAACACAAGGGTTTACAACCCCTTTAACAACAACTAACTGGGTTCCTGGATGTGCCCAAGGAAGAAAGGTTTCTCAGTTTCTCTCTCTCAGCAGTGCAGAGAGGCCACATTTAATGAGGCAGAGGTAGCTGAGCAAGTGACCTGCAGCCAAGTGAGAGGCCCTCCACTGCCAGAATTGGTGTGTGTGCAGCCAAGCTAGCGTCTAAGGCTACAAGTACACTGCAACTTCCCTAGGCGTAACAGCAGATAAACGCTAAATGCAGCACAAATGCCGTACCACGTTTAGCCACATTTAGCTCTTGGATGTTTATTCATTGGCCAAAGTACTTGCCCTAGAAATTAATAAACACCCAAGTGCTTTTTTGTCCAAACTGTTCCTCTCCTGAACGCTATTCTTTTGCGTTCAATAGAGGGATGTTTAACTGCCCCCAAACTCTACTGCTCTTAAACTCTGATAAAAGCCTCCACCAAAAGCTCCTAAAGTAAAAACTAAACTTTAGGAGCAGCAGTGTACATGAGGCCTTATAGCAACAAGCTTCTCCTGAAGACCCAGCTACTGTGGGGAACAAAACCTCAATTGTTACCAGAGTGCTCTGGTTCCAGTTGGGTGGCCCTATGCCCCCAGGCCTTGGATCCCTTCAGCAGTAAAAACCTCTTAGGCAGGCCATACATGGGTCAAATTTCAAAAGAATTTTCTTTCTTGAAAATTTTATCTAAGAATTTTCATTAGAATTTTGCACTATTAGTGAGCTTCGTCAACAGCCGATTTTCGTGCGACCATCAAATTTGAGTAATCGGGCATGTTGGAAACAAACGATTTTCTAATCAATGGTGGGAGAATTGTGCGAGAAATGTAAATCGAAAAAGAAATGCACACATGCAAGGAAAGAAAATTCCCAGAAAGAAAATTATTAAAATTATTAAAATTATTTTCTGCCGCAATATGGAGGTGAAATTGAAGGCTTGGTTGGACGAATTTCAAAATCAATGATGGAACCATCGGATTACAAAATTTCTGATTTTCAGAAGAAAATTCTTTCGGAATTTGACCATGTATAGCCAACCTTAGGCCCCGTTCACACCTGAGGTTTTTTTTTGTTTGAAGCTTGTGGCTTTATACGCTCAACAAACACAATCCAATTCATTTTAATGACCCCTGTTCACATCTGAGTGTTTTGACGCCTGTAGCAAAACGCCTGTCACTCAAAAAAGAAAAATTAGCTTTTTTTAGGCAGATTGGCCCCATAGGCTTCAATGAGCCGCTGCTCTGTGTGTCCACTCAGGCACCGAGCCGCAGCTCGGCCCTGCCCCTCTCCCTCTTTCCTCATTGGCTCACAGGCTGTGATTAACAGCAGCAGGAACCAATTGCTCTCACTGCTGTCTCAGCCAATGAGGATTAAGAGTTCCCAGAGAGTCCATGCTCTCGTGCACATCGCTGGATTGAGATGGGGCTCAGGTAAATATTAGGGGGCTGCTGCACACAAAAGTTTTTTTTTTTACCTTCATGCATAGAATGCATGAAGGTAAAAAACCTTCAGCCTTTACAACCACTTTAAGAGGGGTGCACTGTGATGTAAGGAAGGGTGGGGAGCTCTTGACCTCTGATGGCTCTGTGCTGGTCTGCATCTGCCCTTCAGAGCTGGTTGCTAAACAGGGGGCTGGGAAGCCGTCCGCCGCATCCTTAGCAACCGATGAGTCATCAGCTCCCCGCTGAAAGCTGAATGTAAAAAAAACGAATTTGCTGCCAAAGAAAAATCCCCAAAATCCATACCAGACACTTATGGGTCAGGAAAGGAAGGGGAAGAGCGAGCACTTCCCCCCCTCCTGAACCATACTAGGCCCCATGCCCTCAACATGGGGGGGATGGGTGTTTTGGGGCAGGGGGGGCTGTGCGCCCCCCACCCCAAAGCACTTTGCCCGGTGGTTGTAGGGGTCTGCGGGTGGGGGGCTTATCGGAATCTGGAAGCCCCCTTTAACAAGAGGACCCCCAGATCCTGGCCCCCCCACCCTGTTTGAATGGGTATTGGGTACATCGTACCCCTACCCATTCACCAAAGAAGCAGTGAAAAGTAAAAGAAAAACAGACAGTTTTTAAAAATTCCTTTATTACTAAAATAGCTCTGAGCCACCGTCTCTCCCAGTGCCCTCGCCTTCTTCCACCACCGTTTTCTCCCTGTGCTGTCATCTCCCGGTATGGTCGTCTTCTTCCTCCTCCTCGCATCGTCACCGACGTCTTCTTCCTCGCCGGTTATCCGCTAAAAAACAGAAAAAAAGCAGGTCTTGTCGCAAAGCTGTGTTCCTCCGTTGTTATGTTCCCCGATGTCCGGTGGCTCTTATATAGGCATCAGGCGTGGCCATCCAATGACGCCACCCGGACAGCTTTTCCTTGTTGTCATTTTTCTTTGTCATTTTTATGTCGCTAAAGGTCTGGGGTCACTAGCCAGATAGTCTATCCATGGATCCCAGGTTTTGTGGAAGCGCTCCATTTTGTCCTGGACTAGGGCAGTTAGCCTCTCATTTAGCATCAACCATGAGATTTTACTCTTAAGCTGGCCTATTGGTAATGTTGCGGATCTCCGGAGATAACGTTGGACACAGAATTAATCGTCACTCTCTACTTGGAAGCCACATGATGAAGGATATTGGGTTGGGTTGGCATGAGTATGACTCCATGGTCATCCAGATCACCTTTGGGGCTTTAGAATGGTATCTGGCCAGCTGGGCCAGTTGTGCTGCATAGAAATATTTTTGCAGGTCTGGTAGTCCCAGTCCCCCTTTTTGTTTTGGTGTATACATAGTGCTCTTGTTGACCCTAGGCCTCTTGTCTCCCCATATGTACTGTAGGATCTTTTTCTGCAGCTGCTTTAGGTCTTTAGTTATCAGTGATATTGGTAACGTCCTGAAATAATACAAAATCCTTGGTAATATATTCATTTTCACTGAGTGAAGTCTGCCAAACCACGATGGAGGTTGTACTTGCCACTTTGCCATATCGTCAGTTAATTTCTTAATAAGAGTTGGATAGTTCCTTTTATAAAGCGTATGTATAGAGGGGGTCAGGTGTATGCCCAAGTAAGGGATATCTTTTTGTTCCCACTTAAAGGAATGGGACTGCTCTAGTGACTCTTGGATAGACCTGGGGAGTGAAAGATTTAATGCCCTAGATTTGCTATGGTTAACATATAACCCTGATATCTTAGAGAACGGGTCCATAATTGCATATAGGTTGGGGAGTGTAGTGGTTGGGGATGTCAGTGTCAATATTAAGTCGTCTGCAAATAGCAGGCATTTATGTTCTAGTCCTCCACACCTTATACCTCTAATATCAGGACTCGATCGCAGCTTGATTGCTAACGGTTCGATTGCCAAAGCAAACAGTAATGGTGATAATGGGCATCCCTGTCTGGTTCCCCTCCTGATGGCCAGGGGCTTTGAAGAGTAGCCCCTGACCATCAGGGACGCCGACGGGGTATCGTATAGGGTCTGCAGTAGTCCCAGAAAAGATTCTCCAAACCCAAATCGTCTCAGCACTTGAAATAAATAATCCCATGAGAGGGAATCAAATGCCTTCTGTATATCTAGCGATAGTAGCATTCCCTGTCTAGTGCCCCCCCTGTCCCAGTTGGATTGGATTGCAGATATCAAGTTAATTAGTCTACGGGTTTGGTCAGAGGCCTGTCTTTGTGGTACAAATCCTGTCTGGTCAGGGTGTATGTATTGTGGGAGGAAGGTATTTAATCTTGTGGCTAAGATCTTTGTTAATAGTTTTAGATCAGTATTAATCAGTGAGATTGGGCGGTAGTTTGAACAGTCTGTATGGTCTTTGCTTGGTTTCGGTATAACGTTTATGTATGCCGTATTTTCTTGATCTGGTAACTTCGTGCCTCGTCTCAGATCATTAAAATATGAACAGAGATGCGGGTGAGTAGGTGTTGATATTTTTTGTAATATATCCCTGGGTATCCATCTGGGCCAGGTGCTTTGGAGGAATGGGTTGCCTTTATAGCCATCAGTATTTCCGATTCTGTGATTGCTTCATTCATGAAAGCAGCATGGTCTTGGGTCAGTTGGGGCAACCGTATATCTTGGAAAAATCTATCGACTATAGTTTGCTCGGGTGGCTTTTGGGCACTATAAAGTTTGGTGTAGAATTTATGGAATTCTCTTATTATCAGTTCTGGGTTTTGTGTGAGATGTCCCGACGATGTCTTCAATTTAGGTAAAGTAGCTGTGTACGGTCTGGGTACCAGCTTTCTGGCCAGTAAAGTGGTGGGTTTGTCTCCCATGGTATAATATTTATGCTTTGACCAACTAATGCGCTTTTCTGCCTGCGTTGTTAAACTGAGGTTCAGTGATAGTCTGGCTTCTTCTATCTTTTTGCTAATATCTGTCTTGGGGTTACTGTGTTGTTCCGCCAAGAGGGCCTCTAGATTCCCTTCTAGGTTTTTTATTGTAAGGTCCCTATTCTTTTTTATTCTGGCCGTGATTTGTATAAGTTTTCCCCGTATGGTTGCCTTTGTAGAGTTCCTTTTAGAAGTTTTTTTTTTTTTTCCTATAATATAAATACTAGAAAAATACTTTCCACCTATCCCAATGCTGCATTTATGTAATTAGATAGCCCTTAGATCATTACCTTTAATACAAGTGAGAAAGCCAAAGTACAATGATGCAATAATGCAGTGAAGCAGTAAACCCAGAGTTAAAGTCCACTTTTTAGTCTAAGAAAATGTTTAAGGTGGAAAGAACCCATTTGCTTAAGCACTTGAGCCCCAGGTCAATTCTGATATTTCTGTCATACATACACAGGCCGTAGAGAATAAAATGGTGGGTGTTGCAATTTTTTATGTCATGCGATATTCGGGCAGTGGTTTTTTAAATGCATATTTTTTGGAAAAATTACACTTTGTTGAATTTTAGTGCAAGCAAACATAATAACAGTAAAAAGATACCAAACACGTCATGCTTCAAAATTGCGCACACACGCAACAACGGCAACAAACTACGGTACATTAAACTATCCATATATACCCCAGTTGAAGCCTATGCAGGCGAAACATGTAGGGTTAAATGCTTGCCTGAGCCACACGAAGATTTTACTTGTGCCTTTTTAAAGAAAGCTTTTTTATCATTTTACCTTTTTAAGATTTTGAATATCTTAAAAATAAAGAACCTCCCTTTTTGGAGTTACGCTATGAGGAGTTGCCTCCTTTTCCCCATTCTGGGATTGGACAGTCGGGGGTGAGTATTAGAGGTACCCGCCACCTGTGAAAAGGAAGCCCTCCAGAGGATACGACTGACTACTTCATCATCTCCATATATCTGGTGGATCCGGTACATGCTCGTATGACTCACCACCGAGAGGTCTGTGAGTCCACCTTATCTGGTAAGGGTATTTTGGTCATCTCCTGCTTATTCATCTACTGGAATTAAAATTCTGTAGAGAGGAGTGATCCAGCTTGAAGTCAGAAACAACTCTCACTATCTGATATTTTGTGGAGGACTATATTATTGCAGCTATTCTTATTATACAAACTTATTTGCAATCTGTTATGATCTTACATCAGCCCTTTTAATGTGTTATATGGTGGACTATCACAAAATACTCACCGCACAATCCAGTGGACTGTTGTAGTACTATTTGTGGATTACCTCCCATCTTGGGACCACCTCGGCCCTAAGAATCCAATCTGCAGGCCACCATATCCAATACCTCAGATAGAGAAGTTTTCTCCTTAGGTTGTAATGCTCTATCTGCCTGATTGTAACTTCTGATATTTTTATTGATCTGTATTAGTGGTAATTTTTTATTTTTTGTCTTGTTGATGCGACTTCAGAAATCGCACACACTGGTTTGATCGCATGTATAAACTGCACTCCCTATCGGAGTACAGCGGATACATTTTGGGAGTACGTATCGCACTTTATAATTGCTTCCCAAATTGTAAGCACTTTACTTATGCGATTCTCATTAAGTCGCATGGTCTGTTTTAGAAATTTTACTCCTTACAGGGACACATCCATCATTTTCTAAACAGATGATTACAGTTACTTCCTTAACCCCATTCAAGCATTGTGACTAGTCTGTGCAGTTGGATTAGGTTGCGGCTAACATTTCCTTTACTGGCACACAAATATTGATTTATTTGTATTGATTTATTTGGAGGGACTAATAAGCCGTCTTTGTAGCTACTTTTTTTATCTAGTGTATATTAGTTCACCACATTTGGTCTATAATTTTTTAGAAATCGCATAATTTTTTTGATTGCACTTGGCACTTTATTATAGCACTGGGATACAGTGTAGACCCGTGAGAGGAGATCATACACTGAATACCTACACCACATTTGATGATTTATTTTCACCATATTGTATTTGGATTTACACTTATGAGAATAACCCATGTAAATTCTGGGGCAGTCTCATTGATATAAGTTGTTAATCCGCTCTTTTCACTCACGAAACACAAGTTTTTATCATAAGTAGACCTGTTTTACATTGTTGCCCACAGGGTTGCAATTTCTTGTGTTGGTTAATGTGAAACAGGGACATTGATTTATTGTACTCACATCAGCGCTGCACGTTATAAGTTTTTTATGTTTTGCACAATTGGGTCTGATTGTCGTGTCAGCAGCTAAAACACGTTTAGTTTGGCGCAGTATTTTCCTTGTATTTTTACCACTTTAGATTTACACAGGAAATCTGGTGCTAGAATTATTGCTCTCTGATGTTTGTGGTGATACCTCACATGTGGGGTGTGATCGCTGTTTACGTATGCGTGCGGGATTGACGCGTGCGTTTGCATTTGCGTGCAAGCACATGGGGACAGGGGTACTTTAAAAAAAGAATTTCATTTTATTTATTTAATGACACTTTTTTTACACTGTCTCTTTATTTTTATGAACTTTATTGCTATCACAAGGGATAAACAATATCCCTTGTGATAGCATGGGCAGTGACAGGTACTCTATTAGACCCCAGATCTCTCCTCTGCCCTTCAAACCATTTAGATCAAACCAAGATTGGTTTGATTTGATGCCTTCATAGGCCGAATATGGCCTGTTTGCATTAGACCAGAAATGGAAGTGAAAAAATTCTTGCCGCTTCCAGTTTCTTAGAACATAAAGATGTTCCAGTCCTTGGTCATCTTTATGGTCAGCGGGCTTCAGTCTCTGGGTCCTCGGTGTGACCGCAGAGCCACCTGTAAGAGCGATCCAGTGGCTAATTAGCTGCTAGGATTGCTTTTACATTAGAGTCCATCGCCAGCTGAAAAAAATAAAGATACTGGGAATATTACTGCAGGCATCATCCCAGTATAAACCCATTGTGCTGCCCCAACGGGGCATAGAATTTATATAAACTGTTTCCTTAACCATCTTCTATGGAGGTTTATATTTAGTTCACATACTGCCATCTAGTGACCTTTGTGGTAATGCACTTGTTTTCTCAAGTTTATTTTTCCCTTATGTTATGACACACTTCCTTTAGATGTAATGCTCCACCCTTCTTCCTGAGATTGTACTTCCTGTGCCATGGATGCAGCTAACAATCCACATGTAGCAGGGCACATGTATTCTGCATTGTAAGCTACAGACAATATAAGCTCTTGATTCACTCCCTGGTCATCTCCCGCCTCGATTACTGCAACTCCCTCCTCATTGGCCTACCTCTGCATACTCTAACCCCCCTTCAGTCTATCATGAATGCTGCTGCCAGACTTATCCACCTTACCAACCGCTCTGTCTCTGCTACTCCACTGGCTTCCGCTCACCCAACAAATTAAATTTAAAATACTAACCACCACCTACAAAGCAATCCACAAGTCTGCCCTCAGCTACATCACTGACCTAGTCTCAAAATACCAACCTAATCGTTCTCTTCGTTCTTCTCAAGACCTCCTGCTCTCTAGCTCTCTCATCACTTCCTCCCATGCTTGTCTCCAGGACTTTTTCAGAGCCTCTCCAAGCCTATGGAACTCCTTACCCCAATCAGTCCGTCTATCTCTTACTCTATTAGCTTTTAGACGATCCCTGAAAACTCTCCTCTTCAGGGAAGCCTATCCTACCCACACCTAACAACTGTATTTTCATTTTTTTTTCCATCTGATCATCCCCCACAGTTATTACCTTTTGTTTCCACTTGACCTTCCCTTCTAGATTGTAAGCTTTAACGAGCAGGGCCCTCTGATCCATCCTGTATTGAATTGTATTGTAATTGTACTGTCTCCCCTGATGTTGTAAAGCGCTGCGCAAACTGCTGGCGCTATATAAATCCTGTATAATAATAATAATATAATCTTTTGACCGCATAAATACTACAACCTATTCATCTGTTTGTATCCTGTCATCTGCTGTAACCTGATATTCAGAATAAAAGCATCTTGTGGATGGAATCAGTATTTGGTGAGTTCAAACTATCTGATGAGGATTGCCCTCAGTGATTATATGTTATACAGGCCAGGCATAGAGGTCTCACAAGGGATAAATTGCTTCACAACAATCGGAGTCAGAATACTTACTCCTTTGTCCAGAGTGGGGGCACTCTTATACAGGAGGTATGTTACTGGCCAGATCACCAGGTGAAAACAGAGGGGAAAAAAAATAGAAAAATAAAAACGAATGCAGCCACCGCATCTAATGATTGGTAAGTAACAATGTGTTATATTTTCAGTTTTGGGATTAATACCACTTTAATAGCTGATCTTTTTGGAAAACCCTGAAATATTGGAGTGCAGCCTGTGTAATAAGGTCTGTCTTGAATAACCATTGTTTCAATAAATCACATAAATCTGTGTTTATTGAAAATGCATCCCCATAGAGCTCGCCATTAAAGTGGTTGTAAAGATAGACGGTTTTTATTACCTTAATGCATTCTATGCATTCATGTAAAAAACCTTTTGGGCGCAGCTCTTCCTGCTAGCCTCCTTACACTTACCTAAGCCCATTCTTGATCCAGCGCTGTCCCTGAGAGAAGTGGCTTTCTCTGCTCTCTTCCTCCTCACAGGGCAGATTGATAGCAGTGGGAGCCACTGGCTCCTGCCAATCAAATCCTGTGACCCGGGGGACAGGGTCTATAGACAAAGACAGAGTAGCTCGGGATTAAGCCACAAAAGGCAGCTGCTTGGCACACCAAGAAGAGGAGGAGCCAGGAGCGACGGTGGGGACCCAAGAAGAGGAGCATCGGGGGTTGTTCTGTGCAAAACCACTGCACAGAGCGGGTAAGTACAACATGTTTGTTATTTTAAGAGAAAACAACTGACTCTACAATCACTTTAACACTCTCCACATTAGCTTTGGTTTAGGATTGCAACTAACATTCATAGCGGTAGTGTGTCAATGGTGGTGGTTCATATAGGGTTTATGAGTTTCAACACTACAATGTTTTAATGGTTTAAGGTGCATTTTCGATTTGATATTGTTTTATATATAATTCTGTGTAAATCAGTTCTTTCTTAGAAGTGATTGTAAAGCTTTGTAAAAAAAAAAAAAAAACATGTCATACTTATCTGCTCTGTGCAAGGGTTTTGCACATAGCGGCACCAGTCCTCCTTTTCTGGGGTCCTTCCTTGGCGCTCCTAGCTCCTCCTCTTCTCGAGTACCCCGACAGAGAGCCGCTTTGCATGGAGGCACTCGTGCGGGCATGCTCCAGAGTCCTGCTGCTGCGTCCATTGACACAGATAGCAAGACTCTGCCCCGTCCCCCGGCTCCTGGGTCACTGAATTTGATTGACAGCAGTGGGAGCCAATGGCTCCTGCTGCTATCAATCTATCCAATGAGGACCCGAGACAGCGACTGGGGGATCTGGAGGGGGGGGGGGGGTTGTTGCTGTAGCACAAAAGGTTTTTCATCTTATTAATGAGGAACTGCAGCCTGCTCACATAATTTGTAATAAAAATATCTTTGCCTTCCTGAAGCTTTCCTCCAATCACTTTGCATATTATGTTATATATACTGTTATTCTGTACTTGCCAAATTTACTGCAGAAATCTCCCTCCACTGACTGCAACCATTTTAACCGTGGGCAGCCGAAGCTGCTGCCTGTTCACTTCCTGGATTTACACAGACACACCTCCAGCTCTGCAGTTCTGATTGGCCCCCCTATGACTCATCCCCCCTCCCTTCCTGGCAAACTCTTACGAGAGTGAGAGAGGGAGCTGTGCATAATGTGCATAATGCATAATGTCATATGCCTAGGCTTTTTTAAAGACAAGAAACATGAAGTGGGCTGTATACGGTATTTACTGGCAGAAAAAAAAATTTTACTATCCAAAGTTAAAACAACAAGGGCAGAGGATTTAATAGATGCAAAAAATTACAGAAGTTCCACTTTAAGGTGAAAACCCCTGAAGGTTTACAACCCCTTTAATATTAAATTTTATAAGGTTTTTTTATTGGTTTGGACTTTTGTAGCGTTCCTTTAGAAGTTTTTTTTTTTTTCTAGAATATAAATATTAGAAAAATGTTTTCCAATGCTGAATTTATGTAATTAGATAGCCCCTAGATCATTACCTTTAATACAAGTGAGAAAGCCAAAGTACAATGATTACACAGGGTTGATATCTTTTAAAATGCAGTAATGCAGTGAAGCAGTAAACCCAGAGTCAAAGTCCACTTTTTAGTCTGAGAAATTGTTTAAGGTGGAAAGAACCCATGTGCTTAACCTCTTGACCCCCAGGCCAATTATGACATTTCTGTCATACATGTAAAAATCTGCATTTTCTTGCTGGAAAATGACTTAGAGCCCCCAAATATTATATATTTGTAAGCACAGGCCGGAGAGAATAAAATGGAGGGTGTTGCAATGTCATGCGATATTTGGGCAGTGTTTTTTTAAATGCATATTTTTTGGAAAAATTACACTTTGTTGAATTTTTGTTCAAGCAAACATAATAATAGTAAAAAGATACCAAACACGTCATGCTTCAAAACTGCACACACACGCGGAATGGCAACAAGCTACGGTACATTAAACTATCCATAGGTGACACTTTAAAAGCCTTTACAGGGTTACCACTTTAAATTTACAAAGGAAATCCGGTGCTAGAATTATTGCTCTCTGATGTTTGTGGTGATACCTCACATGTGGGGTGTGATCGCTGTTTAATTATGTGTTTGCATTTGCGAGTGAGCACATGGGGACAGGAGTACTTTAAAACATTTTTTTTATTTTATTTATTTAATTTTTTTACACTGTCTCTTTATTTCTTTTTATGAACTTTATTGCTATCACAAGGGATAAACAATATCCCTTGTGATAGCATGGGCAGTGACAGGTACTCTTTACTGAGAGATCTGGGGTCTATTAGACCCCAGATCTCTCCTCTGCCCTTCAAACCATTTAGATCAAACCAAGATTGGTTTGATCCGATGCCTTCACAGGCCGAATATGGCCTGTTTGCATTAGACCAGAACCGGAAGTGAAAAAATACTTGCCACTTCCAGTTTCTTAGAACATAAAGATGTTTGGGGACGTTCCAGTCCTCAGTCATCTTTATGGTCAGCCGGCTTCAGTTATTGGCTCCCCGGTGTGACAACAGAGCCACCTGTAAAAGCGATCCAGTGGCTAATTAGCCGCTAGGATTGCTTTTACATTAAAGCCCATCGCCAGCTGAAAAAAATAAAGATACTGGGAAGATAACTGCAGGCATCATCCCAGTATAACCCCATTGTGCTGCCCAATGGGGCATAGAATTTATATAGACTGTTTCCCTAACCATTTTCTATGGAGGTTTTATTTTTAGTTCACATACTGCCATCTAGTGACCTTTGTGGTAATGCACCTGTGTCATGGATGCAGCTAACAATCCACATGTAGCAGGGCACATGTATTCTGCATTGTAAGCTACAGACAATATAATCTTTTGACCGCATAAATACTACAACCTATTCATCTGTTTGTATCCTGTCATCTGCTGTAACCTGATGTTCAGAATAAAAGCATCTTGTGCATGGAATCTGTATTTGGTGAGTTCAAACTATCTGATGAGGATTGTCCTCAGTGATTTTATCTTATACAGGCCAGGCATAGAGGTCTCACAAGGAATAAATCGCTTCAAAACAATCAGAGTCAGAATAGTGAAAAGATGTATAGAATTCCCACAGCCTGCTGTGTATATGTGTGTGCCTGATCTGCAATCAAGCTCAGTGCCATCAGCCATCTTGTGAAGCACATGATCACACGAGTTTACTGCACCTCATGTGAATGTTAAAAACTGTTTCTCTACATTGAACTGTGTTACCCCATCTGTCTAAGCTGCTGTTCGTCTTCTTAACCGCTTCAATACCCGGCCATAGTCATATGACGCCCACAAGGTGGATCTACCATCCTGGGTGGGCGTCATATGACGTCCTCGGATTCCCGGCCGCCTGGGGGGCGCGCGTGCGCCCGCGGCATCGCTCGGGACCCGGTGCGAGTGCCCGGCGGCCGCGATGTCCGCCGGGCACCCGCGATTGCCCGTTAAAACAACGGGACCGGGCGGGACCGTGGAGCTGTGTGTGTATCGGCCTAAACTGAGGAAAAAAATATTATTTTTTTTAAAAAATGGGATATTTATTATAGCAAAAAGTAAAAAATATTGTGTTTTTTTTCAAAATCGTCGCTCTTCTTTTGTTTATAGCGCAAAAAATAAAAACCGCAGGGGCGATCAAATACCACCAAAAGAAAGCTCTATTTGTGGGAAAAAAAGGACGTCAATTTTGTTTGGGTGTAACGTCGCACGACCGCGCAATTGTTAGTTAAAGCGACGCAGTGCCGAATCGCAAAAAGTGCTCTGGTAAGGAAGGGTGTTTAAAAGCCCTGTATTGAAGTGGTTAAAGAGACAGTACCATTTCTTGCAAAAACTTGAAAAATGTCTAGACAAGATTAAGAGCACCATTCTGTGGCTGAACATATCATGCCTCTGAATCTGCAGATGTACAGGGAGCAGACTCTGCAGATATTGCCGAGTGTAAGACCCAAACGTACAATAAAACCTACACAGAAACTCAGAGAAAACGATGAAACCACTAGAGATGAGTTCTCCAGCAATCTGTCAGACTTATGGGACAGAACTTCACACTGCATGTCAGTTTTGTCACACATTAAAGCGGTTCTGCACTCTGTAAAAAAATTTTTTTTTTTAGGATGTAATATAAAGTATGCTTACCTTTATTAGGGGACTCACCTGTTCCATCTTCCATCTCGATCGCCGCCGGTTTTCGTCCGATGAAGTTCCTCGTCTTCTTCTTTAGTGCTGGGGGCCATCTTGCCTGTGGGCATGTGAAACACCCACAGGAACTTTAGATGGCCCAGCATGCACCGCCGTTACTCGCGCGTGCGCAGTAACGGCACATCTGCCGACATCTCACGAGATTTCGGCAGATGTGGCCGAAATCTCGGGAGATTTCGGAAGATGTGGCCGAAATCTCGCGAGATTTCGGAAGATGCCCGCACTGACTCCTGGGATCAATGACACCAGATCCCAGGAGACAGTGCGCCGTGACGACGATCGACGCAGAGACCCCCCCCCCGCCGCCGCAGAGAGAGAAGACCGGAAGTCTTCAATTACAAGGTAAGTAAAAAAAAAAAATAAAAAAAAAAAAAAACATTTCATTTAGTACTCTTTGCCTGATTTGGAAGGCAAAGAGATTTACTAAATGAAATGGGTGCAGAACCACTTTAATCACTTGCTTACCGGGCACTTAAACCCCCCTCCTATCCAGACCAATTTTCAGCTTTCGGTGCTCTCACACTTTGAATGACAATTACTCAGTCATGCAACACTGTACCCAAATGATTTTTTTTGTCCTTTTTTTCCCACAAATAGAGCTTTCTTTTGGTGGTATTTGATCACCTCTGGGTTTATTTTTTGCGCTATAAATGAAAAAAGACAAAAATTTTGAAAAAAAATAATTTCTTTGTTTCTGTGATAAAATTTAGGAAATTATAAATTTTTCTTCATAAATTTTGGCCACAATTTATACTGCCACATATCTTTAGTAAAAATAACCCAAATTAGTGGATATTATTTGGTCTTTGTGAAAGTTAGAGAGTCAACAAACCGTGGTGCGAATCATACAAAATGTATCACACCTGATGTACTGGTGGCCTATCTCATTTCTTGTGACAGTGATGACAGATGGCACCGATACGTGGCATTGATGACAGGTAACACTGATAACAGATGGCACGCGACACTGACAGGTGGCACTGATGACAGATGGCACTAATATGTGGCACTGATGACACGTGACACTGATATGGCCCCGATGACAGATGGCACTATGTGGCACTGATGACAGATGGCACTTATACATGGCACTGGGGACAAATGGCACTGGGGACAGGTGGCACTGACAGATGGCACTGGGGACAGATGGCAGTGGGCACAGATGGCACTTTATTTTTATTTTTTATTTTTTCTACTTACGGCCGCTGCAGCCGTTCATCTCGCCCTCCTCACACGCTGTCTCTGTGTGAAGAGGGAGAGCGGCGCTGAGAGATGATCTCATATGTTTACATATGAGATCATCTCCCATTGGACACGCCGATCGCGCTGTAAACGGCCTCTGTGATTGGCCGTTTACAGCAATCTGTGATTGGCTGTGTCCAAGGGACAAGGCCAACACAGAATTTCCCTGCTGCGCGCTCGTGAGCGCGCACAGGGAACGAGGAAAGGGGAGGACGTCATATGACGTCCTCCCGGGAATTGACATCCGCGCCGAGGCCGTCATTCGGCTATGGCCGGATGTCTAGTGGTTGATGATCAATCAGCTGAACTAAGAGACTCTATAGATCGCTTATCTGCCACGTACGAATGCTACCAGCGGCTGTTTGCAAAATACACAGCTTTCTTGCAGGTCTGTAATATAGATGACTCTTCGGCAGAACTGACCAGGGCTGATGCGCTAAACCAACAAAGGGATCTCTTAGTGCAAAATTCCCAGTGTAAGGCAGAACTCTGCATTGCTCAACTGCAGGAGACCAGATCTCACAGATCCACATCAACCAAGCACGCTGCACGTTCTTCTAGATCCTCTCATTCCAGAAGTTCAACATTAAGCGACAAGCTAATAGAGGCCTGCGCAAGTCTGGAAGCAAATAAAGTGCGAAGCTCGTTTACCGGAAATGAAGCAGAAGTAGAAACACAAAAGGCAGCTCATCATGCAAAGATGGTAAATCGCCAAGCAGAGATGGAAGCTCAGAGCAAAGCTCGCCAAGCAGAGATGGAAGCTGAGAGCAAAGCTCGCCAAGCAGAGCTGGATGCTCAAAGCAAAACTCTTGAAGCAGAGATGGCAGCTCAACAACCAGAGGCAGATTCCCAAATAAAGATTCTGCAAATGGAAAGGGAGGAAGCAGCTGCCCTAGCAAGGCTGAGAGTCCTCGAACAAGCGATGGGAGAAAGTGCTAACTCAGCGAAACTGCAAGACCCAGTTGAAAGCACCAGTGAATATGTACTAAAGCATAATGTTTGTTATCTCTTGTACGTCTTATTAACACCGACGGCCGGATAAGACAGCTCCGGGGGTCTTCTTCTGACTTCGTGGGTCTTTTGACTTCAGGGGTCTTGTCCCGCTCTTCGTTTTGTTCTGCCGAGCCTCCGCTATCTTCTTGCAGCTCTTTTACTAGCGTTGCCCCGGTCTTCTGCTTCATCGATGTTGTCGCCGCCTTCTGCTTCTTCTTCTCCTTCCTTCTTCTCCCAATGTTGACACCACGCTGTCTCCGCTTGTAATGGCCGGGACATGTTGCACGGCCACTTATATAGGGACAAGGGGCGGGGTCACCGGATGATGTCACATGGTGACCCCGCCCCTTATGATGTCACAGTCTCAGCACCCCCGGGACCGTGACATCATAAGGGGACGGGGTCACCATGTGACATCACCTGGTGACCCCGCCCCTTGTCACTATGTAAGTGGCCGCGCAACACGTCCAGGCCATTACAAGCGGAGACAGTGTCGTGTCAACTTCGGGAGAAGAAGGAAGGAGAAGAAGAAGCAGAAGGCGGCGGCGGCAACAGCGACTAAGCAGAAGACCGGGCCAATGCTAGTAAAAGAGCTGCAAGAAGATAGCGGAGACCCGGCAGAACAAACGAAGAGCGGGACAAGACCTCCGAAGTCGGAAGAAGACCCCCGGAGCTGTCTAATAAAGTACTTTAAAACCTGTGCTGTGTTTTTTTTTTTATCACTTTTTCCCTTAGGTGAATTGGTAGGGGTACCATGTACCCCATACTCATTCACATAGGGTGGGGGGCCGAGATCTGGGGGCCCTTTTATTAAAGGGGGCTCCCAGATTCCGATAAGCCCCCGGCCCGCAGACCCCGACAACCAACGTCCAGTGTTGTCGGGAAGAGGCCCTTGTCCTCATCAACATGGGGACAAGCAGCTTTGGGGTTGGGGGGCCGCATGGCCCCCCTTCCCCAAAGCACCCCCCCATGTTGAGGGCATGCGGCCTGGTACGGCTCAGGAGGGGGGGCTCGCCCCAACCACCTTTTCTGACCGGCCGGGCTGCTTGCTCGGATAAGGGTCTGCTATGGACTTTGGGGGGTCCCCCACGCCGTTTTTTTCGGCGTAGGGGTTCCCGTTTAAATCCATACCAGGCGACGGGGCTAGCAAGGTGTCAATCTCGCCGATCGAGTGGGTGGCATTGACTTCCTTAGCTAGTCTCGTCTACCTGGAGTCACGTTCAAAATGAACAGACTTTACTCCGTGTGTGTGGGCAAGTCCGTTCATTTCAAAAGTCCGGCGGTCCTCCGCCAAAACTGGCGGATTGTCCGCTGGATCTAGTCCGCCGGAAAAGTCCGGGCATGTGTGGGCAAGTCTGCGCGTTCGGAATGTCCGGCGGACCTCCGCTGGAAAGTCCGGTGGGTTGTCCGCCGGACTAAGTCCATCGGACTAAGTACGCCGGATAGTTTGATCGTGTGTACGTGGCATAACACTACCCTCTCAAGGTTTGACGACTGTCCAGAGAGCTACAGGGCCTGGAGATCAACCTTCAAAGCTGCCATTGCTGATCTCAACCTTACTACCAAGGAGGAGCTTGATTTGCTCATAAAGTGCCTAGGGACAGAATCTGCAGATCGTGTTAAAAGACTGAGAACAGTGAATGTTGACCACCCAGATGCAGGTCTTGTTGCTGCATGGGCAAGACTTGAGCAAGCCTTTGGTAGCTCTGAAGCCATAGAAAGCGCTCTATTCAAGAGACTGCAAAACTTCCCAAAAATAGGGAACAAAGCCTATAGCAAGCTCCAAGATCTGAGTGATCTCCTCATGGAGCTGGAGTTGGCAAAGACAGACCTACGTCTACCTGGACTAAGCTTCCTGGACACTGTTCATGGTGTCAATCCAGTGGTGTCTAAACTGCTGTCCGGCCTGCAAGAGAAATGGGCACAACAAGGCTCAAGGTACAAAAGAGGCTATAATGTATCTTTTCCTCCATTCGCATATTTTTGCAGATTCATCGGTGATCAAGCCTGGACGAGAAACGATCCCAGCTTCAGTGAACCCAACTTGCCTGCTTCATCATCATCATCTTCATCAAGGTATGATAACATAGCAGCTAAATGTAAAGACTTTAATAGAGCAATATCTGTTAAAAGGACAGACATCTCACCACCCGTATCCTCTCCGGCTCACCAGAGCGATTTGGGTGACAGAGATAAAGACCCTAATCATCAGTGCCCTATTCACAAGAAGCCTCACCCCCCTAAAAACATGTTGTGGGCTTAGAGCAAAGACGTTACAAGAGCGCAGGGAGATTCTTCAGAAACTTGGAATATGCTACAGGTGCTGTGCTTGTTATGGACATTTTGCTAAAGACTGTAAAGTTGTCATCAAGTGCACAGAATGCAGTAGCGACAGACATGTTACAGCTATGCATCCGGGTCCCCCCTTAGACCATTCACAGCAGCCTCCTACCTCCAGCCCTGTCTCAAGTCATGGCGGGGAGCAACAAGGTCATGCTCCCGCCACAGCTAACATTTCTTCTTCATGCACAGAAGTCTGTGGAGAAGGCTTAGATCACAAATGCTGCACTAAGATATGCCTAGTCAAGATATACCCAAAGCGCAGTGGTTTAACTAGAACCTTCAGGGCCCCGGTGCAAGAAACCATGAAGGGCCCCCCTGAACCCCAGCCAAGGCCCTTCCCTCCGAGTCCGGTGGTGGAACTTCAGGGCTCGGTAACAGGTACGACTTTTGTGAGCCCTATAGTTCCACCACTGGTATCAGCAGTTTTTTTTTTATTATTTTTTACAATTTTTTTAGGAGTCCCGTTGGGGGACTTTGAGATATCAGAGGTCTAAACAAACCTATGATGTTACACCTTTGAGACAAAGTGGAAGAAGGGAAAGGGAAATTTGGTTCCCTGTCCCCAGAAGAGATTGAGTCCTTGTCCTTAGGGGAGATGGGGTCCCTGTCCCCACTTAAGTAGGAGTCCCTGTCCCTAAGGGAAATGGGGTGCCTGTCTTCTGGGGAGAAGTGGGCCCTGTCCCCAGGGGAGATGGGGTCCTTGTCCCCAAGGGAAATGGGGTCACTGTCCTTTAGGGAGAACTGGGCCCTGTCCCCAGGGGAGATGGGGTCCCTGTCCTTAGGAGACATATCTCCCAGAAAGACCTGTCAACATCTGTGTATGACGGGCAGGAGGGGGGGTGCTGGCAGATAAGCCTGCAGTGTCCTTTGGGGAACTGTCTCTCATAGGGCTGCACTGCATCTGTGTGCTTAAACTTTGTTTGCCCGGGAGAAGCATGCAGTGCAGTGTGAGCCGGACTCAGGGGGTGGGACTCTGGCTGGGGAGGACAGACACCGGACTGAGCAGCACTGCATGCAGCAGGAGAGGGGGACCCGGAGAAGCGGCAGAGGACACTAGTTGTGCATTCCCCACACAACCTAAGAGCAGCCAGTGCGGTAGTCGAGCATGGAGCTCTGCTAGTCACCCCCCACCTCCAGCCACCCGTGCGCCCGGTGCCTAACTGCCTATGCTGCTACTGGCCATATGTAGAGGGGGCTACATGGGCCCCTTGCAGCACAGGGCCCGGTTGCGCTCGTGACTGCTGCACCCCCTATAGTTACGCCCCTGACAAAGGGTCAACCTGAGGAAGCTATTAGGATGTATGCCATAATAGATGAACAGAGCAAGAGATCCCTGGTTAAGCCTAAATTCTTTGATATCTTTGGTATAGAGGGACATGCATCACTGTATACTCTCAGAACCTGTTCTGGTCGTGAAGAGACCTTTGGTAGAAGGGCCGATGGGTTCATGGTCTCTCATATCAATAAGGGATAGGGCATACCCTTACCAACATTAGTCGAGTGTGACCAGATACCAGACGAAAGGGAAGAAATTCCTACTCCAGAGGCTGCATATCAACATCCTCACTTGAGGCACCTTGTTAATGAAATTCCTGCAATGTATATGAATGCTGAAATCTTGATCTTGCTAGGAAGAGACGTTCTCAGAGTACACAAAGTACGCAAGCAGTGCAATGGACCTGATGATGCCCCTTGCGCACAAAAACTTGATCTAGGCTGGGTAATCGTGGGCGACGTATGCTTGGATAGAATGCATACGTCATCTGAGATTCACACCTTCAAAACTTACATGTTAGGAAACGGAAATGCATCCCACTTCAAACAGTGCCCTTACCATTACGAAGTAAAAGAGAAGCCTCTTGACATCATCCAAGTACCTGATGTCACTTCTAACCTTTGTGATGACAACCTAGGTACCACAGTGTTTTGTACTACAAGCGATGACCACAAAATAGCCTTGTCAGTCGAAGACAGAGAGTTCATCAATATAATGGACAAAGAATTCTTCCAGGATGAGTCCAACAGCTGGGTTGCACCATTACCTGTTTATGCTGCAAGGGTTAAACTCCCAACCAATCGTGAACAGGCTCTATCCAGATTCAATAAACACTAAAGAATAGGCCTGAAATTAAGGACCATTTCATCGCCTTTATGAAAAGGATCTTTGACAATGATCACACAGAACCAACTCCACTACCAATAGACTAGCTTTCAAAGTGGGAGTCCTGGAAACAATTTCTACAAGCCTAAGATGGAATCCGTATACCACGCTGCTACACTTCTGCCTCCCTTGCCACAAGTCAGATGAAAGAGCTTCACATCTTCTCAGATGCATTTACTGAGGCCATAGCAGCTGTCGCTTACCTCGAGGTAAGAGATTCTTCCAATCGAAGCCCACATAGGGTTTCTGTTTGGGAAAGCTAAGTTAGCCCCTAAGCCTAAAAACACGATTCCCAGGCTTGAACTTTGTGGGACTGTGCTAGCTGTAGAATTAGCAGATTTCATACTGCGTGAACTAGACATTCAGATAGATGACGTCAGATTCTACACAGACAAAGTTGTTCTGGGCTACATATACAACCAGACTAAACGTTTCTATGTCTATATCAGCAATCGTGTAGAGAGAATCAGGAAATCATCTAAACCTGAACAATGGCATTATGTTCCATCTGAAATTAACCCTGCAGATCATGCCACCAGGCCAGTGTCTGCAAGTGTCTTTGCAAATTCTTCTTAGTTAACAGGGCCTGAATTTCTGCTGGATCATCCAGAAGAAACCACAGCTGATGTCTTCAGTCTTTTAGAACCTGACAAGGATCCAGAGATTTGTCCTGAAGTCAAAACCCTTGTCACCAGAACTGAACAAAGACTCGTCTTGGGCTGTCAACGCTTTGAACATTTCTCCAAGTGGAGAAGGCTTGTAAGCACCATCGCAAGGTTAGTTCATATTACAGATAGCTTTAGCTCCACAAGACTTACCCACGAGATTCTAGCTACCTTCCTGGCAGAGGCATCTGCCATAATTAATTCAAGACCACTTGTTCAGTGTCCAAAGACCCAGAGACCCAAACTATCTTTACCCCAGCTACTCTTCTTACCAAGAAGTTGGGTCTGTTCCTATTCCACCTGGAAACTTTAAAGCAGGCAATCTGTGCTATGACCAGTGGAAGCGAGTACAACACTTGGCCAACTGCTTCTGGAATCATTGGAAGATGGAGTATCTTTCTACTCTGCAAGGACGCAGGAAATGGCAACGGCTGAACCCTAACATACAAGTTGGAGATCTTGTTCTGCTTAAGGACCAGCAAGCTGAAAGAATCGAATGGCCCATGGAACTTATTGTAAAGAGTGTTCCTAGTGATGATGAATGTACGTAAGGTGGAGGTGAAGGTTTCAAGACAAGGGACTGTAAAGACTTTCATCAGACCTATCACGGAACTTATTCTTCTCTTGCCCTTTGGAGAATGAGCTTGTTTGCCTACACTGCTGGATCCTACCTGTGACTTCAAGAAGAAAGTGCCTTGAACTTTAGTTGACATAACTTGAAGCCTTAAATTAAGAGTTATTGTTATTGTATTATGTGCATGTTCTTTTTATATCTTTCAGGTCTTTAAGACATCTAGCAAATTACACTGTTTGTTATTTGCAGTTGCATAACTACCGTTCTGATGTATATAGTGACATTTACCATGCCAGATGGGGAATGTGCTGCCCCAAAGGGCATAGAATTTATATACAGTAGACTGTTTCCCTAACCATTTTCTATGGACGTTTATATTTAGTTCACATGCTGCCATCTAGTAACTTTTTGTGGTAATGCACTTGTTTTGTCAAGTTTATTTTTCCTTATGTTATGACACACTTCCTTTATATGTAATGCTCCACCCTTATTCCTGAGATTGTACTTCCTGTGTCATTGATGCAGCTAACAATCCACATGTAGCAGGGCACATGTATTCTGCATTGTAAGCTACAGACAATATCATCTTTTGACTGCATAAATACTACAACCTATTCATCTGTTCGTATCCTGTCATCTGCTGTAACCTGATGTTTAGAATAAAGGCATCTTGTGGATGGAATCGGTATTTTAGTGAGTTCAAACTATCTGATGAGGATTGTCCTCAGTGATTATATCTTATACAGGCCAGGCATAGAGGTCTAACAAGGAATAGTCACTTGACAACAATCGGAGTCAGAATACCCATTAACCAGCCAACATATGGGTATGTTTCTGAGGTTGAAGTGGTATTAAACCCGAAAGCAAAACATTTATTAAGTGTGAACAGTGTAGCTGTTTGGGAGTTAAAGCCGTATCCAAAAACAAGCATTTATTATAATGCAGCTTGGATGTGATGGCTGTATTTGTTTTGTTTTTTAGGTTTGCTTTCTTCTGTTTTAATCTGGTGATCCTGCCAATAAGTCTGTTCTCTTCAAAAGAACAAGCTCTCTTACAGATGTATCAGTTTACAAGGATGAGAAAACCATGATTGGCTTTTATTTATTCATGTAATACTTTTATCCTAAAAGGAAAAAAACAAACAGTTTGCAGTAAAACTATTATGCCCCGTACACACGGTCGGACATTCCGACCACAAAATCCGTCAGATTTTTTTTGACAGATTTTGCCCGAAACTTGTGTTGCGCACACACACGGTCGGACAAAGTTGTTGGAAAATCTGATCGTTCCGAACGAGGTGACGTACAACTACGACGGGACTACGTAGAGGCTAATAGCTTTCATCTCCAAGTTTCCTCTGAGCATGCGTGGCACTTTGTGAGTCGGAATTCTCTACACACGATCGGAAAAAATCTGATTGGATTTTGTTGTCGGAAAATTTTAGATCCTGCTCTCAAATTTTTTCCGTCAAAAAATTCCTACGGAAAAAGACCACTAGAGCCCACACACGATCGGATTTTCCAACAACATAATCCGATCTGACTTTTTCCAACGGAATATCCGACCGTGTACGGGGCATTAGAGTTTTGCTTCAATTTGTTAATCTGCTAGTACATTTGAAGTTTTACTAAACCCAGGACCCTGCATTCACAATATTTGGTCCCCACAGTACACAGAACAGGGATATGCAATTATTTTTGTAAATATAAACCGGTAAATACCTTTTCTCTTTAGCAGTATATAGCAGTCCTGTGACTTCTATCAGTGTCTGGTCAAAGCTTGTAGGAGGAATTTTCATTCTCCTCTGACTGTACTATGAGGCTGCATGACCCCTGACCCTCTGTCTGGACAGTGCTGATTGGCCCTATGCTGATCACATGCACCCGCCCAAAAAAAATAAAAACTCTCTAGCAATACCCACCAAACTGAGCATGTGCGAGTAGAGCTACACGATTAATCGTTAAAAAAATCGCGATTCAACCCTCCTCACCATCCTAATAAGCCATTTCCTTGATTCTATGTAAACAGCGCAGAGCTGAGGTATCAAAAAAAAAAAAAAAAAAACAGACAAATGTTTATCAACATTCCTCAGTGCTGAGAGATAGAGAATAGATACAATGTATCTTTTAGATCTTTTAGAGATCAAAGGGATGAACTTCGGTCTGTAGATGAGGGCAATTTAACCACTTAAAGATTAAAACTTTTTTGACACTCGTTGCTTACAAGTTAAAATCTGTATTTTTTTGCTAGAAAATTACTTGGAACCCCCAAACATTATATATATTTTTTTAGCAGAGGCCATAGAAAATAAAATGGCGGTCATTGCAATATTTTATATCATAATGATACAAAAAACTCGCCACCACCCTCAACTATAGCTGGCTATAGCAGTAAGCAGCATTGGAAGGCTGAAACAGATAACAACAAAGCCTGGGGAATGCCCAGGAAAAAACCCAAGCCTACTTACCACCAGTTAGCAGAAAACCAAATTAACCTGTCTAATGCGGCGTACACACGAAGGGACTATCCCGGGGGATTATCCTCTGGACTGAAGTCCAGCGGATAATCCCCTCGTGTGTGGGCGCCGGCGGACTTTTTGGCGCCAAAGTTTTAAGTTTGGTTTTAAAATTATCCGCTGGACTTGGCAGTCCGGCGGACAATCCCGCCGTTAGTAGGCAAGTCCGCGGGACTTTTGAAATGAACGGACTTGCCGCTCATCGGCAAGTCTGTTCATTTAGCACGTGACTTCAGGTTACGTAGCTAGCGTAGGCAGTAAATGCCGCCGCGCTAGCTCCGTAAGCTGGCATGGATTTAAAAGGACTCCCCACGCCGAAAAACGGCGTGGGGGTTCCCCCCAAATCCATGTCAGACCCTTATCCGAGCACGCAGCCTGGCAGGCCAGGAAAGGGGTGGGGACGAACGAGCCCCCCCCTCCTGAGCCGTACCAGGCCGCGTGCCCTCAACATGGGGGGTGCCCTGGGGAAAGGGGGGCCGTGCGCCCCCCCCCACCCCAAAGCACCTTGTCCCCATGTTGATGAGGACAAGGGCCTCTTCCCGACAACCCTGGCCGTTGGTTGTCGGGGTCTGCGGGCGGGGGCTTATCGGAATCTGGGAGCCCCCTTTAATAAGGGGGCCCCCAGATACCGGCCCCCCACCCTATGTGAATGAGTATGGGGTACGATGTACCCATACCCATTCACCTAAGGTGTAAAATGTAAAGTACAAAAACACACACACTTTTGAAAAAATATTTTATTGCACTGCTCCGGGGGTCTTCTTCCGTCTTGGGGTCTTCTCGCCGGACTCCCCCGCCATTTACCAAGCTCTTTTACCGAGCGGGGGAAGTCCGGCTACCTTCTTCGTCGTCGCCGCCGTCGTCTGGGGGTCTCGATCCGCCTTCGGGGGTCTTCCGGGGGTCTCTTCTGTTCTTGCGGCGGTCGTCGTCTTCCGCGCCGCCGGCGCCGCCTTCTTCTTCTTGTCCTTCTTGTCCTTCTTGTTCTTCTTCTTCTTCCGATGTTGACCCGTCGCTGTCTCTGCCCGGAATGCCTGTGCCGCTCTGCGCTGGGACTTATATAGGGACATGGGGGACAGGGTCACATGCTCATGTCACATGGTGACCCCGCCCCCTTGTGTTGTCACAGTCCCGGAGGATGCTGGGACTGTGACATCGCAAGGGGGCGGGGTCACCATGTGACATGAGCATGTGACCCTGTCCCCCATGTCCCTATATAAGTCCCAGCGCAGAGCGGCACAGGCATTCCGGGCAGAGACAGCGACGGGTCAACATCGGAAGAAGAAGAAGAACAAGAAGGACAAGAAGGACAAGAAGAAGAAGGCGGCGCCGGCGGCGCGGAAGACGACGACCGCCGCAAGAACAGAAGAGACCCCCGGAAGACCCCCGAAGGCGGATCGAGACCCCCAGACAACGACGGCGGCGACGACGACGAAGAAGGTAGCCGGACTCCTCCGCTCGTGAAAGAGCTAGGTAAAAGAGCAGAAGAGAGCGGAGGAGTCCGGCGAGAAGACTCCCCAGGACGGAAGAAGACCCCCGGAGCAGTGCAATAAACTATTTTTTCAAAAGTGTGTGTGTTTTTGTACTTTACATTTTACACCTTAGGTGAATGGGTAGGGGTACATCGTACCCCATACTCATTCACATAGGGTGGGGGGCCGGTATCTGGGGGCCCCCTTATTAAAGGGGGCTCCCAGATTCCGATAAGCCCCCGCCCGTAGACCCCGACAACCAACGGCCAGGGTTGTCGGGAAGAGGCCCTTGTCCTCATCAACATGGGGACAAGGTGCTTTGGGGTGGGGGGGCCGCACGGCCCCCCTTTCCCCAGGGCACCCCCCATGTTGAGGGCACACGGCCTGGTACCGCTCAGGAGGGGGGGGGGGGGCGCTCGTTCGTCCCCACCCCTTTCCTGGCCTGCCAGGCTGCGTGCTCGGATGAGGGTCTGACTTGGATTTGGGGGGAACCCCCACGCCGTTTTTTCGGCGTGGGGAGTCCCTTTAAATCCATGCCAGCTTACGGAGCTAGCGCGGCGGCATTTACTGCCTACGCTAGCTACGTAACCTAAAGTTACCTTTGAAATGAACGGACTGCTCCATGTGTGGGCAAGTCCGTTCATTTTCAAAAGTCCCGCGGACTTTTGCCCGGCGGATTATCCTCCGGAGAAGTCCGTGCGTGTGTGGGCAAGTCCACACGCTCGGAAAGTCCAGCGGACCTAGCCGGAAAGTCCGGCGGGATTGTCCGCTGGACTAAGTCCGCCGGCAAAAGTCCGCACGTGTGTACGCGGCATTACAGTACATAAAACAGGGGTTTAGTCCGCACGCATTTGCAAACGCATGCGTAAGCCACAGAGCCTCGTCACGGCACCCTGATATCTGTGGTCCTAACACTAACATATGGAGTGTCCCCACAGTGGAGGCACATGCATTCTAATGGATAGATGAGGGCAGGTGGACTGAAGGGGAGCCCACCCCTTCTTAAAGGTACTTATATTATGAAGGTAAAGGTAATATTTTATGTAACACTGTATTTGCGCAGCGGTCAAATCTTTGAGGAAAAAATACACTTCAATTAATAAAAAAATAAAACAGTAAAGTTAGCCCAATTTTTTGTATAATGTGAACGTTGATGTTATGCCGCAAGAATCTTGAGAGAATTATAATCTTTATTCTAAGCAAAAAAATCGTAATTCCCCTTTTTTTCTAGAATCGTGCAGCTCTAGTGCAGAGTACCTCTCAGGGGTGCTATCAGCAGAGGGATTGGGGACAATAAAAAAAGTGGATGATCAGAGAAGACAGGCTCAGCCTTTTTACACAATGCAGAGGAGGTTCCACTGCGAGTATAACAAGCATGCTTTACTGCATATACAGACTGATTTTACTGTTATGGTTTAGTAACACTTTAACATCCCCCCCACTCCCAGAGTGACAATGCTGCTGTCCAAAGATCTTGCTCCTTTGTCCAGAGCACTCCAATACAGGAGGTTTGTTACTGGTCAGATCATCAGGTGAAAACAGAGGGGAAAAAGCCTAAAAAGCTGCAAGCTGTCACAGCTGGGTGCCCAAACTTGCAATGCCAGTGTTGTGTCGAATACTGTCCCCCATCCGCCCTGTACTGCGCTTGCACAGTACAGAGGACAAGGAGATGCCGAAAGTCTCCAAAGATGAACAGCTGATGAGTCCAGGTTCAAGCCCCACCATCCAAGTGGACATAGAGTTAGAATAAAAAATTGGCGAGGGAAGCGAGGCCGTGCCCGAAGCGTGGCGAGCAAAGCGAGCCCGCGAGGGGCCCTGTTACTAAATGCTACCGTATGTCCACTTGCATGGTGGGGCTTGAACCTGGACTCAGTGTGCAGGCGCCGTTCATCTGCAGAGACTTTTGGAGTCTCCTTGTCCTCCGTACTGTGCAATCATTGCGCCTGCGCAGTACGGAGCGGACACCATCCAATGGGGGGACAGTTTTTGGCAGAACATTGTTGCCATGGAGAGGCGAGGGAGAGAACTGAGGCTTTGGACAGCTGCATCACTGGATCGTGGGTCAGGTGAATGTGACCTTTTGCTGACTTTTAATAAAAACAAAAATGAGTAGAACTCCGCTTTAATATATAACTGCTAACATTAAAAAAGGATGGTACAGATTAGAATTCCTGCGATGACAAAAGTTGCACAGGCTTAGGATGATGAAAATCTTGACACTGATGTTGTGCATACTTACTGAATTTGCAAAAATTCGTCACATTTGAGGGTATATTTAGGAAGTATATTGAAGTTCACAGTTCATTGTTTAAAGGTAAAGCCAACAGGTGAACTTAAAGTAAAAAAAATAAACCCTCGAGTGTGATGGACTTTTGTACCAAGTGTGCCTCTATACCCATCTAAAAACATCTTGCAGTGTCCTTTTTATCACATTCAGAGAGGCAGCAGCCTGAGACCCTGTGATGGACTGGACTGCCTGACACCCTTGGTGGGTGTCAAACTACAGCAGACATCCCAAGTCTCCCACGAGGTGAGGGAGCCTCCCGCATTTCGGGGGGGGGGGCGGCTCCCGGACACCCGCAAGTGCTGCCCGATTTACCAGCTGCAGGGCTGATCCTGGATTATCCTATGGTTAAAAGTTGGGGATGTTTGGTGTAGCAGGAGGGACAGCTGTGATAACTGATCTCCCTGTAGAGCTGACAGCCGCTTCTCCTTCTCTCCCACCCGTGGCTGTCGCCTAAAAAGCTGTACAGGGAGATTGATGATCATAGCTGTCCCTCCTGCTGCACCGACCATCCCAGGCTATTCCCTGTATCCTCCTCTTCCAGCTCCCTCCGTGTCCTTCTACCCCCTGTTCTTTCTCCGGTCCCCTGTCCTCCTCCTCCGCCCAACCTCGTCCCCCACATCCGACTTCCCTCCTCTCCCACCGGCTGTGGGGATCTGTCAGGATGGAGAGCGGAGAAAGAGATCGGTCATTTACCAGCCCCTGCTTTTTCTGAAAATCGACACAGTGAGCGAGATCGCTCCCATGTCCTGTGAAAACTGAGCAGAGTAACCTCTGTGTTACTCTGCTCAGTTTATGAATGGACAGGAGCCTCTGTCTTCTGTCCATTCATCTTCAATGCTGAGAAAGGGACTGGGGAACCTGTGTCCTCAGCCTCTTACTCTGTCTCAAAGTGGAGATGTCAGAGGTCTGTTTAGACCCCTGATATCTCACCAAAGCCCCCCCCCAACAGGGTTGATAAAAAAAAATTCAAAAAATTGTAATTGTAAACAAAAATTATAAAAAAATGTAATTCTAAAAAAAAAAAAAATATATAAAATAATAACTACTGACACCACCCCCCCTGCCCTACCAACACTGTCCACTGCCCCAACCCCCTCCCCCCAAAAAGCATTGTGAATTAAAAAAAAATATGTAAAAAAATAAAAACTACTGACACCATCCACTGCCCTACTAACACCATCACCACCACCACATACTCCACACCCCTTCCCCAGAAGCACTGTGAAAAAATATTTAAAAAAATGATTTAACAAAAATTATTTAAAGAAAATATTAAACAACAAAATTGTAAAAAATAATAGAGAAAATTAAAAAAACAAAAAACAGACACACTGCTCTAGTGACATTGTCCACTACCCCCCCCCCCCCCCCCCAACACACACACACACACACAAACAATCATTGTGAAAAACGAAAAATGTATTGTAAAAAAAAATATTTAAAAAATGAATTTGTAAAAAAATAAATAGAAATAAAGAACTACTGACACCGTCCACTGCCCTACTGACACCATCCTGCATATACTAGTCACCGATGTACACTCCACACTCCTCTCCTGCACATACTACCCACCGCCACCACACTCCGCACTGTACATTCCCTATTTAACATTACTACATTCTGCACTATGTAAGTCATCTCAGACTCTATTAATCCACACCCCATTTAAGCCACGCCCACCTCCCTAAAATTTGTTTTTGCAGGTTGGGATGTCTGCTACAGCTTCCTCCACTCTGGAACCAGAATACAGAAAGTTTAGCCCAAATCTCCCTAATTACCAGACAGGACCAGTATATTAGTGTAGCACAGATTTCAGCTCCAACACTTGGTCTCTTTTCCCAGTGCTTTATTGACAGGAAAGAATCAAGTAGAGGGATGGAGGGTTAAGGGATATTCAGGTACCTTGAATTGCGGTTCACGGGTACTTCTCTGATCCAGAGGATAAAACAATTTCCACAAACTGGATCTAGCAACCACCGGATAGGCCTCTCTCACCGACCTAGCAGCCGATGCGATGCTTGGTCATATTCTCTGCCACAGACTTCAAGAATATAGTAGAATCATTGCACAATCCTCTGCCACAGGATTGTGTAACCAATAACTTTTGTACTGTGACTCCTGATCTCTGAGCTCCGACCCTCGAAGTCGGTCTTTTTTAAAAAAGGGCAAATGGGCCTATCTTGAGAAAGGGGCCTGGAGCTGCAGCTCCAATAGCCCCTACTTTAATCCGGCCCTGCACCCATGGCCAAGTGGAAAACTACGCAACCCAGCTGAACTGGAACAGAAATCAGAAAGTTAACACAATCAACTACAACTCAGACAAATCTAAATTTTCACTTATAGCGTCTGCCCATCAGGAGCAGAGCGATACATACTCCCCCACCGCAATAGATGATGTCCTCATCGTCTGAAAGAAAAGTTTTAACCTCAGTCCTGAGAGTCGATACCTGAATGCCAAAACTTGGATGGGGAAGGAAAAAAAGGTAAAGTAATAACAAAATGTAGACTTAACATTGACACACATAGTAGAATTACATCAACATAATTCCCAACAATTAACTTTCTATCTAAGCCATCCACTCTCCAGCAGCCTGGCAGAAGATCCAGTTGAACTTGAAACAAAACAAATACAGGAAACAACATACACGCATCATTGTACAATGCAGGAAGCAAAGCCTCATCTCCTTTTTTTTTCTTGTAAAATGACATCAAACAGGACAGTCACTGTAACTGATCACAAGTAAAAACGGGGATCTGGCAAAGTTAGAGCTTTTCCTTGTTTATCCAGGGTAGTGATAAAAAAAAAAAACAATGTTATCTTTGCCAGGCCGGAAGATGACCACTTTGTCAGCATAAATGTGTCTTCCATAGCTCCAATGCAAAAGGCATCCATTGAAACGATCATCCATGGTGGAAGAATAACCTGCTTTCCTGAAAGGTTTTGGTACCACTAAATAGTCCCAAACAGCCTCACTGTACCACTGCTCTCTGTTTCCTTCAATTTCCTGCATGATCTCCTTGGGAACATAAGGAAATTCCAGTCCATATTCTGTGGCCACCCTTTTATTTAGCAAACGTTGTGATCGGGCAAGACTTGGCAGAGCTCTAGTAATTCCTAGCCCAGGGGGCACACATGAAGTTGGTGATTTGCGTACCATAGCATGGGTGAGCAATTTCTTTGACCCAATTGAGCTGGTACCTTTGGTCAAAATCTCGTTAGTAGTGACGGGGGTTTCCACACGGGGTGATGTCTTCCCCGAGTCCATGGCTATCCAGTCAGAAAAAGTAAAGGCCGAAGCGACATCATCACTGTTTGCCCATAACATCTCCTGAGACATGGTTTCAAACAAGTCATCGTCTCCGGAGATATCTGACAGGGAGTCTATCTCGGAATCCCATAACTCTTCTGCGGGCACATATTTACAGACAGTCCCCATATGTACCCTTTCCCCAGATCTCTCACTCGTTCCTGTCGTGGATTCCTCAGGGATAATTTCTCTCTCTGGATCCGGTTCAGGTAGTCTTTGAGGTGGGCCTCGACCGCGGCCGTGGGAGGCTTTTACATAGCCCACCTTCCTTTGGGCAGGTACAGCGTAATTGGCAGTAGTGGAGGTGACAGCAGTAGCGATGTCTGCTGATAGTTCTCTGATGGCAGTAACAGAGCCATCTCCCTCAGGAACACTCGGTGTAGCAGACGTGGAGGACGTAGGCCTAACCACAGGAGCAAATGCAGCAGTCTCCTCAGTATCAATGCCTGTGGCCCAATCCATCCGGTAGGCATGGGGTGGCAAGGTGGGTTGTTCTACTCCCCGCAGTGTAGGCACCGGACAAATGGACGGGGGTTTGCGACCACACCTGTTGCACGGCATACCCAAGGCTTCGACATCTCCTGTTGTGTACAGTATGAAATGCCCATGCGGTTTCAGGCGAATACCAGTATCCATCAGCAAAGTTCCAGGCAGCTTGACACTTGTAGTGGTGCCCACAGGAAACATCCTGGGCCCCATGGCAGACTGCATCCCCGGCATTTGGAACATGGCTCTAATAATCAGATCCTTCTTTCTGAATGTTTGGACACACACACGCAGTGTCTCATGCAGCAAACAGACGGGAAAACTCATCCCACTGGTTCCTCTAGTCACGTTGCTCCCAGGCTTTCTTGGCCCCGCCCACAGCTCATGCGGCCGAGTAGTGACCCGCAATTAACCCCTTTTCAGAAAAATGGCACAGTCCAGAACCCTCTTTAGCATAAGTTTCCGGTGAACAGTTTCCTTAGATTGCGATAGGTAACGGCAAATCGAGCCCCCACATGTAGCACTAACCCCAGAAGGAGCTGCTGGTATTTGATTAGGCTTACCGTTACTCACCGTTCCACCGTGTCCGTAATAGAGGTCCCATTAAATAGTTACTCACAGATTTCGGCTCCAACACTTGGTCTCTTTTTCCAATGCTTTATTGACAGAAAAGAATCAAGTAGAGGGATGGAGGGTTAAGGGAGATTCAGGTACCTTAAATTGTGGTTCACGGGTACTTCTCTGATCCAGAGGATAAAACAACTTCCAGAAACTGGATCTAGCAACCACCGGATAGGCCTCTCTCACTGACCTAGCAGCCGATGCGATGCTTGGTCATAGTCTCTGCCACAGACTTCAAGAATATAGTAGAATCGTTGCGCAATCCTCTGCCACAGGATTGTGTAACCAATAACTTTTGTAGCATCAAAGTACAGTCACACAGTACCAGTTTCTTTCAGCCGTGCCGGTGATACTGTGAGGTAGTTGACCCGGGATGCGTCCTCCAATTGAGTCTCCAGGCTCTTCTTGAGGTACCAGCCTTGTTGCTCGGTTCTCTCTCAGAAAAGTCCTCCCCTGGTTTCTCCAATTGCTTGGCTTCTTCCCGCAGGCAAGACAGCACAGGACCACCCCTGGATCAGTAGGCTCCTATAAAGCACCACTCCCACTGACTGTTTCTGGGCAAAGAGGCACTCAATACACCCAGCTTGTTGCAATTTCCAACATTGGCCGATAATGAGAGCGCCACCCATGGCCAAGTGGAAAACTACGCAACCCAGCTGAACTGGAACAGAAACCAGAAATTGAACACAATCAGTTAACCTACAACTCAGAGACATCTAAATTTTCATTTATAGCGTCTGCCCTTCAGGAGCAGGGCGCAACATTAGGTTAGGGCTGTAGATAGAAAATGTACCCCTAGCATCAGACAGAACCAATGTTAGAGTAAAACAGGACTGACATTAACAAACAGCACATCATTTATACACAAAAACTTTCCCCCTAGACAGGTATTGCACACATTAGAATAGGTGCAGGAACCCAACTTCCCCAGCCAACTCCCTGCCCACAATCCCACCATTTCTCAGGAAGTAAAGTGATGCTAAATAATGGATGTGGTTAAGGCTCACCTTCACCCCACCCACAGCTCACCCTCCCCCCTCTGTCCACAGCTCACTCTCCCCCCATCCACTGCTCACCCCCCTCTGTCCACAGCTCACTCTCCCCCCCCATCCACTGCTCACCTCTCCCCCATTCACAGATCAGCTCTCCCCCAGTGCACAACTCACCCCCCTCCACAGCTTACCTCCCAACCACAGCTCACTCTCCCCCCCTGTCCAGAGCTCCCCTTCCCCAACATCCACAACTCACTCTCTCCTTCCTGTCCACAGCTCCCCTTCTCCTCTATCCATTACTCACCCTCTCCTCCCTGTCCATAACTCACCTTCCCCCCCCCCCATCCACAGCTCCCCCTCCCCTTCATCCATAACTCACCCTCTCCTCCCTGTCCATAACTCACCTTCTCCCCCACCCACAGCTCCCCTTCCCCTCTATCCATTACTCACCCTCTCCTCCCTGTCCATAACTCACCTTCTCCCCCCCATCCACAGCTCCCCTACCCCTCCATCCATAACTCACCCTCTCCTCCCTGTCCATAACTCATATACATATATATATATATATATATATATATATATATATAATATATATATATATATAGCCCCCCCCCCCCCTTGATCTGGTGATCATAATAGCCTCAGAAAGAGGTGTTATTCTGAGGATAACTCCCCCTCCAAGGAGAAAGGATGTCCTGTGCAGGCTCTTTAGTGTCAGTAGGAAGTTGAAGAAGGATAGCCACCCAGTAGACTGACAGGGGGACTGGAACAGGAATTGATGCAATGAAGTGGATAATGGAAGTTTCAGAGTGAGATTGTACAGATGTGGTCCTGATCTAGTGATCAGTGACACAGCAATGCAGATCCCCTGAGCTGACTGCCGCGGTGGTTGCCTAGGCCGCAGGGCCACACTGTGCCTGCAGAAAGTCTGTGCTCCAAGAGAGTATACTGCTCATAGTTCAACATATCTGCTCCCCCAGAATCCTCCTTGCTTAACCAGCCTTCTGGTATGTATAGTCCAGTCAGCACTCAGGAACACAGTAGATATTGACAGAGGGACTACGGGTGCCATGGTCCATTGCTCTTTCTATGCAGAGGTAGGCAACCTTTGAGAGGTGGAGCTCTAACAGAACAACAAGAGATCAAAGATCACCAGAGTCTGACATATTTAAAAAAAAAATTATTACCTAGCAAGGCCTAACAGGAAAAACTTAGAAAAATATAATAAAACAAATGTCACTGTAAAAATATAAACTTGGCCTACCTTTTAAGCAGGGGCAGATCCAGAGTCTAGTCTCGGAGGGGCACTGCCAGAAAATATGTTTTTTTGCGGGCAATTTATTGGGGAAATGGCTGGTGTTGGCGCTTCAATCATCCTGGCACCATGGTAGTTATGGTGTCAGGATGATTGAAGCGCATTATTTCTATTACATTGTTATACAAAATGAAATAGTTCAACTCACCATAATGCAGAATCAGTGGTAGCCCTGAGTGTGTCAATTGCCACCGTCACCTGCCACCAAGATGCGGATTATCACTTGCCACGTCACCTGTCACAAGTTGCGGATTGTCACTTGCCATGCCACCTGCCACACGTTGCGGATTGTCACTTGCCACAAGTTGCGGATTGTCACTTACCACGTCGCCTGCCACACATTGCAGATTGTCCCTTGCCACGTTGCCTGCCACACGTTGCAGATTGTCACTCGCCACCTGCCAAACGTTGCGGATTGTCACTTGCCACGTTGCCTGCCAAACGTTGCGGATTGTCACGTCACCTGCCAAACGTTGCGGATTGTCACTTGCCACGTCACCTGCCACACGTTGCGGATTGTCACTTGCCATGTCACCTGACACACTTTGTGGATTGTCACTTGCCACGTCGCCTGGCAGATGTTGTGGATTGTCACTTGCCACATGTTGTAGATTGTCACTCGCCACGTCACCTGCCAAACGTTGCGGATTGTCACGTCACCTGCCAAGCGTTGCGTATTGTCACTTGTCACGTCACCCGCCACACGTTGCGGATTGTCACTTGCCACATCACCTGCCACACGTTGCGGATTGTCACTTGCCATGTCACCTGACACACTTTGCGGATTGTCACTTGCCACGTCACCTGCCACGCATTGCGGATTGTCACTTGCCACATGTTGTAGATTGTCACTTTCCACGTCACCTGCCACACATTGCGGATTGTCACTTGCCTGCTACAATTGTCACTTTCCTGCTGAGGTGGGGATTGTCATGTCCTGTGTCCCAGAGTGAAGTTAGGCAGCAGAGAGATGATGTAATCTCTCTGCTGTCCGTGGCTGCCTGCACAGTGAGGGCATGACTGCAGCATCAGTGATGTCTTCTCAGGGCCGCTGTTAAAAATCATGGGGCCCCGTACAGCGTACCTGACAGGGCCACTTGGCCCCGCCCACAACCCCCCCTGCCCCCCCCGACCCCATGCTGTCATGAAATATGGGGGAATGGTGGCAGGAGCTGAAACATGTAAGATGTTCCAAAAGGTGAACCTTTAAAGTAAAGTTAAAATAAACATTAAAAGCCAGCAGCTACACATACTGCAGCTGCTGGCTTTTAATAACTGGACACTTACCTGTCCTGGAGTCCAACAATGTCGGCACCCGCAGCTGATGTTTCCATCAGCTGTTGGGTGCTCCACCACCATTGCGGGTAGGGGAACCCGGCAGTGTAGCCTTTCAGGTTCACGCCGGGAACCCTACTGCACATGCGCGAGGCCCCGCTCGTCCCTCCTATTGGCCCGGCGACAGGGGGAGGAGGAGGGAGCCACGCAGTGACGTCACAGCTCCGCGGCAGGGACTCCGGAAGTGGAAAACGATACCTGATAACCAGTGTTGGTCATCTTACTTTAAAAAAGTAATTAGTTAAGTTACAAATTACTTCTCCCAAAAAGTAATTGCATTAGTAACTCAGTTACTACATTGGAAAAGTAATTAGTTACGCAGCAAAGTAACTGTGACTTTTTTTTAAATATTCTATACGTGTAACTAAGGGGCGGGTCTAGTATTACTGTAACCAAGGGGCGCATTTATTATTATTGTTATATATCGTGTAACCAAGGGGCTGCTCTATTATTACTCTTACCAAGGGGCAAATCTGTTATAGCGTGTAAGCAAGGGGCGGTCTATTATTATTATATTGTGTAAGGGGCGGATGGCTACAGAAGAGGGCAAATGTAAAATTAATGGGCAGAGCTCAATATATAACAATAATAATAAATGCGCCCCTTGGTTACAGTAATACTAGACCCGCCCCTTAGTTACACGATAGACGCCCCTTGCAGAGTAGCACGAGCATCGGGAGCGTACGGCATCGCCTCCTACAATTACATGTTAACTGCGCCTGCGCGGTGTAGAATTCACTCAGAGCTGTTTAGGTTCGGCAATTTTCGTATGCTCCGTAGTCCTTTGTACTGCGCAAGCGCTGCACCTGCGCAGTACAGGGGGTCCTTATCCGGCGGGGGAACTTTTTTGTCAGGACACTGGAATTACACTACTGCCATCTAGTGGCAGTAGATGTAATTGTGGTAACTCCGCCCAAGTAATGGGAACTGCGTTACCATGAGGGGAAAAGTAATCGGTTAGATTACTCGTTACCCTCTAAAGTAACTGCGTTAAGTAACTCCGTTTATTTTAACTCAGTTACTTACATCACTGCTGATAACCCCCCCTCCCCCCCAAAAGGTGCCAATTTTGGCCCTGGAGGGGAGGAGGAATAAGATGAGCAGAAGTTCCACTTTTGGGAGGAAATTCGGCTTTAATAACCATTATTATTCTATTATTATTTTTTTTTACCTGAATGGACACAAGTCAATTCATATCTGGACTCCTGTAGACCTACATGGAACTTTCAATCAGGTCCACACCAGCGGCAGCCGGTGCTCAAAATTTATGGGGGGGGGGGGCACAAACAAACTGAAAAATTTTGAAAAAAACATCAAACGCAGCCACTGTGCCCATCAAACGCAGCCACTGTGCCCATCAAACGCATCCACTGTGCCCATCAAACGCAGCCACTGTGCCCATCAAACGCAACTGTGCCCATCAAACATAGCTACTGTGCCATCAAACATAGCTACTGTGCCATCAATTGCCACCACTGTGCCCATCAAACATAGCTACTGTGCCATCAAACATAGCTACTGTGCCATCAATTGCCACCACTGTGCCCATCAAACATAGCTACTGTGCCATCAATTTCCACCAGTGTGCCCATCAAACCAAGCTACTGTGCCATCAAACGCAGCCACTGTGCCCATCAATTGCCGCCACTGTCCCATCATACACAGCTACTGTACCCACTGGTCCACAGGAAAAACTGACAGGCAGACCTGATTGCAAAGCTTGGGTGAAAATTTCTTAAAGGGGAGTGATTTGGGGGGGGGGGGTGGTAAAAATGTGTTTTTACTGTCCCTTTCCCCCAATCACATGTGTAAAGTAGCATGTCACTAAGTGCTCATAGTCATTATCATTATGATCAGAGCACAGCAGGTTCTCTATGGCTCTGTCAGTGTAACATGCTGTTGGGTGCTGACTTTCTTATGGCTGTGCTGTGTTATAGTCTGTAACACACAGTACAGCCATATATTAAGAAAGTCAGCACCCAACAGCATGTTACACTGACAGAGCCATACAACAGCATGTTACACTGACAGTGCCATACAACAGTCATGTTACACTGACAGAGCCATACAACAGTCATGTTACACTGACAGAGCCATACAACAGCATGTTACACTGACAGAGCCATAGAGAACCTGCTGTGCTCTGATCATGATAATGACTATGAGCACACAATGGGGAGTGTGGGGACTGAGCCTCAGCCTGTGTGATGTGTCAGTGTGATGTGTAGGGGAATTGCTTGCCTGTGGGACCAGCATCCAGATTACTCTCTCTCTTTCAGTCTCTCCTTCAGGCTGCAGCAGCACAGCACTTACTGAGGGAAGGGAGCCGCATTACAATTGAATCCATCCGCCCAGGAAAGCATACAGTGAGTGCAAGGTACATAGATGCAGAGCAGGGATTGTATGCCTCCACCCGAAAATGGAGAAAAAGTCCCTCTTCTTCTCTCACCTCCTGGGCCCCTCTATTAACCTGATGGGGCATAGGAAGGTACGCAGCCACTACCTTGCCAATCAAGTAGGTGCAGGTTAGGAAAGTTATTTAGCTAATTCGTTTTTTTTCGCTAGAAATCTGCTCGGCCCCCCCCTTCTGGCTGGGCCCCGTACAACAGGGCTGGCTATACTGCCCTATCAGCGGCCCTGTGTCTTCTCTCTGCTCCCCTGCCTGCTGGCCCACTGATTGGCCAGCCACCCGTTCACCTGCCGACTGGCCCGCCCGCTCTCCTATCGAGCCACCCACCTGTTCACTCACCCGCCCACTGTGTCGTCCGCTCACTCACCAGCCTGCCGAGTCGTCCGCTTATTCACCCGTGGACTGGCTGCCGCTCACCCGCAACTTGGGGGGGGGGGGGGGGGGCTGGGGCAGATCCGTTCCTGCCTTAAAAGGTGGACAGTGTCAGTCAGTAGAGCAGTGGACAGTATCAGTAGGGCAGTGGATGGTATGTGGATGGTATGTGGATGGTTTTAGTAGGGCAGTGGACAGTGGATGATGTTCATCAACAGGGCAGTGGACAGTTTCAGTAGGGCAGTGGATGGTGTTCATCAATAGGATGAGGGGTGAGGTGGGGAACCCTCCCCAACCCTGGGGAAGGGAGGGGGCAGGGTGTCAAATGGAGCACATGGGGGCCAGGCAACACAAAGAAGCAGAACCTGGAGAGGAGGGGCAGCATGCGGTGGAATCGATGGCTGTATTTTCCTCCATGCAGCAGCAGAATGCGGGTGGGAGGGTGAGGAGGAGAAGCGGGCATTGCCAGCATTTAGCTGCTGCAGGGAGAAAAATACAGCCATTGTTTCCACTAAATGCTGCCCCTCATCTCCAGGTTCCAGGGTCAACAATCAAGGAACACAATCTACCTGCTACCTGCCTGCGATCGACCCCCATTTTATGGTATACCAGTCTTTCCTTCCAAGTCCTATTCCATAGCTCTGCCCTGTCAGGTTTGCTCCCTGAAGTGACTCTTTTGTTCCTAGAGTCATTAGTACCCACTTAGAGGGCTCCGACTAGCCCATTAGGCTGTATTCTGCACACTTCCCCTGAGACTTCTGCCCTGCGCAGGGCCTTGGCCATGTTGACTACATTTGCATAGGTGTGGAGTAATTGACTCTCTTGCCTCGGCTGCAGCTAGGCTAATCCCAAACTGTCTTTTATATGGGCACTGACTTCTCTAAAAAGGAAGCTATCACTTGCTTATAGCTTCCCCCTTTACCATGCTATGAGTATAGAGCCATCTGGTGGCCAACCAACTAACTGCACCTTTTTACAGACAGCAATTCCCCTAGTTATTTATTTATATCAATAATCTCCTGTGAAATTTAACCGTTTCAGATTTTACCCCCTTCCCGACCAGAGCACTTTTTGTGATTCGGCACTGCGTTGCTTTAACTGACAATTTTCGTGTCGTGCGAGATTGCACCCAAACAAGATTGACGTCCTTTTTTTTCCCACAAAGAGAGCTTTCTTTTGGTGGTATTTGATCACCTCTGCGGTTTTTTTTTTTTGGGCTATAAACAAAAAAGGAGCGACAATTTTGAAAAAAAAAAAAGCAATATTTTTTACTTTTTACTTTAATAAATATCCCCCAAAAATATATAAAAAAAATATTTTCCTCAGTTTAGGCCGATATGTATTCTTATACATATTTTTGGTAAAAAAAAAAAAAAAATTGCAATAAGCGTATGTTGATTGGTTTGCCCAAAAGTTATAGCATCTACAAAATAAGGGATAGTTTTATGGCATTTTTATTATATTTTTTTTTTTTGAATTAGTAATGGCGGCGAACTGCAATTTTTTTATCATGACTGCGACATTATGGCAGACACATAGGACACTTTTGACACTATTTTGGGACAATTTTAATTTATACAGCGATCAGTGCTATAAAAAAGCACTGATTACAGTAAACCCCCGCTATATTGCGGTTCAGTTATTGCGGTCCCGGTATATCGCGGTATTTTAATTAGGACCTGTTATTCTGATATTGTGGTAATATTTCGCCATTTTCGAAGTTATGTACTCTATTTTTTACTGTACTGTACAGTATACTGTACTGTTAAGACAATATTTTTGTGTTTTAAAAATCCTCTTGATCTCTCTCTCTATCTTTAATGTGTTTCTATTGCATAAAAGTGTGTTTAAAGACCTTTAAATGCTATTAAAAAATTAACAAAACATGCCTAGGGTGTATTTAAATAGGGTCTTTCTATTTCGCGGTTTTTCACTTTTCGCGGGTGGGTCCGGAACATAACCCCAGCGATGGAGGGGGGTTTACTGTACTGTGTAAATGACACTGGCAGGAAAGGGGTTAACCACTTGCTTACCGGGCCTATTTTAGGCTATTTTCCTTCATGTAAACATCATCATTTTTTTGCTCGAAAATTACTCAGAACCCCCAAACATTGAGTACGTTTTTTTTAGCAGACACCCTAGGGAATAAAATGGCGGTCATTGCAACTTTTTATCTCACACGGTATTTGCGCAATAATTTTTCAAACGCCTTTTTTTTGGAAAAAAAACGGTTTCATGAATTAAAAAATAACAAAACAGTAAAGTTAGCCCAATTTTTTTATATAATATGAAAGATGATATTACGCCGAGTAAATAGATACCGAACATGTCACGCTTTAAAATTGCGCACAACCTTGGAATGGCGCCAAACTTTGGTACTTAATAATCTCCATAGGCGACGCTTTACTATTTTTTACTGGTTACCAGTTTAGAGTTACAGAGGAGGTCTAGTGCTAGAATTGTTGCATGCGCTCCAACGCACGCGGCGATACCTCACATGTGTGATTTGAGCGGCGTTTACATATGCGGGCGGGACTTGCATGTGCGTTAGCTTCTGATCGCGAGCTACAGGGGACAGGGGCGTTTTTAATTTTTTTTTTTTTATTTATTTATTTTTATTTTACTTAATTTTTTTTTTTTACACTTTTTAAAAAAAAAATTTTTTTACCGATCTCATGCTGACAGCCGCGATCGCGGCTTTGTTTACTTCCGGGTACCGGGCGTGACGTCATAACGTCGCGCCCGGGCCTCCGACGGTCATAGAGATGACTGGTGACCATCTGGTCACCGGAAATCTCTATGCTCGTCATCCGGCGGCGAGCGATTCTTTCTCCGGGCCCCCGATGGCACGGGAGAGCCCGGAGAAGCACCGGATGGCGGCGGGAGGGGGGGACGTCCCCTCCCGCTGCCTATAAGAACGATCAGGCGGCGGAACTGCCGCTATGATCATTCTTATGGTGCACAGAATCGCCGGCCGGAAAGAATGATATCTGAATGATGCCAATAGCTGCACGCATCATTCAGATATCACCACTCAAAGTCAAGCACGTCATATGACGTCCTTGGTCGGCAAGTGGTTAAACACTAGGGGGCGATCAAGGAGTTAAGTGTGTCCTAGGGAGTGATTCTAACTGTGGGGGGTGGGCTTTCACTCACATGACAGCGATCACTGCTCCTGATGACAGATCCCTGTGATGTCACTAGGCAGAACAGGGAAATGCCTTGTTTACATCTCCCCGTTCCGCGGCTCCGTGACACGATCACCAGGACATTGGCGGACATCGAATCTGTGGGTCCCGCGGGCACGGTCACGCTGTACACGGTGGGCGCGTGCGCGTCCTTTACCCCCGCCATTTTAAGGTGGACATACAGGTACTCCCATTTGCCCACCGCTGCCATTGTGCCGACGTATATCGGCGGGCGGCAAGTGGTTAAAGTGGTCTTCCAAAGACCCCTAAGACTAGGAAACACAAGGAGATTATCGGATGGATGATTGTTTTTTTCAATGCTAGTCTTCATATTGAAAACAAATAGGTTACTAAAGTACGAAAATTATTGCATGACAGAATAACAATTTGGAAGTGATGTAATGTACATTATGTGTATTGTATTTACGGATGAAAATATCACAGTCCATATGAGTACCCGAGTAACTGTCACAGTCCATCCAAGTACCTGAGTACCTGTCACAGTCCATCTGAGTTCCCGAGTACCTGTCACAGTCCATCTGAGTACCCGAGTACCTATCATAGTCCATCTGAGTACCCGAGTACCTATCACAGTCCATCTGAGTACCCGAGTACCTATCACAGCCCATCTGAGTACCTGTCACAGTTCATCTGCGAGCAGCTGACAAAAATGGGAACATCTGGGATCCTGACTGTAGGTTATCATGGTATATTTGCCATTCCATGGTCATTTAGAACATATGAATGAGATCTAAAGCCTGGTTCACATGGTAATTTTTTTTTAGTTCAACCCAGTGGGCTGAAAAAAAAAACAAAAAAAAACTAGGGAGCTTAGGAGGAGCTTGCTGTACTAATGAGTACACTACTGCACCACAACTGCATGCATTGCATTCCATTAAGTTGAATGGGGATAATTTTTGCTGCGCTGCATTGCAAAGCCTCATGGACCCACTCTGCTGTCACATGATTTAACCGTACCTCCCCCAACATAAAAGTGTAAATGATGCCTTTAAGTTTGAAAGACCTGAACCCCCCCAGGAAAAAAAATTATCTACGGCCCTGGTTAGAGGTGAGCGCATTCACACGGGGTGGGGGGGGGGGGGGGGTGGGGGGGGGGGGGGGGGGGGGGGGGGGGGGGGGGGGGGGGGGGGGGCACGGGTGTGAATTCACCCTCTTCTGATCAGGATTATCATCACGAGTCACTTTTTGGACAATAATACGTATAATACCCCAATTTGCACCTTTGTCTCTGTGGATCAATGAAAAGTGGGAGTAAAAAACGTTTTTTCTTGAACACTTGATATTAAGGAATAAGCAATATTGATTTTCATTGTTTATGGCACCATCTATGCATATGTAAGGTTCAGTACCACACAGTGCTGAATTTTTTTTTGTTTTTTTGTACAGATGAAATTACATACTCTGCTGTAACAGATATGAGTCTTAATTAAAAAAAAAAAAAATGGGGGTTTACATCCACTTTAACCACTTCACTCCCGGCCCATAGTCAAATAATGTCCTCAGATGGGATCTCCCATCCTGGGCAGTTGTCATATGACGTCCTCGGTTTCTCCCCGCTCCTGCAGGCCCCCGGGGGGCCTGCAGCGCGGTGATCGGGAAAGAGCCGTGTCCCTCGGACACAGCCCATCCCAGATCCCTGTAAAGAGCCAATAAAAAATGTCTCTTTACCATGTGACCGGCTGTGTCCAATCACAGCTAGTCACTTGTACTGTCTACATGCACGGCCGTGCTCGTCCCTGGGGCGCGTGTAGAGCGGCAATCGGGGGCAAGGCTTGTCACCCTGACACAGCCCAACCCTGATCATGATAAAGAGCCAATGAAATTGGCTCTTTACCCTGTGACCGGCTGTCTCTAATCACAGCCGGTAACAGAATGTCAACAAACTGCGGTAATGAGATGTTACCGGGTTCTCATCCTCACACACCGATCGTGTGTGAGAAGAAGATTGCGGTAACATCTCGTTACTGCTTACAGTGTACACCAATCACACGAATCCCCCCCTAATAAAGAGGACCTGTCACCAACCATCAAAGTACCTGTCACCACCCATCAAAGTACCCGAGTACTTGTCACAGTCCATATGAGTACCTGAATACCTGTCATAGTCCATCTGAGTACCCGAGTACCTGTCACAGTCCCTCTATCCATAGTCTATCTGAGTACCTGTCATAGTCCACCTGAGTACCTGTCACAGTTCATCTGAGTACCCGAGTACCTGACTACCTATTGCAGTTCATCTGAGTACATGTCACCACCCTTCAGACTACCTGTCACCACCCATCAGGGTACCCGAGTACCAGTCACAAGCCCAACAGAGTACCCGAGTACCAGTCACCAGCCCATCAGAGCACCCGAGTACCTGTCACCAGCCCATCAGAGTACCCGAGCACCTGTCTGCAGCTCATCAGGTTACCCGAGTACCTGTCTCCAGCCCATCAGAGTACCTGAGTACCTGTCACCAGCCCAACAGAGTACCCCAGTACCTGTCACCAGCCCATTAGAGTACCTGAGTACCTGTCACCAGCCCATCAGAGTACCCAGGTACCTGTCACCAGCCCATCATAGTACCCGCATACCTATCTGCATCTCATCAGGTTACCCGAGTACCTGTCTCCAGCAAATCAGAGTACCTGAGTACCTATATGCAGCCCATGCCTCATAGAATATATGCTGGAGTGTTTGCTTTCCAAAATGGAGTCATTTTGTGGGCAATTCCACTGTTCTGGTGCTCAAGGACCTTCAAAAGTGTGATAGGTAGGAATAAAAAAAGATGTGTAATTTATGCTCCTAGCACGCCTGAAGGTACTACTTCAATGTTGGACCTCTCTATTTGGACTGGCTGTGTAAAAGTCTCACACATGTGGTATTGCCATATTCAGGATGAGTAGCAGAATGTGTTTTGAGGTGTAATTTTTGCTATATACATGCTATGAGTTAGAAATATCTTATAAATTTACAACTTTGTGTAAAAAAAAAAATAGGTTTTAATTTTCTTTCCATGTTTTCTGAAGACTTGTTTAAAAAATTGAACCATTCAAAAGACTCATAATGCTTCATAGAATGTACATTGGGGTGTTTGTTTTCCAAAATGGGGTCATTTTGTGGGTAATTCTATTGTCCTGGTGCTCCAGGGCCTTCAAAAGTGTAATAGGTTGTTTGGAAATTAGAGGTGTAATTTATGCTCCTAGAACGCCTAGCATGTTGGACGTGGCCAGGCTGTGTAAAAGTATCACACATGTGGTATCGCCATGCTCAGGAGGAGTAGCAAAATGTATTTTGGGGTGTAATTGGAAGTATGCATATGCTGTGTGTGAGAAATAACTTGTTATTATAACAAATTTGTGAAAAAAAAAATGTTTTTAATTTTCCCAAGAATTGTGAGAAAAAATTACAACTTCAAAAAACCCACCATGCCTCTTCCCAATAACCTTTGACTGTCTACTTTTCAAAAAGGGGCCATTTGGGGGGTATTTGTACTTTCCTGACATTTCAGGGCCTCAAGAAATGATAGGCCACCAGTACATCAGGTGTGATAAATTTTCAATGATTTGCGCCATAGCTTGTATACTCTATAACTTTCACAGGGACTAAATAATATCCAATAATTTGGGTTATTTTTACCAAAGAGATGTAGCAGTATACATTTTGGCCCAAATTTAAGAACAAAAATTACTCATTTGCAAAATTTTATCATAGAAACAAAAAAAAAAGTGGTGTTTTTTTTCAAAATTTTCGCTCTTTTTTCACTTGTCGCAAAAAATAAAAAACCCAGTGGTGATTAAATACCACCAAAAGAAAGCACTATGTGTATGAAAACAATGATAACAATTTTGTTTGGGTACAGTGTTGCATGGCTGAGTAATTGGCATTCAAACTGTGAGAGTGCCTAAAGCTGAAAATTGGTCTGGGCAGGAAGGGTGTGTAAGTGCCCTGTTTTGAAGTGGTTAAACAACCCTTAACCACAGGCACGTGTGCTAAATTACCACATGAAAAAAGGCAGGAGTTACCAAAAAATCTAAAAAATACTGCATTCATTATTTAACTTTAAATTCTACCAGTTTTTGTTTGCCGTTATTTAACTCTAAAGCCCCATACACACGGTCGGACTTTTTCATGGATTCTGTCCGATCGGACAATGTTGTTGAAAAATCAGAGCGTGTGTATGCACCATCGGACAGTGTACGTCGGATTGTCCGACGGACAAAGTCTTATCTCCTGCTGGAAAGATTTGCCGACAACACGGTCCGATCACACCAAATCCGATCGTGTGTACGGTTGTCCGACCAGACAAAGTGCTACGCATGCTCAGATCACATTACAAGACCAAAGCTATTGGCTACTAGCCTCTACGTAGTCCAGTCGTAGGCAACAAACGTCACCACGTTCAGAATGATCGGATTTTCCGACAACTTTGTCCGACCGTGTGTACGCAAAACCAACATCAGACAAAGTATGACGGACAGGATCCGACCGACCTGGTCCGCGGATTGTCCGACCGTGTGTATGGGGCTTTAGTGAATTGACCCCATAACCCCTTATTTCTAAAGATATTGGTCATGTCACATGAAGGAGAATCTGCCCATATTTGTTTTTTTGAAATGGATCTGCATGGGAATTCTGTAGTATGCCTGTCTTCTATAACATCCATTACTGAATTAAAAGCCCCACCAATAATTTTATCCACCATATCATTTTGTAAAATCCATGAAGTGGTCTCCTGGTAATAGGCTCTAGTCAGAACATTAAACCAGGACTAAAGGCAAGACTTTTTAAATTTTGGTTAGTGTACGGGAGAATTATAACCTGTGTCAGGTTTTTTTTTGTATTATATAGAGACAGTGTTCCTCATCATCCCCATGCGTACAGAGAATCGAGTAGGTGAGAGGCTTGTGAAAGGGATCATTACCCCTGCATGCCATGCTTTCCCTTGGCTGAAGATATTACCACCCTTTCTGTCCACGTCTTATGCATTCTGTAAAATTCACTCAGTGGCAAATGAGTATCCTGTAGCAACACTACGTCTGCCAGTGGCGTAACTAGAACCTTCTGGGCCCCGGTGCAAGAAACCATGGAGGGCCCCCCTGACCTCCGGCCAGGGCCCTTGCCACTGACCCCAGGGGCAGCAGGACCTGGATAGGAGGGGGAACAGATCCCCTCCATGTTCCTCCTGCAGCCACTGAATGCCTATCAGAGGGAGAGGAGGAGAAGCAGACTTTTAGTGGCTGCAGAAATAAAATGGAGGGGATTTGTTCCTCTAAATGCCCCCCCCCCCCCTCCAGGTGTTCAGGGGCAACATGTGTGCTATTGCAATTGTGACCCCTGTAGTTACGCCCCTGGGATGAGTGGCAGCAGTGTTGGTGGGGTATGGGATCAGTGGTGGTTGGGGAGGGATAGGATCAGTGGCATCGGTGGTGGGGGGTGGGATGAGTGGCAGCGGTGAGGGAGAGATGGGATTAGTGGCAGCAGTGGTGGTTGGGTGGGGATGGGATCAGTGGCAACGGTGGTGGTGGGGGGATGGGATCCATGGCAGCAGTAAGGGGGGATGGGATTAGCTGCAAGGGTTGTGGTTGGGGGGGTGGGATCAGTGGTAGGGGGGATTGAATGGGATGAGTGGCAGAGGTGGTGGGGGGAATGGGATCAGTGGCAAGGGTCATGGTTGGAGGAGGGTGGGATGGGATGAGTTATAGTGGAAGGAGGGAATTGGAAGGGATTAGTGGCAGCGGTGGAGGGCATTGGATTAAATGAGTGGCAGCGGTGGTGGGAGGATGGGATCCGTGGTGAGGGTGGTGGGATGGGATGAGTGGTGGGGAGGAGAATGGTATTAGTGGCAAGGATGGGATCAGTGGCAGTAGTGGTCATGGTGGGGTGGATCAGTGGCAGCAGTGTTTGTGGTGGTGGTGGTGTGGTGTAGGAGGGTATCAGTGGCAGTAGTGGTGATGTGGGGATCAGTGGCAGTAGTGGTGGTGTGGGGGGTATTAGTGGCAACAGTGGTGTGTGTGTGGGGGGGAATCAGTGCAGTAGTGGTGGTGTGGGGATGAGTGGCAGTAGTGGTGGTGTGGGGATCAGTGGCAGTGTGAAAGGGGTCTTAGTGATCAAGAGTGGAGCAGCAGAGTTGACTGTAGGCACAATACCAGATAGGCGCAGCGGCTCAAATTGCCCGGGATACAGGGGATACAACACTAGGGATATGACAAGGTTCAACTACTGATGACATAGGTGTGCCCTTCCCTATGGTGTTAGTCCCACTCCTCTTTTTGGAAGACATTCAATGCCACAAAGAGTACTTGGGTGTAGTTAAAACACCTCAGAAGGGAGACCCTTTAATAGGGCTCACCAAGCCCCTATGCAACAATCCTGCTAAGCACCTTTAGCCTGCCAAGCAACACCTGGTGACTCACGTGACCAGGGTAAGGATAAACTAACCACTGCAAGTGTCTGTTCAGAGCCTGCTCTGTGTCCCACAGCTGCCTTCTGGAAGCCCCACATGCTTGGCCTGCACAGCTTAAATAAACTGGGTGTGAGCCAGAACGTTCTATGCGTGTGTGTGCACGCATGTGCGCAGTCCCGGCTAGCGGGCGTGACTATATTTAACGCAAATATTCGCGCTAAGATAAAGGCTACAGCGCATGTGCGGCAAAGCCACATGCGCCATGGCGAACCAAGGCAAAATGGCGCACCGTCGTGCACCATCATACAGGTAAAAAACAGCCAGACACAAGCAAAAGAGGTACACTTTGAAAACACCCACAGCTAGCCCAGAACTCCCCCGTATGGTCACCACATACAGGTGTCCAGCCTTTAGCTTAGGAAAAGGAAAAGAAATGACACGTTTGAAGGAAATGGGTTGCCGCTCAACCCGGGATTGGATAAAAAAGAGAAAGTTCCCCCTGGAATGGTGGGGTTTTTAGGCAGCAATGGTTTTAAGGAGATTGTATCAAAATAAGTATTTAGTGAGAGACTCAGTATATCAGAATCGGTTTAAAGTGTTTATTCATGTCAAAAAAATATGACAGGTGGAGTATAAAACATAAGCCCATACAGAATATAAAAGAAATATACAGTACACACGCAGGCAAAACCAACAGATAGCATCTAACACCTCAACTGATATAACAGGGGGGGGGGGGGGGTCAATATGATGCAGCAAAACTGACGCGTTTCGACCTGTAATTTGTCTAGGTCGTCTTCGGAGTGTTTTTGTCTGTTGGGATAAGAGACAGCGTAACAACAACTATTCAGTTAAATATTGAATGTGTCGCATTTGTGTCCATACGTATAAAAAGCACGATCATACAGCTTTAATGAGTATAATTACCAGTATGCGTGTAGTACGTAGGGTAGTCTTCTGCATGGGAATTCATAAAACTCCCATCAATTTTTCCAGGTGGTAGCCTTTAGCTTAGGATGACTGATTGTTACAATCACTGGGACACCCCACAATAATAAAATAAAGGGGTTTCCCTTACCCGTCTAGGCGCAGGGCCACTTAGAAACTAAGGGCCCATTCTTCACCCTTCACGGCAGGTTCCTGTCACTTGGACCTTCAAGGACTGGGTACCCTTTAATGTTTAGGGTCCACTCCCTTGGACCTGTGCAGCACCCTGCAGGAAATGCCTTAGCGCTGCAGTGTCCAGGATTTCCACTCCGCAGGGTCCAGCGCCCAGAGGCCACATTACAGGCAAAACCTTGCAGGATCTTGAGTCTTCTTTGTGAGGCTCGGGTACCATTTATCGAAGCATAAAAGCCTGTGTAAAATGGATCAGATCGGTCAATCCCTTGATTCATTTTTGGAACCGTTTGTGGGACTAGAGACCTGGAGCTCAGAGAGCTCAAACAAACTGTGCCATCCACCTTGCAGACACTGGTAAAAAACTAAAGTACTTCCTGTATGGCAGGGGTTATAAAGGGGATCACTTCCTGTCTGAAGACCTTTGGTCTACCAGTGTCCCATGATGTATGAAAAAGAAAATGTGTTTTGTTTTGATTAGTTATTTAAATAATTTTGTTTGGTTAAATTAGTTTCATTTGTTTTCAGAATAAGTTTTGTTCATTTTCTAATCCAAATTTTTCAAATTCGGTCAAATTGCTCTCCCGCCATCCACAGGTCCCCTTCTCTCTACTGGTCCACAGTTCACTTTCCCACCTATCCACAGCTCTCCTCTTCAGCCACAGATCATCCACTCTCCTCTGATCCACAACTCACCCTCTTCCCACCTGTCCACAGCTCTTGCCTTCATCCACAAGTCATCTTCTCTTCTCTGGTTCACAGCTCACCCTCTTCCCCTTCCCTGTCTACAGCTCTCCCCTTCATCCACAGATCACCCACTCTCCTCTGGTCCACAGCTCACCCTCTCCCCACCTGTCCACAGCTCTCCCCTTCATCCACAGATCACCTTCTCTTCTCTGGTCCACAGCTCACCCTCTCCCCACCTGTCCACAGCTCTCCCCTTCATTCACAGGTCACCTTCTCTCCTCTGGTCCACAGCTCACCCTCTCCCCACAGCTCTCCTCTTCATCCACATTTCACCTTCTCTTCTCTGGTCTACAGCTCACCCCCACCCCAATCCACAGCTCTCCTCTCCCATCCACGGGTCACTTTTTTCATTTTCTGGTCCACAGCTCACCCTCCCCCATCCACAGGTCACTTTCTCTCACCTCATCCACAGCTCACCCCCCTCTTCAGAACTCACCCTGTCCCCTCCTCCCCAGGTCACCACCTCCCTCCCCATCCACAGCTCATCCAACAACTAATCCACAGCTCACCTCCCCCCATTAACCTTAGCATGCACCTCCCACATCCACAACTCCCTTTTTACCCTCTGTCAACATGTCACCTCTGGACACCCCCCCCCCCCATCCACAAGTTATCTCTCCCCCTCCACATTTTACTTCTGCGTACCTTTCTACACCTCACCTCAATCCACAGCTCTCAACCTCTGCAACCCCCTGTCTTTCACCTCTGCACCCCCAGCTCCCACCCACAGAACTCTGTAGAAATCACCCTGTCCACAGCTCTCACTTTGCACAATCTACCACCCCCCATCCACAAGTTCTCCACAGCTGTCATTCTGCATAACTGCCCCCTTCCCTCCGCAGCTCTCTCACCTCTTAAGTGTTTCTTTAGAGCGGTGCAGCTGCCTCCATTCTTTTAAGCAGAGCAGGCTTTTTTTCTCTCTGCCTATTGCAGTCTCATCCGTGTTGCTCTGCCAGTCAGATCTGTGTAGCACAGAGCTCAGCAGAACTTTCAGAGTGCTTCACTCAACTCCATGCTACTTAGATCTGACAGGCAGCAGGTGGGTAAAGAAGCTGCCTCTGGAATCCCCCAGGAAATGCAGACTGTTGCGGCATCTGGACCAGTTCCTGGGTCACCCATCAAACATATGTGGGGCACATGCCCTGGATGCCGGAGCTAGTATATAGAAGTTGGTGGAGGAAGTGAGTGGTATAGAAATCTTCCATTACCTGCTTCTGTGTTAGTTGAGAAGAGGGCTGGCGGAGGTGGCGGAATGCCACATTCCAGCAGGAAAAAAGCCCTGTGTGCGGTTAAATAAGAGAAATGGCTATACCTCTCTTGGCTTCAACAGTTAAGGGTTTGTATCGGAGAGAACACTTCCCTAAATGTGGAACTGAGCAGTAATGGCTAGGAGTGTGAATAAATGTATCCCTCGCGCTGCTGTGAGTAACTAGGTGGTCAAAAATAAAGAATATTGTGATTTGCAGCAAAATGTGGCGTGTTCACAGGTACACAAATATAGAATAAATAAATATTAATAAATATTTATATTATTTATTTAATGGCTAGGAGTGTCTTTGCATGGTCCCAGCAGGGAGTTTTGGGAGTCACATAAATAGCATACACCGATAACAAAGATAAAAATAACCAGAAAAGGGGTTAGTGGTGCTACCTATGTGTCGAAGAGTGATCTTTCAATTCACTCTTTAGTGGCTAAGGGAGCTCCAGGAGTGGTTAGATCACAGTGATGTGATAAGCCACCTTACCCTGCCTATAATGCCCCATACACACGGTCGGAATTTCCGACCACAAAATCCATCAGATTTTTTCCGACGGATTTTGTCCGACACTGGTGTTGCATACACACGGTCGGATAAAGTTGTCGGAAAATCCGATCATTCTGACCGTGGTGGCGTTCGTTGCATACGACGAAACTACGTAGAGGCTATTAGCCAATAGCTTTGGTCTCGTAATTTGATCTGAGCATGCGTGGCACTTTGTCTAAATTCTGTACACACGATCGGAAAAAGTCAGATCGGATTTTGTTGTCGGAAAATTTGAGAGCAGGATCTCAAATTTTTTTCCGTCGAAAGTCAGATGGAGCCCACACACGGGCGGATTTTCCGACAACATGGTCCGATCGGACATTTTCCGTCGGAATTTCCGACCGTGTGTACGGGGCATTAGGGTAGTAAAGTAAAAAGATCCACTAGCATGCGGACAAAGCTCTCAGCTCAGCCTTAAGAGGTTATGTCTGCACTGATGGTATACCAGCAGGGTGAATATATAAAAACTGTTGACCCAGTGATAATAAAATATACCAGTGATGGTGTGAAATACAACTGAATATTGAATCCAATTAATTATTAAACTATAAATACAGAATTAATTCATAAGTGAACCTCTGTGTACACAGTATAACTAAAAATATATGTATACAGAAAATATAAAGTCCGATCGCCAAAAGGCTGATTCCAAAGAATAATCATGTTCCAAGTGATAAGATTAAGTATACAAAAAGAATTTAACCCAAAAAAGTGCAAAAAAAAAAAGCGTCAAAAATCACACCAGTTACAAAAAATGCATAAATGCATCCATTTCAGTGTGAATAATTTTTTGTGCTTTGATAAATTGTTGCAGGTGACTTTTAGCATTCACAATTCTTGACAAGTGACTTGCGTGCTCCCCCTCATAGGTCCCCACTCACCAGCTCCTATAACCCCTGCAGGGGTAATTCGCATGTGAATCCTCAATATAGAATATAGTGTTCTCAGGTTCCAGCATCCACAATCCCTCAGGCAGCCTTTGGATTTCCAGACAATGGCAGATATATGTAATTGTATTCCTCATGGAAAAGAAAAATTGGCTCCCATAGTGTAGTATCCCAAAAATTCCATTTATTAAAAATCAATCAAAAAATAATAAAAAAACAGATGTTAGGACAGAGTCCATACAGCATAGGTGCTTCTTACACAAAAACAACTCTATCTTATGGATAGCGCAAGGAGACCGAGCTATGGATAGGCAGCGTGTGTACCAACTGCGTTCCACCCACTAGCTGTGGTTCCCGGAAGTCACGTGGTGTGCGTAGCGATGCCGTATGCGTTTTGTCATAGACGTCTTCAGTGGCCTATGCTGTATGGAATTTTTTGTATACTACACTATGAGAGACAATTTTTCTTTTCCATGAGGAATACAATTACATATATCTGCCATTGTCTGGAAATCCAAAGGCTGCCTGAGGGATTGCGGATGCTGGAACCTGAGAACACCGGTCTATATTGACGATTCACATGCGAATTACCCCTGCAGGGGTTATAGGAGCTGGTGAGTGGGGACCTATGAGGGGGAGCACGCAAGTCACTTGTCAAGAAATGTGAGCACTAAAAGTCACCTGCAACAATTTATCAAAGCATGAACAATTATTCACACTGGAATGGATGCATTTTTGCGTTTTTTGTAACTGGTGTGATTTTTTTGTCGCTTTTTGTTTTTTGCTGCGATTTTTTTGCATTTTTTAGATTTTTTGCAATTTTTGGGTTAAATTATTATTGTATACTTAATCTTATCACTTGGAACACGATTGTTTTTTGGAATCAGCCTTTTGGCGATCCGACTTTTTATTTTCTGTATACATATATTTTTTTTGTTTTATTTTTAGTTATACTGTGTACACATAGATTAATTAATTCTGGATTTATAGTTTAATAATTCATTGGATTCAATATTCAGTTGTATTTCACACCATCACTGGTATATTTTTTTATCACTGGGTCAACAGTTTTTATATATTCACCCTGCTGGTAAACCATCAGTGCAGACATAACCTCTTAAGGCTGAGCAGAGAGCTTGTCCACATGCTAGGGGATCTTCTTACTTTACTTTACCTTACCTTATAGGCAGGGTAAGGTGGCTTGTAACATCGCTGTGATCTAACCACTCCTGGAGCTCCCTTAGCCACTAAAGAGTGAATTGACAGATCACTCTTCGACACATAGGTAGCACCACTAACCCCTTTTTTGGTTATTTTTATCTTCTAGAGCTCTCCTACTTTTTTTTTTTTAGGGGAGGCTTCAACCTTTTTTACTCATCCTAAGTGCAGTACCATTTTTTTTTAACCGATAACAAAGGCATTATACAACTTTAATCAAAGCTGTACAGTTTGCTTATCTACATGCACTCTTTATCTACATAGGCAGTTTATTAACAGGGCTTATATTTCTACAGCTACTGTATATATTCAGAGTGGAAGGGTGACAGTAATTGTGAATGTTTAAATTGCAGGGACCTTTCTCCATTAGACAGACATTGTGCAGAACTAAAAAAACATTTTTTGATTTATTATTTACATAAATTTGTTTAGTTAAATTTGTTTTCAGGATTAGTTTTGTTTATTCAGAGTCAAATCGATTTAGAATTTTCCAAATTCGGACAAATTGAACTCAACTCTACAGAATTCTGAATATTTGAATTGCATTCAAACTGGAATCGAATTCCATTCTAAATCAAATTGATTCTATTTGAAATTAGAATTTTGGAAGATGGTTATACAGTATTATATCTAAATTAGAAAAAATGCTCCCAAGGGCCTATAGGCAGCTAGAAAAAAATTGGACTGAATAGAATATATAAAAAAAAGTTCTTTATTAAGTACAACTATATGAAAAAAACACATGAATTAAAAACTGAGCTATGGTATGCATGGTATCAAACATGAGATGTCAATATTGCAAATAGCAAAAAAAGAGTTTAACACTAAATGCTATTGCTCACAGAAGAGCCCCAACGCATTTCGATCGTATATTTTTCTGATCTTCCTCAGGGGGGGGGGGGGGGGAAGACATCTTCAGATTGAAATATCATGCATGACCAGAGTCGATTAAAAACATATAGGCCGGGTAGTTTCCAGGTGGTAATCTGTCCAAGAAGTATGGAACGGGCCCACACCAACCCACGGAAAGCCACACAGACTAAATGTGAGACAGAGGGAAAGGGAGCACAGACATACCTTATTTATATAATAAATTCAAATCCAATGTAGTTCGTCTCTACAAATCTTCTGTTTGCGGGGGCAAATGTATATAGTAACCAAGTTTGAGGGATCAGGGATTCATACAAGGAATACTGAAAATTCCTTACATATCCAGATAGGTACAAGTATTATTGTCAAGCAGCCTTTCCCATCCTGCAACTGATCACTGCAGGGTATAAGGTGTGTCAGTGTAGAGATGTATATACAGTATTATATCTATTATTTTCAATCTTTTATTTTCCTTTCTATTATATTTTATTCTTTACTATTCTATTCAAACTCAAATGTATTCTATTTGAAATTCGAATTTAGGAAGATGGTTATATTGTTATATTCTTTCTATTATTTTCTATAATATTATTTATTTTCTATTTTATTTTCTATTCTATTTGAATTTATTTAATTTGAATTTCGGAGGATGGTTATATTTAATTTTTTTTCCTATTCTAGTCTATTGAACTAATTTCTACAGAATTTGAAATATTTGAATTCCATTCACATTGGAAGATGTTTATATAGTATTCTTTCTATTTCATTCTATTGTTTGTTTTTTTTCTAGCAGCTTTTCCCATCCTGCAACTGATCACTGCAAGGGATCACTGTAGAGATGTATATACAGTATTATATCTATTGTTTTTTATATTCTACTCTATTCTTTTCTACTTTATTAATTTTACTTTCTATTCTTTTCTATTATATTCTATAATAGAATACACTCAAATGTATTCAATTTGAAATTTAGGAAGATGGTTATATTCTTTCTATTCTTTTCTATTCTATTATTTTATTTTCTATACTATTTGAATTCATTCAATTCAAATTTCGGAGGATGGTTATATTCAATTTTATTATATTACATTTTTTTCCTATTCTATATTTTTCTATTCTATTTAATTGAAATCAATTCTTTTCTATTCTAGTCAAATATATTCTATTTGAATTTTAGGAAATGGTTATATTCTTTCTATTTTTTTATATATATATTGATCTATACTTTTACATTCAATTCTATTCAAATTCAAATTTATTCCATTCGAATCTGAATTTATTAGAATTTCGGAAGAAAAATTTTCGTTATATTCTATTTTATTCTATTCTATTTTTTTCTATTCTACTCTTTTCTATTCCATTCTTTTTTTCTATTCTTTTCTATTGTATTCGAATTAGAATACATTTTATTTGAAATTCCTTTAATAAATCCCTTTATTTTCTATTCAATTTTTTTCTGTTCTTTTATTTTGTCTTGTTCTATTTTACTCATTCTATTATATTCTATTCTCTTATATTACATTATTTTCAGTTTTATGCCTTTATTTTCAATTGTATTCTATTTGGCTATTTGGAAATTCAAAAATGATTCAAATTTTGTCCGAAATGCCATTTCGTTATTCCGAATTCGTTTAAATCTGTTACTAATGTAATTCGGAAACTTCTGAACAACAAGAAGTTTGTCAGAATTTCGGAACAAAAACTAACTGCACATGTATATACATATTTGTTATATGTTTTTTAGCTGTAAAAAAGGTAAAATGTCCTAACTCATGAGCTTGGTGAGCAGCTTAATAGGGAGACATATACATTTGTCTTTAAAAAAAATTGTGTTTCTACTTCGTATCCAGGAGAAAGATAGCAATTTACAAATTTTTCATAATACTTTATGCTAAAAGAACGGTGGGTTGATAGGATACCATGAATAAGTAATGTCATAATTCTCTACATTTTTTATTTGTAATTGGGTTTATAGGAGGTAGGGCTCTAAAGAAAAAAAAAAAAAAAACAAGCAAATTTGTAGGTTTCTAGACTAAATATACAGATAAGTAGTGATGTTTTTTTTTTCTTTTTAATTTCATATATTTTAGTACATACTAACATTAATATATGACCTATTAATCTGTTTCTCCAATAGGAAAAAGAATAACACTGGGCATCCCAGCCACAGGACTGTCTCAATACTGCAACACTCCTAAGCAGTCCTAACGAAATGGATTCCACCAGTAGCAATATATCTTTAAAGAAATCTTTTGTAATACTGATTTCACAATTTTGTATAGCATTCATTTTGTTTATGCTCTATAGCAAAATAAATCTTGCATCAATATTTTTTAAGATTAAGTTTGAGGAGCCCAGCTTGGAACTATCTAACCATTCACAATTGACCATTCTACTTTGGACTTGGCCATTTGGAGATCCCTTTCCACTTAATCAGTGTCCACTGAGTTTAAATATTTCAGGATGTTTTTACACACAGAACAGACTGCTATATTCTGATGCTGATGCAGTTATTTTGCACCACAGAGATGTTTGCTGCTCTAAAAAAAACCTACCACACATGCCAAGACCAACAAATCAGTACTGGGTATGGTTTAACTTAGAGTCTCCATCAAACACTCCACGCTTAGACTTTCTGAACAATCTCATCAACCTGACTATGGGTTACAGGTCTGACTCTGATGTTTTTGCCCCTTATGGTTGGCTGGAGCAGAATGATAAAGAAGTGAACTTCACTATTCCAATGAAAAATAAGCTGGTGGCCTGGGCAATCAGTAACTGGGATTCCAATTCCAGGAGAGTGCGCTATTATGAGCAGCTAAAACAGTATGTGTCCATTGATGTGTTTGGACATCTTCATAGAAGTCTTCCCAATAGTGAACAGCAGAAAGTCCTTTCTCAGTATAAATTTTATCTAGCCTTTGAAAACTCTGTGCATGAAGACTATATAACCGAGAAATTATGGAAGAATTCTCTTAGGTCTGGTTGTGTGCCTATTGTATTAGGTCCTCCTCGGGCAAATTATGAACGTTTTATTCCTAAAGACTCTTTTATACATGTGGATGACTTCTCTACAGCACAGGAACTGGCTGCATATATCCTGCAGTTAGACAAAGATGATAAAGCATACAAAAAATATTTCCATTGGAGGACAAGGTTCCATGTGATTCAAGAATTTGGTTGGGATATCCATTACTGTAAAATATGCAAGGCGCTTAAAAAAGCACCCAAGCATAAGACTATTGCTAGCCTTGCAGACTGGTATAAATAATCAGAAAAAGACATACACCAGGCCAAGGTGCCTAACCTCCCTGGCGGTATTTCCGAGTCTGGCTCGGGTGGAATTTCAGAACCAAAAGTGGTAACCCCCGAGCCAGAATCGGGATTGCATTGCAGGATCCAGGAAGAGCTTACTTACCTTGTCCCCTGGATCCTGCGATGTCCTCCCCGCAGTGTGAGCGGCTCATCCTCCGCTCGATTCATCACGGAGTGGGTGGAGAACGGCGCCAAATTCAAAAAGTTAAACACACACTATACATACAGTAATCTTACAGATTACATTGCTGTATGTAATTATTTCACATGCCTTTTGTCCCTAGAAGTTTCTCCAGTGCCCTGCATGCAGTTTTATATTATAAAAACTGTTCTTTCTGCCTGGAAACTGGATAATGTCCATAGCAACCAAAACCGTCCCTTTACATCAAGAGTGGTTTTAGACCAGCTAGAAAACAGCAATAATAAATTAGTATCATTCACAGAATTGAGCGATAGTGATTTGTGGGGAGATCCGTCATCAAACACTGAAAAGTAATGACAGCGACAATTCTGCAACTGAGCAAATTTCAGTGTTTTTAATTTGATTACATTATTATATAATTTTTTATTATATTATTATTTGGTATAATTATTTATAGTTTATTTATTATATTATAATTTATGATTTAGTTTTTCAAACGTTATCATACCCAGGATGTTGTCTGGTTTTGACAGATTTATGTGTGTTATTCCTAAGAATTACAGGCCTACAATATAAAACGCCAAATTTCCATGCAAAATAATGGTACCGCTTTCAGCACCAAAAATCTGAAATAATCATACCGCCAGGGAGGCTAACTAGTTGTGGTCATTTCCAGTAAAAAATTCTGCACGTCTAGGAAAAAACTGGATAGGTATAACTTAATGTGTATGTATAGGCAAAACTTTTTTGGTAGAGTATAAAAGAGTTAAAACCCCCGTCTTTTTTTACTGTCTGTGTACATTTCCATCTTCCTGTCCCAGATGCGCAACATTTCCCAAATCCCACTTTCAAAATTTCTAAATGGTATGGGAATTCACCTCTTAGATAATTGTTCTAGAACGGGTGTCCCTGACAACTCTTATGCCCCGTACACACGATCGGATTTTCCAACAACAAAACCGCAGATTTTTTTCCAAAAGGATGTTGGTTCAAACTTGTCTTGCATACACATGGTCACACAAATATTGGCTCAAAATTCCAAACGTGAGAACACGGTGACGTATAAGACGTACGCCGAGCCGAGAAAAAGGATGTTCAATAGCCAGTGCGGCTTCTTCTGCTTGATTCCGAGCATGCGTGAACTTTTGTGCATTGGACTTGTGTACACACGATCAGAAATTTCCGACAACAAGAGAACCTGCTCTCAAATATTTGTGGGTGGAAATTCCCGACAGCAAATGTTCGATGGAGCATACACACGGTCGGAATTTCCGACAACAAGCTCACATCCAACATTTGTTGTCGGAAAATCTGATCGTGTGTACGGGGCATAACATTTTGGATTTCCACTGACTCTTTCTAAAGGTTTATTGTCACCAGTATAAATAGTTATGTATATCTGCCTAAAGGGAACACAGCAAACAGACTTGAGGTTCTAACCCTTCCCTACCTTGTCCGAGAAAAAAAAAAGATTTAAAAAAAAAAAAAAATAAAAAAAAAAAAAAAAAAAAAAAAAAAAAAAAAAAAAAAAAAAAAAAAAAAAAAAAAAACAAAAAAAAAAAGGGAACACAGCAAACACGATCGGGAAATTTGAGAACCTGTTCTCGGAAATTCCGACAGAAAAATGTTCGATGGAGCAAACAGACTTGAGGTTCTAACCCTTCCCTACCTTGTCCGAGAAAAAAATAAGATTTTGCCTGGAGATGCACTTAATTTGTTTAGTTTTTTAGGACTGATGCAACATGTCTGCATCTTAGGCATACCCGATGTCTAAAGGTTTGTATGATTACGACAGCAACCCTAATGACAAAAATGTGGGGGACCTAAGTTTATTGGACGATTTTGTGCATTTATCTAAATAAAGCCCTACAGCAGATTATCATAGCATATTCCTGGCCTTCTTGGGCCCAATCCTGCAGCTGAGCCCTGCCTGCAACATGCTGCTTGTTGAAGCAAGATGAGACATTCCACTTGGGCAATGCACAGTACTTGTTCCCACTTGCAGTCTTGAGAAGGTTCCAAATCTGCCTGCAAGTTACCCTTATCCACCCAGCAGGCTTTTACCCAAAGCTGAAACAGACCTGCAAAGAAACAGACACATTTTAGGATGGGTAGGTGGGAAAGCTTTCCCAGTTCTTGCAGCCAAAATAAAAGGGAGGAGTGGGAATAGGACCCAAGGTGTCCTTGCCTTCAATAAAGGGAAAGGAACAAACAGCGGTTTAACCTGATTAATCTTTATTGAAGCAATTTATTTAGAAAAAAGTGTAAAAAAGGGTAATAAACAATAGGAATTTGCACATAATAATAAAAACTGACAACGTTATCACTGTCCATGAGCTTAGCCATATCCACATCATCTGATCATGTCACCCCAGGTCATTTAGTGTGACTTATCAAATAACATTTATGCACATTGGGGCGAGGTGAGTTTTGAGAAACCTTGGTTGCACAGACCGGTATCCGTATTGTGCTTAACCATGGACCTTCAGACTTCCTATGAGCCCATAAAGCTGTTGCATAAAGTATTTACAGCAATAGTAAATGCATTGATCCTCACAGACAAATAAATGCAATTTCAGGCTGGATGGTGTCCCTGCCCAAAAGATGGCAGGTATAGATTCTTGCGGTAGCACTATAAGTCATATAGATGGTAAAACAGTAGAATACAGCACGCCGTGATGTAGCAATGTGACTTGAGTCTAGAAAGACTCATAGATCCGCAGTGAGCCTTTTAAAATATTCAACACCATGTTTCCATGAAACATTAAGAGCAGCACCATATATCAGGTAGGTGGAGTAATGTGGATCAGCTGAATCAAGGCACAAAGTCTCAAAGGATGTATAGGCTGTAATCACCTACTGGATATACCAGCTTTGAAAAGACTCATAAATCCACAGTGAGACTTTTAAACCTTCAATGCCATGTTTCAATGAAACATTAACAGCAGCACCACATATCAGGTAAGTAGAGCAATGTAATCAGCTGCGTCAAAGTACAAAGTCTCAAAGGATGTTCAGGCTGTGATCACTTGCTGGGTATACCAGCTTGAAATAACTCACTGTTTAGAATATATTGAGTTGGGGCTCAGTTGTGGGTGTAGGGTGATGAATCCAGAGTCCTTTGCAGGGATTCCCGGATGTTCAGGGTGCAGATCTCTGTATTCTTAGTCCTGGTGACACACACAGGTTATTATTCACTCAAAAACCGTCATGGGGCCGTCCCGCCATCTACTTCCTGTTTCCGGTTGTTCCTGGACTTTGTGGGGACAATATGAGGGCTAAAAGATGATGAAAAGCCAGGGCTGGCTAGAGGCAGAGGGCATGTGTGGGCACACACACCGACATGTTTCACCCACTTCTGATGTGGGTTTCTTCAGGGTGAAGTGCTAGTCTGAACTGAATCCTTTTTATAGGTTTTCAGAATGACACCCAGAGAGGTACTTCCTGTTATGTCACTTCTGGTCTAGACACGATCATGTTAACCCCACAGGGGGATTCAGGCTGCTGTAAGGAAAAAGTTTAACTGTACTGCTGCCACCTTGTGGCAGTGTTAGATTATTGCAGTTAAAAGTATAATGATGTATAAGATGAATAAACATTCACCAATTAACACTGTACATATTTTTAATCATACCTGTTGAATACAGTGGTAATTATATTAAAAGTGCGAATGCAACGCTGTGCACTGATAGATGCATTTATATATACTAAGGCCCATTGCCTGGTACAGCAGTTTGATAAACAGTTCGGTGGAGATCAGATTATGGGGTCAGAAATATCTGTAAATTCAGTAAAATGTTTAAGCCATTCGGCACGAGGGTCCCAAGCCGAAAAATACACTCCTTTTCTTTTTGAAGCAGCACTGTGTCAAAGTCACCTCTTCTTATTGGGAGTTTTAGGGCACTGAAACCTTCCAAGCTTTTGCAGCCCCTGCCTTTGCCCTATTAACTGTGTAGTCATACTCGTTTTATTCCACCTCCTCGGCTGCACCAAAAAGGCATCAGCCGCAGCCCACTTCCTATTCTATCTCCCCCTGAGCATCGTGCTTTCTCCTCCTGCCTCTTCATTGCACTGCCCACTAGCCAGGTTCACAGCACCATCATGAGCTCTGCACATGGAGCCAACCTACTACCTGGACCTCATCATTGCCGACTGCAATGAAAACCAGGTGCCTCCATAGAAACCATGAATGTTGCTCAGGAATATGGCACCCAGCCTTAAAATTAAACCCTTAAACATGTTGCATCAGACCTATAGACTAATATAAATTAGCCTAATTTGAACCTTATTATTCAAAATTAATCAACATCTACAGCTGTTTAAGTAGTAAAAGAGAACATGTCATGGTGATTTTGTATGTAAATGATTTGTTTGTTTGTTGTCAGAACTAAAAATATTAAAAATATATTTTCTCAGTTTAAAACAATATTAAGAATTGCTTTGTAATATTTTTCTAGTCAGCTGGGGCATCCTAAATTATTTGTGAACCTTCACCTTACAAAACAACCCATTCAATTTAAAATAGAAATTATATATATATATATATATATATGTGTAAAAATATATTTTTTATAAATGGTCACATTAAAATAGGAAAGCAGGGAGACAGGCAGGATCACCTTTTCACACAAATTGTATTCCCACAATTTTTGCAGCAGCTTAGAGGTCACTGTATTTCATATATCACTTTGGCAGCACGCAGCACCATTTTTCTTTACTTTGCTCTCCTTTTCACACAGTTTCTTTACTGTCTGTTGAAAAAAGCTTGAGCTCAATAGCTCAAGCTGAAATGTACACACAAGTGAATGAATCAAGGCAGTGACTCGTCTCCTTATTGGTCAGCTTTCTTTAAAGTGTTTTTAACTCTAAAAAAATAAATAAGAGCTCCTGTTCCCTGTCTGTGTCTCTGCCCCCCCCCCCCCCCCCCCTGCTGCTATCAGTAGAAATTTAAACTTTCAAAAATGTCACTGTCAGCCCCTCTCGTGTATCCAGCCATAATGCCCTATGTATTTTTTTTTTAAAAACAATGCCTATAAATACCTTTTTCAGATATATTCAGGGCAGTCACATAACTCCCGATCACGCTACACCTCCAATCAAGGGCTACAGCAGTAGGGGCCGAGCGGCCAGAGCAGCGGTCACTTGACCTCCCCAGCTGACATCAGAGGGGAGATCTCGGCCCCTCCCGCTGTAGCCCTGAATCGGAGTAGGAGGGCGACCAGGAGTCACGTGACTGACCTGAAGATCTCAGAATAAAAAGGAATTTAGAGGCATCGATTTAAAAAATACTTACACAGTGCATTATGGCTGGATACATGAGAGGGGTTGATAAGGACATTATTAGGCTACAAACACTTTAAGAATTAGAAAAATGGAGCCTCAAGGCAGGTTGCGTATGCTGTGCTGTCTCTTTAGATCATCCATAGCACTTTGGGAATTTTATCATTTATTAAAATGGAAAATTGTATCAAATACTTACCTAATTTTCCTTTCCTGACACCAAACCATGGCAGCATACTAGTGATAGAGCTCCGCCTCTTTAACACTCCCTCAGGACCAGTGAATAGCATAAATATAAGGCCTAGTTAGGCCCCACCCCATTCTCTGTAATTAGCTACATACCGAAACGTATAAGGGTGGGACCATATGCTGCCATGGTTTGGCGTCAGGAAAGGAAAATTACGGTAGTATTTGATACAATTTTCCATTTTCCTGACACCAACATGGCAGCATACTAGTGATAAATAACTAGCTGACAGGGTGGGATCTACTTGTCAAACCAATCTTCTAATTAGGATGAGACAGAGGACTGAATAGTCCTTCCTACAAAGTCCCCTGATGACAAGGCCCCCGGGTCTATTCCGTCAAGTTTGAGTAGGAATGTTGGAGCGACCGTGTACCCCTGTACAGATGGACACCATAGATTCTCTTAAATGTGTTGCCTATGAGGCTTTAACCGCTTTGGCGCCGCTGACAGAAGCTCGTGACCTCTATCCTATACACAACAAAGCCTGCTAGGATCCAGGCAGTAACCTCTTTCCCTTGATTCCCAACTGGAATGACAAAAGGTTTATTTAGATGACCTGATAGGGACAATTGTGGAGAGATACTCCTTTAAAGTTCTGAAAATGAACAGTACGTGTGACTTTCCTGTGTGATGTTCTGGAAAGTTAGGCAATGTCCAGCTGTCTGTTAAATAGCAGTCTGTTGCTATGTTTGATGCAGAATGATCTACAAGATCCAACTCTTTCTGGAAAGAAAGGTATAAATTATAATTTTTTCTTTATTTTTATTTTATTTATTTATTTATTTTTTACTTTGAAGCTCCAAGAGCTTGAATCTCTGATAACCTTCTGCTTAAAGTTCTTGCAATTGATACTGCTTTGTAAGTGATGGCTAAATGGATAAACTGATATGAGATCCAGCAACTGCAATAGATCTTTTCTTCCTTGGTGACTGACTCCTCACGACTGCCCTCAAAAGTTGTGCAAACTGAAGGATTCTTGGTCCTTTCAAATGTGTTATTGCCAATATAGCCCACACTCGTGAGCTATAGGCTAAGGCCTGGAGGAAGAATACAACAGCTGACACTGGAAGGGCAGTAGGATCAATGTCTCGCCCTACCAAGAAAAAAGCAAACTTGTTCCAGAATTAGACCTAGATGTTGTAAGTAGAATGTCTTCTCACAAAAGTAGAGATCACTCTGGAGTGAAACTGGAGCAACCGGAGTTGCCCATCCTCCCCCTTTAGTGCCCCTGCTTGCAGCCTCAGTCTGCGCATGTTATAGAGGGGAAATGTCTTCTGTATCCTGAAATGAATGGCCAGGGAAAACCGAGGGCCTCCTGGTCAATATGGAGAACTGGCTATGACAACTATGTTCTCCCTTGACAGCCTCAAGGGAAATCTCATTTACGGGAAATGTTAGGGAAAATATATAGGTTAGCTTGCAGACCCAGGGAGAGACCAGAGCATCTGCCCCTTGTGCCTTGGAGGAGGCCTGAGGAGGTTTGTCTGTGGTAGGCCCCACCTGTGGGTCAGCAGAGAGAAGACCTTGGATATAGACCCAGGGGTGGTGCAAGGGTTTTTGACACCCTAGGCAAAACCAAATTTTTCTGCCACCATTGGCTCCGCCCCCTTTACACTGTCCCTGTGACAGAAGGCGGCGCTATACAGAAAGCATCGGCTCTGCTTCCTCTAGCGCTGGCTCCAGTGCTGCGCCTCCAATAACACTACTGGTCAGACTTAGTTGCATTCTGCAGCCTGCAGAGCATGCAGACGCGGAGGGAAACCGGTGGCCGAGCGCCCCTAGGCAGCAGTGTGCCCTAGGCAGCTGCCTAGTTTGCCTAGTGGTAGCACCGGCCCTGTGTAGACCCACTCGTGCTCTGGGAAGCTTGTATTCATTCAAAAGAAAAATATGCTTGGAGGTAAACTACTTCCTGAGATTTTGCTGGTGATCTTCTGCCCCAGGTGTTATGGGTTTCACCTCTCCCAATAGCATATTGCTGCGAGTTTCATACTGGAGCTGAATATAGGCAACTGCTGCCCTGTTGCTAAACTGCAGGGAGATTGGTCCTCCTTGACTCTGTGTAGTGAGGCCAAAGTGCTTAAAAGGGCTGTTTGGGCTGTTTGAACCCCCAAAGATTATCCTCCTTGGCTGGGAAGCTCTGATTGCCTTGACTGAAAGTCCCTCGCAATGCATCTTCCCGGCTGTCTTGCAGACATGATTTGTAGCAATTCTCCAGTCTAAAAGGTCCTAACGGACCGAGACTTCCTCAAGGTCTTTCCATCACCGCTGAGCACTACTCATACTGAGTAACACTTATTAACTGTGTTCTATCCTGTTTCCTCCCTTGCACTAAGAATTCTAGATGCAATTTGCGCAGGTGCCTATGCACCCCAGGAATCATCTATATGCATGATGACGTTGTGCCCAGAGGACTGAGGCACTGAGAAGCCATCAAACAAGCGGAAGTATTCATCCTCAGAAATCTATTCCTGACTATCACCACTTCCTCTGATTGAAATAAAACAGAGGAACTAGCAGAGCACCCCCGGGTACACCAACCATTGGGATGGAGAAAGTTGGCTTTGCTTTCCCTCTAAGGTGTGAGGATAGGATAGGCATCCTGACGATCCATCAACAGCCTCCAGCCATGTGGTTATACTGTTTAATGGACTCCGTCTTAAAGAACTCAAAGAGGGCCCCACAGGGTTCAACCTCTTCCGATCTGCAACTGGACATTAACCAACATCTCCTGCAAACTCCAAACAGGATTGGGTAAAAAACGTGCAAACCCTCTTGAGTCTGAGGTGTCTGTAAGCAATGTAGCAGTCCACCCGCTGTTGTGGTGGACTTGTCAGCTTCATGGAAGAGAGGAGCAGTGAGGAATCTCCCGAAGTGACCATGAGTGTCTGATACCTTCATCCAATATGCCGTCCAGAAACCAGTGAAGCGTGCCTTCTAGGTCTTACCTTAACAGTCTGGGCATGTACCTGTGTGACTGGCTCACTTATCCCCCCAGAAGTCTGCACCAAGACACAAGCCAGACCCTCGGCATCCACTGTCACAAAAATCTAATTTTTGGCAAGACACTTCCGATAGGAAAACATATCTAAAGGGATGCAGACCCTGACACTCTCCTCAGAGTCTTGCAGGTGCAGCAGCTGGCTGATAATTATTAAACCATTCCCATTAGATTCACCCAGCACATGGGCTGGTTATTGCTAGTCTGCCAGCATCTGCAGATGCTACAGTATGTAGGAGCAGGTTGACCATTAACTTGTTCAGAGTATACAGTTTCGACATCCTGCTTATACAGGCATTTTTCTCAAACCCCCTTCATTCTTCCCCACTTTTGTTTCTAGGAAGCAATACGCAGCCCAGGGTCTCAACCATATGGCCTCCCTAACCGCCAAGGTGCCAGGGTGCTCTTTCAGTGGCTATACAAGCAACTAGGAGGGACTTCCTAGTCAGCCTCCATATTTTGAATAGCAGACTGCTGCATCTGTAATAAATGTAACAATGACCCAGGCCCCCTTCAGTCCAATGAGAACCTCCAGAGCCATGAGTTGTCAACATCCCTCCACATAGAGTGGGTTGTAAGGCATAGTAGGTGCAGAGCATGTCTTTGGATTGTGTTGAGAAACCCACACAGGGAGAAGAAATAAACATCAAAACAAGTATTAGCATGTTGGGGAATTGAACCAGCAACCCCAGTGCTACTAGACAGAATTGTCACCCACTTAGCCAGCAGGCAGCCTCTGCAAAGTAGATTCATGGGCACCAGACACCTGTGCCACCTGTCCAGGATTCACCCGGACAGTTCGGATTTTGAACCATGCGTCAGGGCTTCAGTCCACCTGAGACCTGGACATATTACCCAGACCTAGATATAAAGAAAGAATTTGCGCTAGGTGAAAAAAAAAAACTTATTAACAAAAATTGTGTTGATAAGGAAATTAGACCAAAAAACCGTGAAGGTAAATCCTGCAGCTGGACATTAATAACCCCGGTATAGGGCACAAAAAAGATATATGTAAACAGAAAATGCAGCGCTGGATAGTGAAAAACTGAAAATTACCAGTTAACGTGACCCAAATTAATTAGTGAGAAATAATAGAAATTCAAGCACAATATATAACCAGTTAATATGAATAACCCAAAATGATTAGTGAAAATAAATGTTCAAACAAAGTTCATACTTAATCAATGAAAAAAAAACCCCAAATGGGGGAAGTGAATAAATGAATACTCAAACAAAGTTCATATGTGAATCCAAAAATTCAAAAAGTCCAAAGTGATTAGAAAAAAAGAACAAATGAATTCATAAAAGTTCCTGTGAGATCAATCCAAAGTGTAGATGTTGGTAGTAGTGCAGCCCATCACCACAGAGATAAAGCAAAAGGGGGGGAGGCTTACCAGAAAGCCAGCGACCGCCCTTATTCAGGGGGGTCAAACTGAGCTTAAGATGAACAGCCTTGGTGCTGTTGGGGATATCCCACGTCTGAATCGATATCCGACGGCAACGGATCTCCTCCCGACTAGTGGCTGTTCCCCGAAATTCCTCGTGTGTCACTGGCAATATAACGACCGGATGGGTCGAATGGATGATATGGATGGAAAACAAAAGGGGACTCGAATAGTGTAGACGTTTTCCAGTGGGTTTATTGAATTAGCCACAATAGCATAACAAAAAAATCGAAAAAACCTTGCAAGGTAATGGCGGCTCCGTTCGGTCTATGGGACAATACTCGCGCATGCGCAGTACGATCGTACGTAACGAACCCTGCCTTCCTACGTTTGAGACGGAATTGTTCAAACATTGAGGAGTTTCATAAAGAGGCTTTGGTTCTAAAATCCAGGTTCTTAAATAAGGGCTACAATGGTGAAGTTATTGATTGTTTGATTACTGAGGTGGGACTGAGAGACCGTCAAGATCTCTTGCAAGATAGACCCCCACAGGTTGAAAATCGTGAGGATTTTGGCTTAGCCTTCCTTACGACATATTCCAGCCAGCACTGGGCCATCAAGCGGATTATAAAGAGGCATTGGCCGGTGCTAAAAAATGACCGCCTCCTAGGGCCCCTATTGTCGGAGAACCCACGGGTATTATTCAGAGGTTCATCTAATCTTAGACACTCCATCGCCCCTAATGTACCTGACCCCCGACCCGTCCCATATTTTTTGGGGATCTCAGGGGTTTCTTCCCTTGTCGGAAATGCAGGGTATGTGGGATTAATACTTTAAGGGATAGGCGACTCACGGAGTTCACATCCACAGGAACTGGAGTCACATACCCCATTAAGTCCTTCATTACCTGCACCACAAAATGTGTGATATACCTTCTGAGGTGTCCTTGTGGGTTGGAATATGTGGGCCGAACGACCCGAAAGTTACACATTAGATTGGGAGAACATATTGCCAATATATGTAGGGGTTTTGATAAACACAATGTTTCTAAACATTATGACCTTGTGCATAACCGAGACCCTAGAGGGACAACTTTCATTGCTTTGGAAAAGTATATCCCCCATTGGCGAGGGAGCAATGGCAAGAGGGTGATCTCTCGCTCCGAGACCAATTGGATATACAGGTTGGGGTGCCATATTCCGAATGGCCTCAATGTTGAGTGGGACATCAACTGTTTTATCAATAACAGTTGATGTCCCCCTCATCATTTCCCCCTTACCTTATCTACTGTGAGTTTTCTTCTTTTTTTCACATGGACCTCAGGGGACATGTTTTAATTTACATTCGCGGTGACAAAATATTGTCCATTTTAAACATGCCAATACCCCACTAGTTCATCTTTCTCAAAGGGACAGGTGATGAGATGATAGTGGGTTGATATATATTCCCAATATCATACTCCCTATCCATCCAACAGCTTTTCATTTTACTGATTTGAACACTGTAAGGGACTGAGCATTTACTGCTTAATATTAGAGCCATTAAAATGCCCAAGAGGCCGTATGGGTAGCAGTAATGTGCAGATGTTTTCTGCTCATCTCTGAAGGGTATTTTTTAATTTTTAATTTTAAATTTTTATTTTCTAATTTTACTGTACTTAAGTTCACAAACTTAATTCTTCGGATTTTCCTTTTTTAAACAAAACATTTATGAAAGTATCGCTTCAATTGGAATACATGTAACTTTTTAATTGTTATATTTTTATTGCATATATATGTTTAGCCTATGCATGTTATATTCAGTAGCCTTTAGTAAACACTGAGGTACTGCCATTGTTTCACCACAAGATGGCTCTATTCTAACCAGATAAATCTGGAGGCCGTCTAGTGGTCTATATATGTGTCAATCTCTACCGCTGGGGGAGCATCAGGCCCCCGCCGGCGAGTACTTCCTGTTATTGTTTGCTCCCTTGTGTCTATGGTGACCGCCAATAGCGCAGCGTCTTGATGAACGCTGACTGCTATTTAAGGCGCGTGCGCTTGCGTTCGTACGTACCCCTGATGACGTCAGTTGTGACGAAACGCCGTAAAAAAAAAAAAAAAAAAAAAAAAAAAAAAAAAAAAAAAGGGTTCGTTACGTACGATCGTTCTGCGCATGCGCGAGTATTGTCCCATAGACCGAACGGAGCCGCCATTACCTTGCAAGGTTTTTTCGATTTTTTTGTTATGCTATTGTGGCTAATTCAATAAACCCACTGGAAAACGTCTACACTATTCGAGTCCCCTTTTGTTTTCCATCCATATCATCCATTCGACCCATCCGGTCGTTATATTGCCAGTGACACACGAGGAATTTCGGGGAACAGCCACTAGTCGGGAGGAGATCCGTTGCCGTCGGATATCGATTCAGACGTGGGATATCCCCAACAGCACCAAGGCTGTTCATCTTAAGCTCAGTTTGACCCCCCTGAATAAGGGCGGTCGCTGGCTTTCTGGTAAGCCTCCCCCCCTTTTGCTTTATCTCTGTGGTGATGGGCTGCACTACTACCAACATCTACACTTTGGATTGATCTCACAGGAACTTTTATGAATTCATTTGTTCTTTTTTTCTAATCACTTTGGACTTTTTGAATTTTTGGATTCACATATGAACTTTGTTTGAGTATTCATTTATTCACTTCCCCCATTTGGGGGTTTTTTCATTGATTAAGTATGAACTTTGTTTGAACATTTATTTTCACTAATCATTTTGGGTTATTCATATTAACTGGTTATATATTGTGCTTGAATTTCTATTATTTCTCACTAATTAATTTGGGTCACGTTAACTGGTAATTTTCAGTTTTTCACTATCCAGCGCTGCATTTTCTGTTTACATATATTACCCAGACCTGGCTGTAGCTCCCCAAGTAACCGAGATAGTCATATACAAAACTGTTGCTGTTGATGATGTCAGCAAGGGCAATTTGGCCACACCCACTAGAGCGCTCTGTGCATTACATTACTACTCTCCTTGGGGCACCCAAATGTGTCTGTGCAACGCCAACCTGGCAGACTCCCAGACTACTACAGGACAGCCACGCGGGGAAAAGCATCCAGCAAGATGCCACATCTGCACGTGAACAAGTACGCTGTCTCCTATGGCAACAGTCTCCAATACAAGTGTAATAGTTGCTCCGGGTAATTAAGGCAAGTCCAAAACAGAATCTTGTGGCATTCTTATCAATAATAAAGAAATTTTGGCATTACCTGTTAGCTGCATACTTCTCCAGGCAGTGTCTACTCACCAGCCTTCCAGGCATAGATACTGCGCCACAGGCCCTGCAGACATCTTGCTGGGGCGCTGGCTCTGGGGAAGAGGAGCAAAGACGTCTTCCTTGGAGCTCTTCTCCTGAGTGGGAGCGCCATCCGGGCTATGCTCCTCTGAAGAACGTCCGCCTTGCCTTGGCCCAGCCATCTTGAGAGCGTGGGCGTGCGGGGCTGAAGCAAATCAAAGCCAATCTGCATGAGAGGGCACTCTTTTTCCTGAAAACTTACCAATACGGTGGTCCCCACCCTAGTTGTTGAGGGTCTTTATATGAGCAGTAACTGACTCTTTATCTGTGGAGAAATGGGACGGCCAGCTGAGGTGAGGATAGCTGAAAAGTGTAGATATAGGAGAAAGGATTCCACTTTCCTTTTTCTTTTTTTTTTTTTTATTTATCTACATATACTTGCATATGTACACATATACAAACATACCCACACACACACATACATATCTACACACATATACTGCAGAGAGTCAGTCTGGGGCGGGTTAGGAAAGGGTTAATTAAAGAGGGTAGGAACCTTCAGCCCTGATTACTGTCAGCTGAGCTGAAGATGTCAGAGGAGTTGTGTGTTTGGAGAGAGAGACACACACAGCAGTCAATGTAAGGATTAATTTGCTGGGGTAAGTAAAACCATATAAAAAAAACTGTATCTCAGACTAGAGCCCTGTACTTTGTCTATATACCAGCCTGTTGGTTAAAGAGACTGAACCTTTCCTATCTCTGCACCTGTGTGACAAGACAAGCCTGTCTTTTTCTTCTGTTTGTTTTGCTGAATAAAGCCATTTTTATTTTACTGAACCGGCCTTTCACCCCTCTGATCCCCTACAATGCATACATGTATTTACATGGGATCTTCCAATTGGTCACACCTTAGCTCCTTCTTGGACAGCTTCGGCAGACACTCTTCTGCCAGTTGAGTTACCCCACAGTAACACTTTGGGACTCCCACTGTGGTAACTCCTATCTCTTCAGCTCTGGATCCTCCTCTGGCTTGGAGTTCAGCCCCTTGACAAAGGGCTCGCACTCCATCTGGTGCCACTTGAGTCCAGTCTTCCCCAGTCATCGACCATGACATGGGATCTTCGGGACAGGGCATCTGCATCCCTATTTCCAGCCCCTGGTCTGTACTTGAGACTGAAATTGAATCCAGACAACGCCGCCAACCATCTGTGTCCAGTTGCATCAGCTTGGCGGTGGTGAATAGATATGTCAAGGGGTTGTTATCTGTCTTTACAGTAAACTCAGCCCCATACAGATAGTCTCTCAGTTTGTCAACTACTGCCCACTTGAGGGCTAAGAACTCCAACTTGTGGGTGGGATAGTTCTTCTCTGAGGGGGTCAGGCTCCGGCTCACATAGGCCACTGTCGTAGCTGGTCTTCATACTCCTGGTAGAGTACTCCACCTTGGCCCTCATGGCTGGCATCAACGTGTAGCTCATATGGTCTAGTGGGATCAGCGTAGGCCAAAACTGGGGCTGTGGTGAGACTTCTCTTCAAGGTCCTGAAAGCCTCTTCACACCTTGAATTCCACTGGTCTTTGACCGACTCACTGGACCTCCTAGGCCCCATTCCATCCTCCTCTCCTTCTGTCTTCAGCAGCTCGTTGAGGGGTTTGGCAATGCGGGCAAATCCATCCACAAACCTGCGGTAGTAGGAGCAGAACCCCAAGAAAGACCGAAGTTCTGTAACTGTTGTGGGCCTTGGCCACGAAGTAACTGCCTCCAGCTTCTCAGGGTCTGTAGACACTCCTTTTTCAGACACTATGTGTCCCAGATAGTTCACAGAAGACTGATAGAACCGACACTTTTCTGGAGAAAGTTTAAGTCCCTCTTCACTGAGCCTCTTCAGTACTTTCTCCAGCCTGGCTTCATGTTCTTCCAAAGTCTTTCCAAAGACCATGACATCGTCCAGATACACAAGGACTTCTATGAGGTTCATGTCTCCAACAGTCCTTTCCATTAGGCGTTGAAACGTAGCAGGAGCTCCAGATAGGCCCTGAGGCATCCTGTTGAACTCAAAGAATCCCACTGGGGTTATGAAGGCAGTCTTTTCTCTATCTTCTGGATGCATGGGGATTTGGTAATACCCACTCTTGAGGTCCATCACACTGAACCACTTAGCTCCAGATCAACTCTGCAAGGCATCTTCTATCCTTGGCGTGGTGTATTGGTCAGGAATGGTCCTCCTGTTGAGAGTTCTGTAGTCAATGCAGATCCTCAATGACCCATTCTTCTTCCTGACTACCACAATTGGGGAGGCATAGGGGCTTCTGGACTCCCTAATCACTCCCGTCTTTTTCAATTCCGCAAGCTGCTCCCTCAGATCCTCCAGATCTGCTAGCGGGACTCGCCTCACTCTCTCTCTGAATGGCTTGTCCTCTTGCATGCGGATTCGATGGGTGGCACTCCTCGCACACCCCACATCAAACTCATCTTTAGAGAAAATCTTCTCCCATCTGGTCAGCTGGGCCTTGGCTCTCTCTTTCCAAGCTCCAGGTAGGTTTGGGTTTTCCATGGAGAGTTTCTTCCAGACATCTTCTCCTTCACCCGTTCCTTTCACTTCTGACCAGCCAACTGGGACAGCAGGACTCACCTGTCCCAGAAGCATCCTGGCAGGGATCTCCACGGGCTGCTCCGTGGGGTTCCTCACACTGACAGGGACTCTTCCTTTAGCCTTCTTCAGGTCCTTCAGTGAAATTACTTCTGGTATCACCTCCAGACCTGAGTGACCCTCCATTGGGTCAGGTTCCAGCATTACAAAGGGGCCAGGCTGCTCCCAAGTAAGTTTCACCGTGGCTCTCATGCAGGTCACCTCTCCAGGCTGTAACACTGCTCCTTCTTTCCCAAGCCTCCATACCCTTCCTATCCCCTCACTTGGGGTCTTCTGCTCTAGGACCAACCGCTGGTAGGCTGCCTTCAGCATGGGATGGATCTTGGGAGTTGAAAGATTCTCTTTCTTCACCAGGGGGGTCAGAAGCCTTCTGACTAGATCCGTGTTCGTCCCTATAATCAGGGACGTCTTGCTGGTTCCTGGTGGGCGGGGACACACCACTGCTAAGGTGTCGAACACTTCAGACTTCCCAGCTACGGATGGGTCAAACGTCAATCGTATGGGTAAGTATCCATCATAGGGGAAACTCTGAGTTCCCAATCCCCTTATCTCCAACTCTTCTATCTTCTGTATTGGCAGATGACTCAGGTATCTGTCATAGAAGTCCCTGTACAACAGGGTCACTTGTGCTCCAGTGTCCAGGAGGGCCTTCGTGTACACTCCTTCCACCTGGATGGGTACAGTAGGGGATGGACCAACTAGCTCTTCTGGGTAAGGCCTAGTTGATGCTGTCCTCTTCTTTGGACTCTTTGCTTTACCAGCACTTGATTTGCACTTGCTCCTTTCTTGAGCCTGGTAGGCATTGATTTTCTCCCTCTTAGTGGGAGTGTGAACCCGTTGAGGGATATGGTTATCTCTCACTTTGAAGAGTTAACGTCTAGGAGTGCTGTGTCTCTCCGGAGGGGTCTTGCCCCCTTTCTCTGGAGTGCACCTTGGTTGAGGATCCCTGGGCCCCTTCTGAGGGGTTTGGTCTCCTCGCTTTCTCTTCCTGTTGTGCTTCTTGGAGCTCACTGAAGGTGATGGGCACCCGGTTGACTCCTTCACCGGGGCCCTTTGGCGTTTCCCGCCGGCTGGCGGCTTTCTGCCTTCTTCTTCTTGGGACTGGAACATACAGCTGCAATATGACCAATTCCTCCACAATTAAAGCAAATCATCTCACCGTAGTCAGGTGGGGATGCTGGTGCTGAAACCGCTGGAAACAATTCCCTCCTGCTTGTTTCTTTCTTGGGACTGGGCGTCTCTTTCGCCACTAGAGACGTCAGTATCTCCATCATCTGGGACATCTGCAACTTCAGGGCATCTACCTCTGTGTCTCTTTCAGGGGTTAAGGCCGACCTGACCGTGGCCACTGGAAGCCTTGTAGACCCCATCACCTGCTTCTCCCTTTTCTCCTCCAACATGGCCTCTTCTTCTCTGACCATTCGGATGAGGTCAGGGTAGTCCAGGCTTTTCCCATCCTGGCGGGTGCGTAGAATTAGTGCGACAGGGTCCAAGGGTTGGGCTCCCCTCATCACCTGCTGGGCACGGGCTTCATCTACCTTCCCTGGATCTATCCCCTTCTTCAGGATAATCCTATGCAGGATCTTGTCTATGCGTCCCATGTACTCTGACAGCTTCTCCCCTGTCTTCTGGTAACAGTGTTCCAGTTGATAGGTAAGTTCTGTGACTTTTTCTGTCCCACCAAACACACCTTCCAGGATGTCTATGTAGTCCTGGGCAGTGCAATCCTTTTTACTCGTCTTCAGATTGCGTATGGCCTCTAAGGCAGGTCCTTTTAGGCTCTCAACAATCCTTTGCTTCTTTCTGCCTTCTGAGACCTCCCATTCTTCTAGGGCCTGCGTGGCACCATCTAACCACTCTTCAAATCCCTCTTCTCCCGAGGGTACAGGCGTCCTCCCTGAAAACATCCGGAGTTTCCTGTATCCCGACATTGGGTAATCCCCGGGGTCTCTTCTGCACTGGGTCACAATCTCCCCTAGGACAGCACACAGTTCTGCACTCAGAGTAGTCTGTGTGGGTGCGGGACTTTCCGCGCCCTTCTGCTCCTCCTTCTTTGGGGATAGAATGGCTTTCATAGGAGAACCTTCTCCCTTGCGCGGCAGCGCATGCAGCAATTGGTAGGCCTGACCATTTGGTGCCTGTATGCTCTGGCTCCTGAACTGTTCTGGAATCTCTTCCTTCCATTCTATTAAGGCGTATGTGTACCCAGCATCATTTCTCATGTCCATTATCCATGACTTCTGGCATGGGGATAATGACATTATGAGCTGCTTCACTGCCTCTCTCTGCCATATCCCTGGCAGTTCAATGACTGCTGCTGCGGCTGGGTCAGCGGCCCATGTTGCGGACCACCGTCCCACTTCTATTGGGTCCATGCCGGCACCTTCTGGCGGCTTTTCCCGCTGACTCAGGATCCCGGATTACGAGCCCCCACGTGTAGCGCTACCCCAGTTAAGAGAGCCGCTGGTTTGTTTTGGGTCCCTGAGTACAGCTCCACCAACCCCCGGCAATTTGGCTCTACCCGCTCTGGCACAGTTAGTAAAAGGGGTATGTCCCTATGCACATAAAACTTAGCTTATACTCTAAGTGTAATTGGTATGAACTCACAAGCAGACTGCTGAAATAAGAATAACTGGCTTTACTTTTGTCAGTAAGGAAAAGAAATAGCAACATGCGTTTGAACATATGACTTACAATACTTTAGCAGGTCCCTGCAAAATGCACTTTAACATGTACACACATATGTAACAACTGGCAGTGGGGAAACGGAGCGCCCAGTGTGGCGACCGTCTGCTATGCACCCCTGAGGTGCAATAAATCTATCTGCGCCTACCTAACGGACCAGGCCTGATCCCTAGTAATAGAGCTCAGTCCTTGTACTAGTACAGTGTTCTTCACCGGCAATGAATCTGTAGAGGTGGTGCACATGTAGCTTTAAATGGTGTCTTTGTAATCCACAAAAAGTAACATTGCTGCTCTGAGGTAAATTGCGCCTAGGCAGTTCAATAGGCATAAAACGTGTGTGTCAATGCAGGATGAGCCTTCCGGCTCTCTCACCAATCCTTGGGTACCGTCCTCAGCTCCGGTCCCTCCAATGGTGGCTCTGGTCTCTTCAATGGCGGCGTCCGGTCTCCTCAGTCACAGCCCTGAACTCCGGTCATCAGCTCCGTCCGACCGACAGTAAGGGGAAGTCTCCGCTCCGCTGCTGTGGACTCTGAGGGGTGAGAGTCTCACTCCATCGGCTGCAAGGCCCAGGCTTCAGGCCTTCAGCTCCGGTCCGCACAGGTGTCTCTGCTGGCTGCAGTTTCCGCGTCACACGCTCTGTCAGCAGAGGCAGGCCAGTCCTGTCAGGCCTCAGAAGAGGAAGTGTCCCAAGAGGAAGAGGCGGTCTCCGCTCTTCCCTTTTATAATCTCCCCCAGCAGCCTCCCGGGCGGAAGTTAGCAGCCCGGGGGCCTGGGGGATTATGGGGGATGTAGTCTTTCCCAGTAAAAGGGGTACGACCCCGCTACATAAGGATTAATTTGCTGGGGTAAGTAAAACCATATAAAAAAAACTGTATCTCAGACTAGAGCCCTGTACTTTGTCTATATACCAGCCTGTTGGTTAAAGAGACAAGCCTGTCTTTTTCTTCTGTTTGTTTTGCTGAATAAAGCCATTTTTATTTGACTGAACCGGCCTTTCATCCCTCTGATCCCCTACAATGCATACATGTATTTACATACACCCCCACACATATGCATACCCACACATCCACATACAATTTTTTTTTTTTTTAAACGTGTATATACATATACACACACCCATATACATATACATACATACCTATACACACACATGCAACACCTGCAGAGGACAGCAGGGAATGGGAAAGGTAATGAAGGACATGAAGGAGACATAAGTGGCTAAGAGAGAGATAAAGCATAGCTGGCCCCCCATATTCCACAAGTGCTGCAGTTATCAATTTTAAAAGCAGATTTCGTTCCTAAAGAGGAAACACTGCAGGGACTTCGCACTGGGAGAGGCTTGAACCCAGCCGGATGCTGCACAGAGGCAGAGGGGGGGACATAGTACTGCTTACTCTTCACTGATGCGTTGAGGTTTGAGGAAAAAAAGAAGAATGGGGTGGGGCCTAACTAGGCCTTATATTTATGCTATTCACTGGTCCTGAGGGAGTGGTCAAGAGGCGGAGCTCTATCACTAGTATGCTGCCATGTTGGCGTCAGGAAATGTTTATTTATAAGACAGACTGTATGCATATAGGAGAAAAAACATATATCGCTTTGAAAACTTAAAAACAAAACCGGTATTAAATTGTCTTAACAGCAAAATACTGGTTAATTTCAACACCTAAAAATTTGGCCGTGATGCATCCAGGAACTTAACCTTTTTGATGAGTACTGCAGCCTTAATGTGGTTATAAAGCCTAAACATTTTTTATCTTAATGCTTTCATTGCATGTTTGGGCATCAGTATCCTCCCTCCCCCAACTTTTACTTACCTGAGCCCTCATTCGATCCAGTGCTGTGCCTGTCTGCAGCTCTTCTCTCCCCTTACTTCCTGGTCTTACAGGCTTTGTTAAGGCAGCGGCAGCCATTGGCTCCTGCTGCCCTCACTAAAAGCCAGTGAGAAGAGAGTGGGTAGTGGTGGGGGATCAAAGTCCTGTTGTCTGTGTCTATAGATGCAGACAGCGAGGCTCAGGAGCGAACCACACGAGTGCCCCTATAAGAAACAGCTTTCTATGGGGGCACTCACTGGAGAGGAGAAGCCATAAGCACCTGCGAGGAAACCGAGGTAAGTAAAGTAAAAGTGGGGGGGGGGGGGGATACTGATGAAACATGCAGGAAAAGCATTAAGGTAAAAAATGTTTAGGCTTTATAACGACATTAAGGCTGCAGTGCTCTATTTAAAAGGGTTGATATCCTGGATGCATCATGGCCCGAGAAGAGGAGGATCGGGGCTGTTCTGTGCAATTCCATTGTACAGAGCAGCTAAGTATAAACCTGTTTGTTAATGGCCTGTGTCTTTAAGCAGCTGAAGCTGCTGGGTGCTGTGTGCAGGCAGCCTATTCATGTGTATGGGAGGACCAAGATCAAGGCTGTGACGGACATTAATACAGACCTTAGTGAAGCACACCAAGGTACATTTCAAATTAAAACCATGAAAAAACACTCTGTCTACTCTCTGGCCTAGTTCTACAAATAAGTTTAAAATAACATTTATACATCTATATTCCCCGTGCTACCAGGTTTTTCTGCACCACCAGGTACTCCAGGCTCTCCCTGCAAAGAATATATATATATATATATATTTAGCCAACATGACCCCCTTTAGAGCAGACCAGGGTTCCTCATAGATCCCTCTCTAGAGAAGGCCACTGTCCCCATAGATCCTCCTTTAGAGCAGGCCAGGGTCCCCATTGATTCCCCTTTAGAGCAGGCTAGGGTCCCCCACAGGGCCGTCTTTAACGCAGGGCAAAAGGGGCAGCTGCCCTGGGCACTGTCATTATTGTGTCTGGAGCAGGGCTGACACTAGGATGGGTGGAGGAACATCTGACACTGCTTCCGGCTCCCTGCTATAGAGAGTGATGTCTCCTGCCTCAGCGTGTCAGGCTGCAAAGGTGGAGGGCAGCCAGACTCCTCTGCTCTGCCTGTTACTCTATTCCTGTTCTGGGACTCAGCCTTCTCTCTCCTTGCTGGTTTGCTGCTGTAAGTTGTCCTGCGGGTGGAGAGGCTAGTCGGGCTGCTGAACAAAGCTCCGACTGATCTTTTACATGTGATGATCTGCAGGGAGAGAGGAGACATATGTAATGATCTGCAGGGCTGGGAGAGAGGAGACATGTGTGATGATCTGCAGGGCAGGGGAAGAGGAGACATGTGTGATGCTCTGCCGCAGGGCAGGAAGAGGAGACGTGTGTGATGATCTGCAGCAGGGCAGGGGGAGAGGAGACATGTGTGATGATCTGCAGGGAGAGGAGACATGTGTGATGATCTGCACGGTAGGGGGAGAGGAGACATGTGCGATGATCTGCAGGGCAGGGGGAGAGGAGACATGTGTGATGATCTGCAGGGCAGGGGGAGAGGAGACACGTGTGAGGTTCTGCAGGACAGGAGGAGAGAAGACTAGTGTGATGGTCTGCATAGCGGGGATAGAGAAGACAAGTGTGATGATCTGCAGGGCAGAGAGAGAGAAGACAAGTGTGATGATCTGCAGGGCAGGGAGAGAGGAGACATGTGATGATCTGCAGGGCAGGGAGAGAGGAGTTGTATGATGATCTGCAGCAGGGCAGGGAGAGAGGAGACGTGTGTGATGTTCTGTAGGACAGGAGGAGAGAAGACAAGTGTGGTGGGCTGCAGGGCAGTTAGAGAGAAGACAAGTGTGATGATTTGCAGGGCAGGAGGAGAGGAGATGCATGATGATCTGCAGGGCAGGGGGAGAGGAGACATGTGTGATGATCTGCAGGGAGAGAGGAGACCTGTGTGATGATCTGCAGGGCAGGGGGAGAGGAGATGTGTGAGATTCTGCAGGACAGGAGGAGAGAAGACAAGTGTGGTGGTCTGCAGGGCAGGGAGAGAGAAGACAAGTGTGATGGTCTGCAGGGAGAGAGGAGACAGGTGTGATGTTCTGCAGGACTGAAGACAGTGAGCAGTAATGATATGGTGTTACCTCTAGCAACCAATGGGTGAGTGGTAATGATAAGCAGTAACATCTAGCAACTGACGGGTGAGCAGTAATGATGTATAGTAATGTCTAGCAACCAGTGAACAGTAATAATGTGCAGTAACCTCTAGCAACCAGTGAGCAGTAATAATGTGCACTAACCTCTAGCAACCAATCAATGAGTGTGGACCAGTTCTTTGATTACATTAATAAAGTTTTTTGGAGATAAGTCTATGTCTGTTTTTTTATATAAGTCTATGTGCTATGGAATGTTAGAGGTGGAGAGTAAAATTGCATGGGGGGCCCAAAGAAAAAGTGTGCCCAGGGTCCAATCAATATTAAAGACGGCCCTGACAGTGTTGCATGACTCTGCAATTGTCATTCAAATTGTGAAAGCACTGAAAGCTGAAAATTGTTCTGGGCAAGAAGGGGGTTTAAGTGCCCAGTAAAGCAAGTGGTTAATTTATCAACCAAATAAATTAAACCTGATTATAACAGACAAAAGGGAAAAAGAGAACCCCAAGTCCCCAATCAAGGAGCTTGGAGTAGGGGGCTGTTTGGTGTGTTATATAATACACAAAAAAGTAAATATATAAAATGTTACAAAATCTTTATTAGTGTATAAAATATACAATTCTGCTAAAAAAATGAATCCATACATATAAATGATATAGGTTTGTAAATCACACAATGTAGAGCCTCGTATACCAACGCGTGTCGCATAGATCCAGTGATTCTTCAGGATCCACAAGCTCTTTATATCAAAAATATGGGCACAATATCTACAATGAAAAACACATAAATAACAAAGTTGTACATTACACCATTAGACTTTGCATTTATGCCTGCAAGGTGACCTGCCTGCAAGTTGTGCTTGTGGAGATAGTGTGAGCTCAAACTGGAGATTATTTATTCTCCATGTCAAAAGTCTGTCAAAAGGCTATCAAAAGAAGTATCCAGAGTGGTCATTCCACTCTGGGGGGACAAAGGAGACACAAGCTAGACATATAAGCTCACCTAAAATCACCCAGTGTACATCAATCAGCCCGTATGATGAGATATTTTCAAGTATTGTTTAGCAGTAAAGTGTAGGTGTCCTAAATTAGAAAGACTACAAAAGAAAAAGACTACAGAAAAAATCCTGCACAGCACAGGGTGGATCTTGCTTTAGCAAATAATCACATATGTGCAACTGTTACATACCCATGCAAAAATTGGGTTTTAGGTGTGGATGATGCCCAAACACTGTAAGCCCAAAGAAAAATCCCTGCAGACCACAAGATGGACCCTGCTTTAATAAACATTCAGGTAGGTGGGACTGTAACTGTAAAAAAAAAAAAAAAAAGAAGAAATACAGGATTTATAAATTAGAAACTCTCATACCTAATGGGTTGAATACCGAACTCGTCTTTAAAGCATTCCTTGATGATTAATTTTAAAATAGCCTAAATATGTGAATGCTATGGGCATCTACTTTCCCCTTGTTTTCATGCCTTTCCTTCCTCCCTTTGTTTTTTTGATAATTTATGATTTAATTGGTTTCCTCTCCTTGTCGTCTCCATAAAAATGCATATACAAAAAGATATATATTATAGGTAAACATAAAAAATTCTTGACACATTTTTACCTTGTTTTTTATTAAAATTAAATTTAAGTTGTTTGTCTATGACATTCCAGCCCATATATTAAAATGTAGTAATGATATCTGACCACTGGAGGGAGTTTGTGAACAAATTACCTTTAATTGAAGGGATAATTAAGCAGCAGCACACTGACCCCTTCTTGTTCTGAAGAAGCTTGCAGTGATTGGCGGGGGAAACATGTCAATGTAATGACATCATTGCGCCTGGACCCAGTGTCCCCATGCCGTCTTGCATAGCATGAAGTATCTGGCGGATTCCCCAGACCTTACAACATCACCTATAGACTCTACACAGTGGCGTGGCTTTTTCCATATTCAAGCGGTGCTTGAATGAGCAATCAGAAGGGATCCATCTTAAGGAATTAAAGTGATTGTAAAGTCTTGTTTTAAAAAAAAAAAATAATAACAAACGTGTTATACTTACCTGCTCTATGCAGTTGGTTTTGCACAGAGCAAGCCGAAACCTCCTTTTTGCTGCTCCTGTGTCCATTCAGACACGGAGCCCCGACCTGACCCCGTCCCCTCTCTCGCCTGATTGGCTGACTGACTTTGATTGACAGCTGCTGGAGCCAATGGCGCTGCTGCTGTGTCTCAGCCATCAGGAGGAGTGTCCCGGACAGCTTAGACATTTGTGGACATTGCTGGAGAGAGATGAGACTCAGGTAAATGATTAGGGGGTGCTGGGGTGCCTGCTACACACAAAAGGTTATTTTATCTTAATGCATAGAATACAATAAGATAAAAAACTTCTGCCTTTACAACTTTTTTAAGATAACCCCACAGCACACCAGAAAGCAGCCCACAGTGATTTTGACAGATCCATGAGGGACTGAAGACCTTCCTGAGCAGAAGAGCGAGCAGTGAGCGAGCAGTGAGTAACGTACATATTAGTCCTTATATACTTTTTGAAGCTTATGTGACTCCTGCTACCAGTGTCTCTCTGCCTGATGAAACTACTTACCTACCATGGTGACACTGAACTACTCTGATGAACAGTGGCGGCTGGTGCTCCATTTTTTTGGGGGGCGCAAACAAAGCCAGAAGGGTGATCACTGATTGATTGCATTTCATTCAAAAAACGTGCACCTGGGAATGGGTAGGTGGATGATGAACAGTGTGTGCTAATGAGGTCAGCTGGTCAACTCCTTCTTGTGTCATGACCTAAAGTCTGATCAGGAAGAAAGACATTACAGATGGAAACGTCTGGAAACATGGATTAAGACAGGAAAAGTAAGTGACTGTAGATTTAATGGAAAGCTTTGATATTTTTGCAAAAAAAGTACATGAATGCTACATTGGTGCATAGGGGATCTGGAATTTAGAAGAAGAAAAAAAGTGTACAAAAGTGAACTTACCCTTTAACCACTTCAGCCCCCCTTTTACCCCCTTAATAACCAGGCCATTTTTTGCGATACGGCACTGCGTCGCTTTAACCGACAATTGGTTGTGCGACGTTGTACCCAAACAAAATGTATGTCATTTTTTTCCCCACAAATAGAGCTTTCTTTTGGTGGTATTTGATCAGAATTTTGAAAAAAAAAAGCTATATTTTTTACTTTTTGCTATAATAAATATCCCCAAAAAAATGTAAAAAACGAATTTCTTCATCAGTTTAGCGCCAGACCAGGGGTCTCCAAACTTTCTACACGGGGCCAGTTTACTGTCCCTCTCACGTTAGGGGGGGCCAGACTGTGGCCATTGGGAGTAGAAAAGGTCCAGTCTTCAGTGGGAATAAACAATGCGCCATCTTTGGTGTCAGTGGGAGGGATTGTGTCCCATCATTGATGTTTTTGGGCCCAATTGTTGGTGACTTTGTGAGGAATTGTGCCCAATCATTGGTGTCATTGGGCCCAATTGTTGGTGTCATTGGGCAGAATTGTGCCCCATCATTGATGTCATTGGGAGGAATTGTGCTCCTTCGTTTGTGTCGGTGGGAGGAATTGTGCCCCATCGTTGGTGTCAGTGGGAGGGATTGTGCATTATTGTTGGTGTCATTTGGAGGAATTGTGTCCTATCATTGGTGTCATTGGGCCCAATTTTTGGTGTTATTGGGAGGAATTGTGCTCCTTCGTTAATGTCGGTGGGAGAAGTTTTGCCCTATCATTGGGAGGAATTGTGCCCCATTGTTGGTGTAATTGGAAGGAGTTGTGCCCCTTCACTGGTCTCAGTGGGAGGGACTTATGTCCCATTCTTGATATCAGTGGATGAAATAGTGCCAAGGGCCTGATAAAAGCAAGCAAAGGGCCACATCTGGCCCCTGGGCTGAAGTTTGGAGACCACTGGTTTAGACCAATATGTATTCTTCTACATATTTTAAGGAAAAAAAATTCTCAATAAGCGTATATTGATTGGTTTGCGCAAAAGTTATAGCGTCTACAAAATAGGGGATAGATTTATTGCATTTTTATTGATTATTTATTTTATTACCAGTAATGGCGGCGATCTGCAATTTTTAGTGGAACTGCGACATTGTGGTGGACAGATCGGCCACTTTTGACACTTTTTTGGGACCACTGACATTTATACAGCGATCAGTGCCATAAATAGCCACTGATTACCGTGTAAATTTCACTGGCAGGGAAGGGGTTAACACCATGGGGCGATCAAAGGGTTAAGTGGGTCCTAGGGAGGTGTCTCTAACTGTATGGGGATGGGCTGCCTGGAAGAAGAGAGAGAATGCTGATCCTAATCACTAGGAGCAGCAGATCTCTCTCTCTCCAACCCTGACAGGATGGGGATCTGTCTGTTTACACTGACAGTTCCCCGTGCTGGCTCTCTGTCGAGCGATCGTGGTTGGCCGGTGGTCAGCCTGCCGGACACGCGCATTGGCTCCGGAGACACGCTGTGTGTGTGCGCATGCTATATTGATTTAAAGAGCCGACGTACAATGACTGCGATTTGTGCAGCCGTGGCAAAATGCGGCAGCTGGTCGGCAAGTAGTTTTTTCCAACTCAGTTATTTATTTATTTTCTGACAGGTTGATGTTATATCTTTTCACTTGGATGTTATAAGTTACACTAGTAAATACAGCTGGATAAAACAAAAACTGTATCTGTCTTCATTTCAGGCTGCAAAGCAACATAATGGGATTATTTTAAAGAGGGTGATCATCTTCTATACCCACTGATAGATAGATAGATAGATAGATAGATAGATAGATAGATAGATAGATAGATAGATAGATAGATAGATAGATAGATAGATAGATACATACATACATACATACATATATACATAGATACATAGATACATAGATACAAAGTAACATTGTTACTTTTGTATCTACTATGTTTCATTCATGTGAAAATTCAATAGAGAAGCTCTAATCTGCACATGATATCAGTTAAAAAAAGTAATAAACTCTCCTGACGTACTTTTCCACACCTAAACCATAATGCATTAACTTCCATAAAGCTGTGTTTTCTATCCCCAAAGTCTTCGCCGTTTCTGAGAAATCCACTGCCGTTTCTGAGAAATCCACTGCTGTTCCCCGCAGTGACGTAATTTGCGCATGTACCTTTCTGCCCTAATTTACGGAATGCTCAGTGTGCTGTCAAACCCTTCACAAAGGTGCCATGCTGACGTTGCTGGCACTCAGTGGCATCCATTTAAATCCCGCAAAAGCTCTGACTGTGGCTGGTGTAAACATTGGGTCTTATCAGAAGTACCTCGCATGCGTGAGATTACTGCCATACTTTTGCAGAAAGGGCAGAAATACACACTGCACTGGAACAGGATACCACAAGCTGACATGACGCAGGCTGCAGCCAGGGGACAGAAAATTAAAGTAAGGAAAATTTTCAGTAAAGCGGAGTTCCACCCTAAAGTGGAACTTCCGCTTATCGGATTCCTCCCCCCCTCCGGTGCCACAATTGGCACCTTTCAGGGGGGAGGGGGGTGCAGATACCTGTATAATACAGGTATCTGCACCCACTTCCGGATAGCTGCCCCGCCCCTATCCGGAGCTGCCCCGTTGTGTCTTGGGAAACACAGTTCCCAGGACACAGCGGGGACCAATAGAGGCACGCAGCGCGACTTGCGCATGTGCAGTAGGGAACCGGCAGTGAAGCCGTTGCGTCTTCACTTCCTGATTCCCTGACAGAGGATGGTGGCGGGGCAGCGAGAGACGAGCGGTCTCTCATCACATTCTGCCTACACCGCTGGAACCAGGAACAGGTAAGTGTCCATTTATTAAAAGTCAGCAGCTGCACTATTTGTAGCTGCTGACTTTTAATATTTTTTGTGCAGGTGCAGCTCCGCTTTAAAAATGACACGAACAGGAGAATGGACATTGCGGTGTGTTTACTCAGAGTCCACCCAGGTGTGTTAGAAAATGAATATTCGCTTTTCTAACACTGAACCGCCTCTCAGCCAATCAGCAAACGTGGATCTAATACCCGTCACCTGATTGGATGATGGCACAAGCGATCCCATTGACCGCCTAGCAGAAAGCAAGAAGAGACGCACGGAGGACACAGGAGTCGCTGCCTGACCCGCACTACCCTCATCGCCGTCACCTGCTGCCTGACCCGCCACCATGATGGGGTAAGTGCCGGGCAGACAGCAAGCAAGCGGGGTGTTACAGTTGGCTGTATATGATAGGCACACTGGCTGTATATGATGGGCACAGTGGCTGCATATGATGGGCACAATGGCTGTATATGATGGGCACAGTTGGCTGCATATGATGGCACAGTTGCTGTATATGATGGGCACAGTTGGCTGCATATGATGGGAACAGTGACTGTATATGATGGGCACAGTGGCTATATATGATGGGCAAAATGGTTGCATATGATGAGCACAATGGCTGTATATGATGGGTACAGTTGGATGCATATGATAGGCACAATTGGCTGCATATGATGGGGCACAGTGGCTGCATATGATGAGCACAGTGGCTGCATATGATGGGCACAGTGGCTGTATATGATGGGCACAGTGGCTGCATTTGCTGGGCAAATTTGGATGCATATGATAGGCACAGTTGGCTGCATATAATGGGGCACAGTGGCTGCATATGATGGGCATATTTGGCTGTATATGATGGGCGCATTTGGCTGCATATGAAGGGCACAGTGGCTGTATATAATGGACACAGTTGGCTGCATATGATGGGCACAGTGGCTGTATATGATGGGCACAATTGGCTGCATATGATGGGCACAATTGGCTGCATATGATGGGCACAGTCTGCTGAATATGATGGGCACAGTGGCTGTATATGATGGGCTAATGGCTGCATTTGCTGGGCACAGTTGGATGCATAGGATAGGCACAGTTGGCTACATATGATGGGGCACAGTGGCTGCATATGATGGGAACAGTGGCTGCATATGATAGGCACAGTGGCTGCATATGATGGGCACAGTTGGCTGCATATGATGGGGCACAGTTGGTTGCATATGATGGGCACAGTTGGCTGCATATGATGGGCACAGTGGCTGCATTTGCTGGGCACAGTTGGCTGCATATGATGGGCACAGTGGCTGCATATGATGGGCAGAGTGCCTGCGTATGATGGGCACAGTTGGCTGCATTTGCTGGGCACAGTGGCTGCATTTTCTGGGTACAGGGGGCTGCATATGATGGGCACAGTGGCTGCATATTATGGGCACAGTGGCTGCATGTGATGGGCACAGTGGCTGCATATGATGGGCACAGTGAGGCTGCATTTGATGTTTTTGTTTCAGTATTTTTCAGTTTGTTTGTGCCCCCCCCAGAAATTTTGAGCACCAGCCGCCACTGGCATGTAAAGTAGGTAACTCACCATTTTGCCAAAGATCTTAAAACAACACATCATTAGCAAATATGTCTTTCTTAGTGTATTATGATATTTACACTTTATCAGAACATGTTAACACTACAAAATTTTATTTGCTATACAGTGATGTTGTAAACCATTTTTCCAGGTTGGGTATGATTCTATATGATGGAGCATCTTTTAATGCCTTACACATTTTGCAGTAGAATGTACTCCAGTCATCAGTTATTTTAGGGTTAAAAACATTCCTCCATCGGAAATAAGTTTGATATTTTTCATCGTCTTTGTCAAGTTCTAAAATGTAAGCAGCTAACTGCTGGGCACTGGAGAAGTCATCCACATGAATGAAGGAATCTTGAGGAATGAAACGTTCATAGTTTTCACGAGAAGGCCCCATTACAATTGGCACTGCTGCTGAAAGAAAAGCATTGTTCCAAAGCTTTTCAGTAATATAATCAGCACCTCTAGAGTTTTCAAAAGACAAGTAGAACTTGTATTTGGACAGAATTAAGGACTGGTTGGCTTTTGGTAATTCCATATGATATCTTCCATAGAGGTCAATTTCTATATGATGTTTAAGTTCTTCATAGTATTTAGACCTTTCAAAATTTAGGTCCCAGTTGCTCACTACCCAAGCTACAAGCTTAGATTTTGCTGGTATACTGAAGAGTTCAGTCCCATCATGTCTCTCTATCCATCCATAAGGAGTAAAGATGTCGGAGTCTGCCCGGTAAGTCATTGTGAGGTTAATTATATTGTTCATCATGCTTAAATTTGGGCTATTGTTTGGGGACTCCAGATTAAACCAAACCCAGTACTGTTTTTCAGGTCTTGAACTTGGTGGCAACAGTAACTCTGAGGCGCTCACTTCTCTGTGATGTATAACCACTGCATCTGCCAAATGATAAAAACTTTTATTGTCAGTAAATATGCATGGATCACCATGGGAAGCTAATGGACATTGGTTGAGCGTAAACCATTCCCCAAAAGGTCGGGACCACAGAAGAATGAGATGTTCCTTTTGTTTTTCTGTTTTGGAAGAAGGTTGATTCATTCTAAACTGTGGCTGAATATTATATCTGCAGTTCATGTTAAGCAGCACAGCACAGACAAAAAATACAACAGCCTGTGTTGCAAATAAAAAACCCCATTGAAGAAAACCTTTTCGGGTCATTGTGAAATATGCATCCAGGAAGAAACTAGGAAAAAAAGGAGAATACATTATTTAATAAAGCAATATTTTCTGTAGTGTTGCTGAAAAATATGATAGAGGGAACATCTAAAGCACCAAAGCAGAGGTCTTAATCGTTTTGATCTTTAAGTCTAATGAATAAATCTGTTGTATCTTACCTTTGTGAAGAGCCTACAGAGCAGAGACATATAGTAATATGAGAGTGGCTCATTAAACATTAAAATAACCAGTTATACTTAGCAGCCCTGTTCCTCCTCTTCTTGGGTTCCTTGCAGCCGCTTCTGGCTCCCCCCCGATCCGCTCTCTGCTTAGAGATTTTGACTGACAGCAGCAGGAACCAATGGCTCCCACTGCTCTAAGCCAAGCCTGTGGGAGCCGGAAGAGGGCGAAAGAGCTGCTGCAGACCTTCACAGAGCTGGATCAAGATTGGCACAGGTGAGTATTTAAAATGGCTGGGGGGGAGGGAGCTACTATTAAAAGATTTTTTACCTTAAGCTCACAGTACATTAACTTCAATGGGAAGAATGCTCCTCTTACAGATAGCTAAAAAGATCATTGGTGTCAGTGGTTATATATCTGAGACAGAAATTTGCTTATTAATCAAGCAACCCCAAGAAACCATTATTTGGGAAAGTCAAACATAGGGTGTCACTTGAATGACAGCTCTAAAGCCCCATACACACGGTCGGATTTTTTCATGGATTCTGTCCGATCAGACAATGTTGTTGAAAAATCAGACCGTGTGTATGCACCATCGGACAGTGTACGTCGGATTGTCCGACGGACAAAGTCTTATCTCCTGCTGGATAGATTTGCCGACAACACGGTCCGATCACACCAAATCCGATCGTGTGTACGGTTGTCCGACCGGACAAAGTGCTACGCATGCTCAGATCACATTACAAGACCAAAGCTATTGGCTACTAGCCTCTACGTAGTCCCGTCATAGGCAACAAACGTCACCACGTTCAGAATGATCGGATTTTCCGACAACTTTGTCCGACCGTGTGTACGCAAAACCAACATCAGACAAAGTATGACGGACATGGTCCGACGGACCTGGTCCTCGGATAATCCGCGCGTGTGTATGGGGCTTTAGTCTGTTGGGACTGCTGACATCACATCCAATACCACATCCAGCTGATGTCTATTAACCTGTTGCCAACCGCCCACCATCAATTGACGGCGGAGCGGTGCGGCTCTTGTGGCGGGCCGCCGTCATATCTACTAGGCCACTAGGGGGCGCGCACGTGCTGCGGGAGGCGCACGCGCGCGCCCGCCGCGCCGCCGAGGACCCGATGCGCGTGCGATTGCCCAGTAACTGAGCAGGAGGTGGATCTGTGTGTGTAAACACACAGATCCACATGCTGTCAGAGGAGAGGAGACCGATGGTGTGTACCTTGTACATAGGGACACCGATCGGTCCCCTCCCCCAGTCAGTCCCCTCCCCCCACAGTTAGAATTACTCACATAGGGAACATATTAACCCCTGCAGCACCCCCTAGTGTTAACCCCTTCCCTGCCAGTCACATTTATACAGTAATCAATGCATTTTTATAGCACGGATCGCTGTATAAATGTGAATGGTCCCAAAAATGTGTCAAAAGTGTCCGATAATGTCAATGTCGCAGCCACGATAAAAATTGCAGATCGCCGCCATTACTAGTAAAAAAAAAAATAATAATAAAAATGCTATAAATCTATCCCGTATTTTGTAGACGCTATAACTTTTGCGCAAACCAATCAATATACGCTTATTGCGACTTTTTTTTACCAAAAATATGTAGAATACGTATCGGCCTAAACTGAGGAAAAAAATTGTTTAAAAAAAAAAAAATTGGATATTTATTATAATAAAAAGTAAAAAATATTGCGTTTTTTCAAACTTGTCCCTCTTCTTCTGTTTATAGAGCAAGAAATAAAAACTGCAGAGGTGATCAAATACCACCAAAATAAAGCTCTATCTGTGGGGAAAAAAATGATAAAAAATGTATTTGGGTACATCGTTGCATAACCGCGCAATTGTTATTCAAAATGCAATAGCACTGAAAGCTGAAAAATGGCTTGGTCAGGAAGGGGGTGTTCGTGCCTGGTAGGCAAGTGGTTAAAGGGAGGCTTTTACAGGTAAACAACAAGCATCAGATGAGTTAGGCTCGGTTCACGTATATGCGAATTGAATGGATTTTTAACTGCATCTGATTCGCATGACAAGTAAAGCTTCTGCAGTGCAGCAGCAATGCAATTTCAATACAAACGTAAAAAGAACCCTGTGTCTTTTCTAAAAACTGCGGTGTAGTCCAGATGCGAATTCCAGGAAAATTGCCTTCTGTGGGAACCCTTCTGAATCACACATGTCTTCAGTTTTAAACATAAATTGAGAAAAAAAAATAAAAACAGTGTGGGGGTCCCCCCCCCAATCAGTAGCAGACCTTTCGGGTCTGGTATGGATTTTAAAGGGAACCCCACGCCAAAATGAAAAAAAAATGGTGAGGGGTCCCTCTCCAAATCCATACCAGACCCTTATCTGAGTATGTATCCTGGCAGTCTGGGAAAAGGGAGAGACGAGCGAGCGTGCCCCCCCCCCCCATCCTGAACCATACCTGGCCACAAGCCCTCAACATGGGAGGGTTCCCTGTCCCAAAGCACCTTATCCTCATGTTGATGGGGACAAGAGCAAGGGCCTTTTCCCCACAACCCTGAACGGTGGTTGTGGGGGTCTGCCGGCAGAGCTTTATCGGAATCTGCAGGCCAACTTAAACAAGGGGCCCCCAGATCCTGTCCCCCCCCATGTCAATGAGTATAGGATACTACTTATACACCAAGAATAGTGTCAAAAATTATTAAAACACAGAGACAGTTTCTAACATTTCCTTTTTAAAACAAAATAACAAACATGTTATACTTACCTGCTCTGTGCAGTGGTTTTGCACAGAGCAGCCTGGATCCTCCTCTTCTCGGGTCCCACACCAATGCTGCTGGCCCCTCACTCCGGCCAAGTGCCCCAAGATCAAACAGCATAGAATGCATTAAGGTAAAAAACCTTTTGTCTTTAGAATCACTTTAAATGCACAATCAATCTTGTAGGAAGATTTTTGCTGAAATAATGTACATGGTCTGGTGACAGGGTTTCTTTAAAACGAAATTTCAAGCAAACATCACAACACATTCAAAAATATTTTGGGGGACGTTTAACAATAAAATTGTTCCAGTTGCATCTATTAACTGGAGTGAAACTGTTTTAAACAGATTTGTCATAATGTCACATTTCATTTAATAATTGTGTTGTATTGATTTGTGCTTGTTGTTTTTCGCATGGTAAATGCGTGGCAGATTTGGCACAGATTTTCCAACCTGTCGCAATTTGTCTAAAAGATTTAAAAAAAAAAAAAACAGAAAAGCATTGAATAAATAATGTTCAGATTCATTTGCACCTGTTCAAAAATCATATGATATGTTGTGTTAATTCTGCCACAATCTAGGTCATTACACTAGCAACAAGTGTCTGAAAACAGGAAACCACTTGACAAATAAAGAATTATATACACATACAATGAGTGCGCATCCACACAAATAAAAGTCCACAAACATCAGTAATATGCAGACCTTAAGGAGAAATCAAAAAAGATCCAAAGAAATAGGTTCTTTCCAGCTTAAAGCGGAGTTCTGCTTAAAAAAAAATACTGCGGCTGCTGACTTTTAATAATCGGACACTTACCTGTCCCAGGGTCCAGAGATGCGGGCGTACAAAGCCCTGCTTGTCTCCCCTTCTCTTTGTGGCACCAGCATTGTAACTGTGGGTGCCCGGCTGTGGCTTCACAGCCGGGCACCCACTGCGCATGCACGCCATGACTGGCCGGGCAATCATCTGGGACCTGTGACGTGTCCCAGATGATTGCAGAGAGGGAGGGGGAGAGGTGATCTCCCTTCCAGTGCTGCGGTGTGCCGGGAGGAAGTGAGAGCTGGGACCCTCTGAAAAGAGGGTTCCGCCCCCCCCCCCCCAAAAAAAATTACATGCCAAATGTGGCATGTCAGGGGGTCACCTCCCTTAAAGGTGAAGTTCCATTTTTGGATGGAATTCCGCTTTAAGCAGCGCTCAAAAAAACACATAAATAAAGTTCAAAAGGCAAAGACAGAATGTTGAAACGCATCTAGGAGTGACCACACGGCTTGCTGCACTGGGGATTTGTTCTGAGTCTCTCGAACGATCTGTTTCTTTCTGAGGTGGTGAGATTATCGGAACTGCTTTCACCAGCAGTGTATATTTTAACTGAATGCTGTTTTAAATATATCTTTGTGCAAGTGCAATAGCTTAAGGGCAGAGCTCTCCAGTGTGAAAGCCGGCGGGCTTTCACACTGGAGTGAATGGGGCCGTTTTTTTCAGGCGGTGTACAGGCGCTATTTTTAGTGTGAAAAGGGGCCCAAGAGGATTACTTTTCCTTCTATATGCTTGGGTGGAATAAGAGAATTGCGGGTGTGTTCAGTCTGGAATGTTCAGGATCAGGATGCCATATCTCTTTGGCATTTGATTTGATTGTTACTGAAATTGATAAATTCCAGTGAGTGCAATTCCTATAGGGAGTGTAATCACAAGGTTTGGTGACGGTGGAACATTTCTGCAATGATATGAACTGTCTTATGACAAATTACTCAACGCCTGGGCTGTCACAATTTTTATATTTTTAGAGTGCTGGTTGCTCATATGCAATTTTTTTTATTAATTTTTTTACTTTATTTATGTGTTTTTTTTTTTGGAGCTCTGCTTAAGCTGGAAAGAACCTATTTCTTTGAAACTTTTTTGCTTTCTCCTTAATGTTATATTTGATTATAGCAGCTGCTTAGTTCAATTTACTCTTCAGACTTTATAAAGAATGCAACAAGAAATGTAAGGGTGCAATAAGGATGGCTAAGATAGAACATGAAAGACACATAGTGGAGGAGAGCAAAAGAAATTATTTAAGTATGTAAACAGTAAAAAAAGGGAGGACAGACCATGTTGGCCCCATAAAGAATGAGGAAGGACATCTGGTTACAAAGGATGGGGAGATGGCGAAGGTATTGAATTTATTCTTCTCCTCAGTCTTCACGAGGGAATCGGGGGCTTCAGTAACCAAAACTGCAGTGTTTATCCTCATGACACATCACAGGAAGCACCTCCATGGTTCACAGAGGAGAGAATTAAAATTAGACTTGGGAAACTTAACATTAATAAATCACCGGGACCAGATGGCTTGCACCCGAGGGTACTTAGGGAACTCGGTCAAGTAATTGCCAGACCATTGTTCCTAATTTTTACTGACAGTCTACTGACTGGAATGGTACCAGCTGATTGGAGAAAAGCTAATGTAGCACCAATATTTAAAAAGGGCCCAAAATACATCCCTGGGAATTACAGACCAGTTAGCCTAACATCAACAGTATGTAAACTCTTGGAGGGGATGATAAGGGACTATATACAAGATTTTAGTAATGAGAACGGTATCATTAGCAGTAATCAGCATGGATTCATGAAGAATCCTTCTTGCCAAACCAATCTACTAACCTTCTATGAGGAGGTGAGTTGCCAGCTAGATAAAGGAAGGCCCGTAGACGTGGTGTATCTGGATTTTGCAAAAGAATTTGACACAGTTCCCCATAAAGTTTAATGTACAAAATAAGGTCCGTTGGCATGGACCATAGGGTGAGTACATGGATTGAAACTTGGCTACAAGGGCAAGTTCCGAGGGTGGTGATAAATGGGGAGTACTCGCAATGGTCAGGGGGTCAGGGGTGGGTAGTGGGGTCCCCCAGGGTTCTGTGCTGGGAACAATCCTATTTAATTTGTTCATAAACGACCTGGAGGATGGGGTAAACAGTTCAATCTCTGTATTTGCGGACGATACTAAGCTAAGCAGGGCAATAACTTCTCCGCAGGATGTGGAAACCTTGCAAAAAGATCTGAACAAACTAATGGGGTGGGCAACTACATGGCAAATGAGGTTCAATGTAGAAAAATTTAAAATAATGCATTTGGGTGTCAATAATATAAATACAATCTACACACTGGGGGAAGAACCTCTGGGGAAATCTAGGATGGAAAAGGACCTGGGGGTCCTAGCAGATGATAGGCCAAGCTGCTGCTAACAAAGCAAACAAAATATTGGCATGCATTAATAAAAGGATCAACTCCAGAGATAAAAACAATAATTCTCACACTCTACAAGACCTGGAGTATGCTGTCCAGTTCTGGGCACCAGTCCTCAGGAAGAATGTACTGGAAAGGGAGCGAGTACAAAGAAAGGCAACAAAGCTAATAAATGGTCTGGAGGATATTAGTTATGAGGAAAGGTTGCGAGCACTGAACTTATTCTCTCTGGAGAAGAGACGCTTGTCTTTTCGCATGGGAACGCTGGCCCAGACCCTAGTCAAGCATCATTCAGATGTCAACTTCTTTGGTCGACCACGGCTAGGCCTGCTCTGAGTGGAACCTGTCCTGTTAAACCACTGTATGGTCTTGGCCACCGTGCTGCAGCTCAGTTTCAGGGTCTTGGAAATCTTCTTATAGCCTAAGCTATCTTTATGGGACACTAGTGAGTCACATGACACCGGGGAGGGAAAATAGCTAATTGGGCCCAATTTGTACATTTTCACTTATGGGGTGTACTCACTTTTGTGGCCAGCAGTTTAGACATGAATATGTGCTGAGTTATTTTGAAGGGACAGCAAATTGACACTGTTATACAAGCTGTACACTCACTATTTTACATTGTAGCAAAGTGTAATTTCTTTAAGTTGTCACATGAAAAGATATAATCAAATATTCACAAAAATGTGAGGGGTGTACTCACTTTTGTGAGATACTGTATATGCTTATTCTTTCCGTCACCAGACTGCTGAAACCATGCTGAGCCACTTACAACAGGGCCCAAGACCTATGGAGGACTATGTATCTGATTTTTGGTTATGGAGCGCTGATACTAAATGGAATAACTCAGCATTACGCTTCCAATTTCATCATGGCTTGTCTGAGGCTATCAAAGATGAACTTGCCAGGGTGGGAATACCCACCTCCCTAAATTACTTTATCTCTGCATACAGATCGATCAATCTGCGAGAAAGACAGTCTGAAAGGTCTGGAAACCTCTGCCCTATGCCTGCTAGTCCCGTGACTCCATTGTCTATCTCCATTGCAGCCATTCCAAGGGACGCTTCAGACATCAAGGAGTCTCCACGCTCTAGTTTCCCGAGACCTCCTCCGTCCGGACAAGAATGGTCAGTACGTTGCTGTGGTAATCTCTGCCTCCACTGTGGCAATGCAGGACACTTTTTATGCTCTTGTCAAGAAGAGTCATTAGGAGACCTTTTCCTCCACAGTTGCTGCACTAGACTCTGGTCAAGTCCACACTATTCTGCCAGTTTCTTTCCAGCTAGCAGAAAAGACTCTCTCTGTTCCTGCCATTGTGGATTCTGGGGCTTGTAGTTGTTTTGTTCCCTATTGTCCAATTTAAAAAAATTGGACGCGAACGTTCGAAATCAAAAGTGCTAATTACAACGGCCAATATGCATGTTAATGTCATAAAACAGGTTTGGGGACCCGGGTCCTGCCCCAGGGGACATATATCAATGCAAAAAGAACTTTTAAAAACTAACGTTTTTTCGGGAGCAGTCATTTTAATGATGCATAAAGTGAAAAAAAAAAAAGTGAAATTTTCCTTTAAATATGGTACCTGGGGGGTGTCTAAAGTATGCCTGTGAAGTGGCATGTGTTTCCCGTGTTTAGAACTGTCCTTGCACAAAATGACATTTGTAAAGGAAAAAAAGAAGCCATTTAAAACCACTTGCGGCTTTAATGTCATGTCTTGTCCTGGCCGCCATATGGCTGAAAATCCTTGAGAAAAATGGCATGGCTACCCCATCCCCCCCCCCCCCCACCCCAGCCCCTTTGGGTCTTGTATGGATATTAAGGGGGACCCCGCACCCAAAATAAAACCCTATACCTACAACCCTATATACTCTGAACAGCAGTATATAGGCGGTGCAAACAAGACACGGACTGTAGGTTTGTTCTTAAGTAGAATCTGAACAGGTACATTATGAAGTGTAGCTCCATCCCAAAAAAATCTATTTTTAAGCTTTTTGGAGAACATAGGGAGGGGTTATCACCCCTGTAACATTTGCTGTCTTTGTACATCTGTTCAGAACATGTCACCTCACTTTCTGTCCCAATGACAAATGTTTTTGGAAAAGTGGGGTTTTAAGTGAAACAAGGATTGGTGATAAAGTATCAGTAGAGAGGAGATACCTTTTTCCCAAATTAAATCTAACAGGATAGAATTTCCCTTCCTAGGGGTAGATTTCCTCTCACTTCCTGTTTTCTCTTTCCATTTGCAAGTAGGAGTCGTTTGTAAGTTGGATGTTTGAAAGTAGGGGCCTGGCGTATATACTCTGCAGAAATTTGCCCTATTAGATGTTGGTGTAGCCACAAGACTGGTGGGCACAGGAATGGGCCCTGCTGTGAGTTAATAGATCAAGATTTGTACTTGCATGCACCTGTTGAACCGGGCAGAAAAATTGGGCCTTTGGCGGTGGTGGTGGTGGTGGTGGTGGTGGACGGTGTTGCCACAAGACTGTAAGCTCTCACAGTTACTCTTGGTGGGCGCAGGAATGGGCCCTGCTGTGAGTTATTAGATCAAGATTTGTAATTGCATGCACCTGTTGAACAGGGCAGAAAAATTGGGCCATTGGCGGTGGTGGTGGTGGTGGTGGACGGTGTTGCCACAAGACTGTAAGCTCTCACAGTTACTCTTGGTGGGCGCAGGAATGGGCCCTGCTGTGAGTTATTAGATCAAGATTTGTAATTGCATGCACCTGTTGAACAGGGCAGAAAAATTGGGCCTTTGGTGGTGGTGGTGGTGGTGGTGGTGGTGGTGGACGGTGTTGCCACAAGACTGTAAGCTCTCACAGTTACTCTTGGTGGGCGCAGGAATGGGCCCTGCTGTGAGTTATTAGATCAAGATTTGTAATTGCAAGCACCTGATGAACAGGGCAGAAAAATTGGGCCTTTGGCGGTGGTGGTGGACGGTGTTGCCACAAGACTGTAGGCCCTCATAGTTACTCTTGGTGGGCGCAGGAATGGGCCCTGCTGTGAACTATTAGATCAAGATTTGTAATTACACGCCCCTGTTAAACAGGGCCTGAAAAATTGTGCCTTAGGCACTGGTGCTGGTGCCACAACACTGCAACCCCTCACAGATACTGTACTTGGAGCACAGCAGTCACACGTGTTGCGAAGCATTTTTTAAAAAAATTGTAAGTACACGCCCCTGTTAAACAGGGGCTGAAAAATTGTGCCTTAGGCACTGGTGCTGGTGCCACAACACTGCAACCCCTCACAGATACTGTACTTGGAGCACAGCAGTCACACGTGTTGCGAAGCATTTTTTTTAAAAAAAAATTGTAAGTACACGCCCCTGTTAAACAGGGGCTGAAAAATTGTGCCTTAGGCACTGGTGCTGGTGCCACAACACTGCAACCCCTCACAGATACTGTACTTGGAGCACAGCAGTCACACGTGTTGCGAAGCATTTTTTTAAAAAAATTGTAAGTACACGCCCCTGTTAAACAGGGGCTGAAAAATTGTGCCTTAGGCACTGGTGCTGGTGCCACAACACTGCAACCCCTCACAGATACTGTACTTGGAGCACAGCAGTCACACGTGTTGCGAAGCATTTTTTTTAAAAAAAATTGTAAGTACACGCCCCTGTTATACAGGGGCTGAAAAATTGTGCCTTAGGCACTGGTGTGGTGCCACAACACTGCAACCCCTCACAGATACTGTACTTGGAGCACAGCAGTCACACGTGTTGCGAAGCATTTTTTTTTAAAAAATTGTATGTACACGCCCCTGTTAAACAGGGGCTGAAAAATTGTGCCTTAGGCACTGGTGTGGTGGCATGGATCATTGAGGAGGAGGAAGAGGATAGTCAGTGAAAATAAGAGGACAGTCACTCAGCATCAGCATAGGCAGTCTTGAAGGGATGTGACATTATAAATTATTCCGTTATATCTGCTTCAGGTGCCTGGTAGCTGGTGGTGATCCAAGACTGATTCATTTTGATGAAGGTCAGTCGATCAACCGAGTCGGTGGACAGGCGCACCCTATGATCGGTGACAAATCCTCCAGCAGCACTGAATGTGCGTTCGGAAAGAACGCTGGAGGCAGGACAGGCCAGTAGCTCAATTGCATACTGTGCAAGCTCTGGCCAGTGATCCATCCTCAGGACCCAGTAAGCCAGAGGATTTTCGGTGGGAAAGGTGTCCAAGTCTGACCTTGCCTCAAGGTATTCCTGCACCATGTATATCAGACGCTGGCGATGGTTGCTGGAACCGATCATACCTTGGGGCTGCGGACTAAAAAATTGTCTGAACGCATCGGTCAGACGTCCACCTTCCCCACCGCTCCTTCTGCTACTGACCGAAGCCTCAGCAACTCGTCGCCCAGGACCAGGAGTTTGTAACCTCCCAGTTTCTGGGAACGCGTTGCACAGACCTTTCTGCAAGGCCTCCCTGAGATGTCTCATCCTCTGCTCCCTCTGCGACGGCAAGATAAGGTCCGCAACCTTACCCTTGTACCGTGGATCAAGGAGAGTGGCCAGCCAGTAATGGTCCCTCTCCTTGATCCGAAGAACACGAGGATCCTTCCGCAGGCTTTGCAGGATCAGGGAGGCCATGCAGCGTAGGTTAGCTGAGGCATTCGGTCCGGAGTCTTCTGGGTCACTGAGGATGACATGATCGCCAGCCACCTCCTCCCAGCCACGTACAAGTCCACTGGTTTGTTGGGACTGTACATCATCCCTAAAAGACTGCTGCTGCTGATGCTGAGTGCCAGGCTCCACCTCCATGCTCACACAATCCTCCTCCTCCTCCTCCTCCTCCTCCTCATCCTCTTCCTGTGTGATGGGTGGGACAGAAGGAACACTGTCCGGATAAAGGGGGCCTTGAGAGGCAAGGAAGTCCTCCTCTTCCTGCCTCTGTTCTGCCTCAAGTGCCCTGTCCATTATCCCACGCAGCGTATGCTCCAACAGGTGGACAAGAGGTACAGTGTCACTGATGCATGCACTGTCACTGCTCACCATCCTCGTGGCCTCCTCAAATGGTGAGAGGACAGTGCATGCATCCCTGATCATGCTCCACTGACGTGGGGAAAAAAAACCAAGCTCCCCTGACCCTGTCCTGGTGCCGTAGTCACAAAGGTACTCATTGATGGCCCTCTGCTGCGTGTGCAGTCGCTGCAGCATGGCCAACGTTGAGTTCCACCTGGTGGGCATGTCACATATTAGGCGGTTCTTGGGCAGGTTCAGCTCCTTTTGCAGCTCAGTCAGCCGAGCACTGGCCTTATAAGATCGGCGGAAATGCACACAGACTTTCCTGGCCTGCCTCAGGATATCCTGTAAGCCTGGGAACCTGCCCAAGAACCGCTGCACCACCAGGTTGAGGACGTGAGCCATACAGGGCACATGGGTGAGCTGCTCCTGTCGCAGGGCGGAGAGGAGGTTGGTGCCATTGTCAGAAACGACCATTCCTGGCTTAAGCTGACGTGGCGTCAACCACCTCTCGGCCTGCCCCTGCAGAGCTGCCAGAACCTCTGGCCCAGTGTGGCTCCTGTCCCCCAAACACACCAGCGCAAGCACGGCATGGCATCTTTTTGCCTGCGTACTTGCGTAGCCCCTTGTACGCCTACGGAGCACCGCTGGTTCCGAGGACAGAGCACTGGAGGAAGAAGAAGAGGAGGGGGTGGAGGAGAGAGGTGTGTCACAACCAGTAGCAGTAGTAGCGTTTTGGAGGCGTGGTGGCGGAACAACCTCCAACACTACTGCACCTTGTCCTGCATCCCTCCCAGCTGCCAATAGAGTGACCCAATGGGCCGTGAAAGAAAGGTAACGTCCCTGTCCATGCCTGCTGGACCATGAGTCAGCGGTAATATGCACCTTACCGCTGACCGCCCTGTCCAGCGAGGCATGGACATTGCCTTCCACATGCCGGTAGAGAGACGGAATCGCCTTCCGTGAGAAAAAGTGGCGTTTGGGAACCTGCCACTGAGGAACCGCACATTGAACAAACTCACGGAAGGGGGCCGAGTCTACCAACTGAAAAGGCAGCAGTTGAAGTGCTAGCAATTTAGCCAAGCTAGCATTCAACCGCAGGGCATGTGGATGGATGGGAGTGTACTTCTTTCGACGGTCCAGCAGCTGGGGCAGGGAAATTTGCCTGCTACAATCGGACGTCGGTGTACTGCAAGTACTTGGTTGTGACACACCTAATTCTACACCTTCAGTCCTCTCACAGCAGCTTTCAGAGAGGACTGAAGGTGTAGTGGGGATGGAGATCCCAGCTGATGAGGAGCAAGGAGAGGTCCGCTTAGTTCTTTGGTGTGGGTCTTTTATGTGTGCCTGCCAACGAGCTGCATGGCAGGTCAACATATGTCTGCTCATGCTTGTGGTGCCCAAGCGGCTGATGTTTTGGCCACGCGAGATACGCTTGAGACAAATATTGCAAATAGCAGTGGTGCGATCTGATGCACTCGTCTCAAAGGCCCACACCAAAGAACTTTTCTGATAATGTGCAGAGGCAGCGCCCTGCACAGGCGGAGCTCTGCGGTGTTGTACAGTTGCTGTGCTGGCCTCTAGCTGGCCTCCAGGGGGGATCCTGCCTCGTTGGACATGTGACGCCGCATCCTCCTCCTCCTCGTCCTCCTCCTCATCCTCTCTCCCTTCAGGCACCCACGTGGAGTCAGTGACCTCATCATCCCCTCCCTCTTCACCACTAGAGCAAACCTGGCAGTAAGCTGCAGCTGGTGGAACAGTACTGCCAGATTGCTGTCCTTCAGCATCCCCTCTCTCTGCGCGCACACTACTGACTTCCTCAAGCTGGGTATCATCATCCGAGCCTTCGAATCGTTGGGCATCCTCCTGGAGCATGTACCCAACACTGTGCTCAAAGAGTTCGGGGGACTCCTCAGGAGGACATGGTGGGTCTAGGGAAGGGGTGGCTGATGATGCCATTGAGTACGCGTTGGCAGCTGCTCTGCCAGTACCCTGAGCCTGGGTGAGAGAGGATGAGGAGGATGAGGAGGGCTTGGTCATCCATTCTACCAAGCCTTCAGCATGATGCGGCTCCACATGTCCAGCTGCCGAAAACAAAGACGCGCGTGTCCCATGGCCACGTGCTGATGACGATGCACGACCACGTCCACGTCCACGTCCACTAGAAACAGAGCCTGCCTGCCCTGTGTTCTTGGCTCTGCACGCTCTGCCTCCCCTTGGCGGTCTTCCAGCCATTGTAGTCGGTAGTCCTGTGGGTGCTGCTGAGAAGAAAATATAGGAGCTCTGTGTGATGCCACTAACACACTAGAAGTCCTATAGGTGCTTCTGCAAAGAAAATATAGGAGCTCTGTGTGATGCCACTAACACACTAGAAGTCCTGTGGGTGCTGCTGAGAAGAAAATATAGGAGCTCTGTGTGATGCCACTAACACACTAGAAGTCCTATGGGTGCTTCTGCAAAGAAAATATAGGAGCTCTGTGTGATGCCACTAACACACTAGAAGTCCTGTGGGTGCTGCTGAGAAGAAAATATAGGAGCTCTGTGTGATGCCACTAACACACTAGAAGTCCTATGGGTGCTTCTGCAAAGAAAATATAGGAGCTCTGTGTGATGCCACTAACACACTAGAAGTCCTATGGGTGCTTCTGCAAAGAAAATATAGGAGCTCTGTGTGATGCCACTAACACACTAGAAGTCCTATGGGTGCTTCTGAGAAGAAAATATAGGAGCTCTGTGTGATGCCACTAACACACTAGAAGTCCTATGGGTGCTTCTGCAAAGAAAATATAGGAGCTCTGTGTGATGCCACTAACACACTAGAAGTCCTATGGGTGCTTCTGAGAAGAAAATATAGGAGCTCTGTGTGATGCCACTAACACACTAGAAGTCCTATGGGTGCTTCTGCAAAGAAAATATAGGAGCTCTGTGTGATGCCACTAACACACTAGAAGTCCTATGGGTGCTTCTGCAAAGAAAATATAGGAGCTCTGTGTGATGCCACTAACACACTAGAAGTCCTATGGGTGCTTCTGCAGAAGAAAATATAGGAGCTCTGTGTGATGCAACTAACACACTAGAAGTCCTGTGGGTGCTCTGAGAAGAAAATATAGGAGCTCTGTGTGATGCCACTAACACACTAGAAGTCCTATGGGTGCTTCTGCAAAGAAAATATAGGAGCTCTGTGTGATGCCACTAACACACTAGAAGTCCTATGGGTGCTTCTGCAAAGAAAATATAGGAGCTCTGTGTGATGCCACTAACACACTAGAAGTCCTATGGGTGCTTCTGCAAAGAAAATATAGGAGCTCTGTGTGATGCCACTAACACACTAGAAGTCCTATGGGTGCTTCTGAGAAGAAAATATAGGAGCTCTGTGTGATGCCACTAACACACTTCAAGTCCTATGGGTGCTTCTGCAAAGAAAATATAGGAGCTCTGTGTGATGCCACTAACACACTAGAAGTCCTATGGGTGCTTCTGCAAAGAAAATATAGGAGCTCTGTGTGATGGGACTAACACACTACAAGTCCTATGGGTGCTTCTGCAAAGAAAATATAGGAGCTCTGTGTGATGCCACTAACACACTACAAGTCCTATGGGTGCTTCTGGAAGAAAATATAGGAGCTCTGTGTGATGGGACTAACACACTACAAGTCCTATAGGTGCTTCTGGGAAAGAAAATATAGGAGGGCTCTGTGTGATGGGACTAACACACTACAAGTCCTATAGGTGCTTCTGGGAAGAAAATATAGCTCTGTGTGATGGGACTAACACACTTCAAGTCCTATAGGTGCTTCTGGGAAGAAAATATAGCTCTGTGTGATGGGACTAACACACTTCAAGTCCTATAGGTGCTTCTGGGAAGAAAATATAGCTCTGTGTGATGGGACTAACACACTTCAAGTCCTATAGGTGCTTCTGGGAAGAAAATATAGCTCTGTGTGATGGGACTAACACACTTCAAGTCCTATAGGTGCTTCTGGGAAGAAAATATAGCTCTGTGTGATGGGACTAACACACTACAAGTCCTATAGGTGCTTCTGGGAACAAAATATAGGAGCTCTGTGTGATGGGACTAACACACTTCAAGTCCTATAGGTGCTTCTGGGAAGAAAATATAGCTCTGTGTGATGGGACTAACACACTACAAGTCCTATAGGTGCTTCTGGGAACAAAATATAGGAGCTCTGTGTGATGGGACTAACACACTACAAGTCCTATAGGTGCTTCTGGGAAGAAAATATAGCTCTGTGTGATGGGACTAACACACTTCAAGTCCTATAGGTGCTTCTGGGAAGAAAATATAGCTCTGTGTGATGGGACTAACACACTTCAAGTCCTATAGGTGCTTCTGGGAACAAAATATAGGAGCTCTGTGTGATGGGACTAACACACTTCAAGTCCTATAGGTGCTTCTGGGAAGAAAATATAGCTCTGTGTGATGGGACTAACACACTTCAAGTCCTATAGGTGCTTCTGGGAACAAAATATAGGAGCTCTGTGTGATGGGACTAACACACTACAAGTCCTATAGGTGCTTCTGGGAAACAAAAATATAGCTCTGTGTGATGGGACTAACACACTACAAGTCCTATAGGTGCTTCTGGGAACTAAAAATATAGCTCTGTGTGATGGGACTAACACACTTCAAGTCCTATAGGTGCTTCTGGGAAGAAAATATAGCTCTGTGTGATGGGACTAACACACTTCAAGTCCTATAGGTGCTTCTGGGAACAAAATATAGGAGCTCTGTGTGATGGGACTAACACACTACAAGTCCTATAGGTGCTTCTGGGAAGAAAATATAGCTCTGTGTGATGGGACTAACACACTTCAAGTCCTATAGGTGCTTCTGGGAACAAAATATAGGAGCTCTGTGTGATGGGACTAACACACTACAAGTCCTATAGGTGCTTCTGGGAAGAAAATATAGCTCTGTGTGATGGGACTAAACACACTTCAAGTCCTATAGGTGCTTCTGGGAAGAAAATATAGCTCTGTGTGATGGGACTAACACACTTCAAGTCCTATAGGTGCTTCTGGGAAGAAAATATAGCTCTGTGTGATGGGACTAACACACTTCAAGTCCTATAGGTGCTTCTGGGAAGAAAATATAGCTCTGTGTGATGGGACTAACACACTTCAAGTCCTATAGGTGCTTCTGGGAACAAAATATAGGAGCTCTGTGTGATGGGACTAACACACTACAAGTCCTATAGGTGCTTCTGGGAAGAAAATATAGCTCTGTGTGATGGGACTAACACACTTCAAGTCCTATAGGTGCTTCTGGGAAAAATATAGGAGCTCTGTGTGATGGGACTAACACACTTCAAGTCCTATAGGTGCTTCTGGGAAGAAAATATAGCTCTGTGTGATGGGACTAACACACTTCAAGTCCTATAGGTGCTTCTGGGAACAAAATATAGGAGCTCTGTGTGATGGGACTAACACACTACAAGTCCTATAGGTGCTTCTGGGAAGAAAATATAGCTCTGTGTGATGGGACTAACACACTTCAAGTCCTATAGGTGCTTCTGGGAACAAAATATAGGAGCTCTGTGTGATGGGACTAACACACTACAAGTCCTATAGGTGCTTCTGGGAACAAAATATAGCTCTGTGTGATGGGACTAACACACTTCAAGTCCTATAGGTGCTTCTGGGAACAAAATATAGGAGCTCTGTGTGATGGACTAACACACTACAAGTCCTATAGGTGCTTCTGGGAACAAAATATAGGAGCTCTGTTTGCTGCCAGTGCCTGCCACGAACACACTACAAGTCCTATAGGTGCTTCTGGGAACAAAAATATAGGATCTCTGTTTGCTGCCAGTGCCTGCGACTAACACACTACAAGTCCTATAGGTGCTTCTGGGAACAAAATATAGGAGCTCTGTTTGCTGCCAGTGCCTGCCACGAACACACTACAAGCCCTATGGGTGCTTTTGGGGTGCAGTGCTGTACTAACAGCACTGCGGTTGGTACTACTGAAATACTGTACTAACAGTAAGACATGCACCAGACTAACCCCCAGCAGCAGCTAAAAACACACTAACCAGCAGCAGCAATGGACGATCAATGACAGGTAGCAATGGTTTAGCAAAGTAGAGCAAATCTTTCTAAATGAATCTAGCAAAGAGTGACACAGAATCAGCCTGCACTCTCCTAAAGCCGGAACGCATGTGACCGGCGCCGACGGCGTGGCGGCCTTTTAAATGAGGGGGCGTGTACTAAAGCCCCTGAGCTGTAATTGGCTACAGGCGTCCTGCCTGTAGCCAATTATGGCTCTCCGAGTTTCCGGCGCTGTGATTGGCCAAGCATGCGGGGTCACAGTGCATGCTTGGCCAATCATCAGCCAGCAATGCACTGCGCCGGCCGCGCCGGCCGCAATGCATTGCGGGGCCGCTCGCATCACACGAATGTGATGCGAGCGGCCAAAATAGTTCTGGGCTCGCCGAGCGAGCGAACATTTCCCGGTGCTCGATGCGAACATGGGTTCGCATCGAGCACCGGGCCCATCCTTACTGAGTCCTGTGTACTTCTGATGTGTTTCCCTGGTTGCTTACACGGCTTACTCCTGAGCTGATCTCGGATTCTGTTATCTTGCTCTTCCCCCTGACCCGGCTCATTTTTGACTTTGGCTCTGTTCCTGATTCTGTACCTCGCTGCCCACATGTTGATGACCCTGGCTTTCCTGTGACCACGCTCCTGCCTGCTGACCCTGGCTTCACGGCTTATACGAGTGTCTGCCCAGCTGTCTGCGATTATATGGGAACATAACCCATTTGCAGCACACCTGGTCTTCTATGTTCGCTACATCGATGATATTATTATTATCTGGGATGGTCCTCTTCATACTGTACAGAAATTTCTATCACACTGCAACTCCAACACCTTTGGTCTTTCTTTTACCTCGGAAATAAATACCACCTCTCTTTGTTTTTTGGACTTGGAACTCAGTCACCAATTCCAGTCTACAATTATAGCTAAAAGTTACACCAAGCCCACATCCGGGAACTCTTTTTTTACATTTCACCAGCTGTCACCATCCGAGATGGGTTAAAAATGTCCCCAAAAGTCAATTTTGCCGGTTATGCCACAATTGTACTAGGTTGAAGGATTATAATGCACAAAGTGTTCATCTCAAACAGAAATTTATAGAGAAAGGCTACCCCCCAGAGCTCATTGATCTGGCTCATATCGTTTACAATACCAATGACATTCCAAAACCAAAACAGCGATCACAAAAAAACGTAGGAACAAGAATCATAAATCTATATCACAACAAACACTGGAAAATGGAGAGCGTTTTTAAAAAACACTGGTCTATCCACTTCAGCCCCGGACCAATTGGCAGCCAAAGGACCAGGCCCCTTTTTGCGATTCGGCACTGCGTCGATTCAACTGACAATTGCGCGGTTGTGCGTCCTTTTTTTCCCACAAATAGAGCTTTCTTTTGGTGGTATTTGATCGCCCCTGCGGTTTTTATTTTTTGCGCTATAAACAAAAATAGAGCGACAATTTTGAAAAAAATGCAATATTTTTTACTTTTTGCTATAAGAAATATCCCCAAAAAATATATAAAAAAAATTTTTTTTCCTCAGTTTAGGCCGATACGTATTCTTCGACATATTTTTGGTAAAAAAAATCCAATTAGCGATTGATTGGTTTGCGCAAAAGTTATAGCGTTTACAAAATAGGGGATAGTTTTATAGCATTTTTATTAATATTTTTTTTTTTACTAGTAATGGCGGCGATCAGCGATTTTTTTTTTTGTGACTGCGACATTATGGCGGACACATCGGACATTTTTGACACATTTTTGGGACCATTGTCATTTATACAGCAATCAATGCTATTTAAATGCATTAATTCCTGTATAAATGACAGTTGTAGTGAAAGAGTTAACCACTAGGTCGAGGGGAGGGTTTATGGGCTGTGACGTGTGTGTGTTTTTTTACATTAGGGGGCGGGGCTGACGTCTGACGTCATTGATCGGCTTTCCCGATGACCGGGAACAGCCAATCAATGACAGGCAGAGTAGGAAGCGCAGGGAGAGGTTTGTTTACACATACCTCTCCCCGTTCTTCAGCTCCGTAACCCGATCGGGTCCGCTGGTCCCGCGGCCGGGGTCACGGAGCTCCCGACCGGGTCGCGAGAGCGCCGCTGGCACGCGCGACCCACGGGCAGGCAATTAAAGGGGACGTACAGGTACGTGCTTTTGCCTGCCCGTGCCATTCTGTAGACGTATATCTACATGAGGCGGTCGGGAAGCGGTTAAACTACAGCAAGACCCACACTTAAAAAACACTATTCCTACAGTTCCACAATTTGCCTATAGGAAGGCTCCAAATGGGAAAGTCGCTCCTAGCAAAATGAAATCTGCCCAATATATATTAAATAACATTCAACTAACACTCATTCCTCTGGTGGGCATGTTTCAGTGTAAGAAATCCCTGCGCCTGACTTGTGCTCATATTCAACATGGTCAGAAATTCTTTGCTCATAAGGGTAAGACATACACATTCAACACCTTCCATAACTGTTCTTCCATGCTTGTGGTTTACTGTCTAGCTTGCCCTTGTGGCATGCTTTATGTGGGCCGTACAATCAGGGCCCTTAGAGCCAGATTTGGGAAACATCGCAGATTTGTCAATGCTGGTCTTCCTAAACATAGTGTCCCCCGCCACTTTCTGGAATTTCATAAGCAATCATCCAAAGATCTAAAAGTTTGGGTCCTTGAATCAATTTCAGATAAATTTCCCCCAGCAGAACGTTTCAAAAGGCTGTGTCGTCAGGAAACGTATTGGATTTTCACTTTGGATACCATGTCGCCTAGAGGAATGAACGAGGAGATCGAAATGAGCACTGTTATTTAACAGGTGCTGGTGTGATTTCCCCCCGGTCATGCCTCAGTGGGTCGCTCGGTCACTGGTGAGTGGATACCAAGTTTTCTCCACTAAACAGCTCGTATTGGGCAACAAACACAAATTTGCCCCTTTGTTTTTTTTATTATTTGCCTTCTTCCATCTTTTTTTTTTTGTACAATATTGTGTTCCCTCTAGAGCATGGGTCTCAAACTGGCGGCCCTCCAGCTGTTGCAAAACTACAAGTCCCATCATGCCTCTGCCTGTGGGAGTCATGCTTGTAACTGTCAGCCTTGCAATGCCTCATGGGACTTGTAGTTCCTCAACAGCTGGAGGGCCGCCAGTTTGAGACCCCTGCTCTAGAGAGTATTGGGACAGAAAAATGTTTGCATATACTCACGTGTATACATGCATTTGTTGCACATGTACATGTTTACAACTGCACGTATGTGCAGGTATGTGGGTATGTATATGCATGAGCGGTTATTGTATTTGTGTATATGTATGATTATATGTGTGCACACATATGTACCCAGTAGGTATCACCATCATTACCCATTAACCATTTATTATCTGAAGATTTGATTTTATTCCTAATAATCGATTGATTACCAATTTCTAATAATTTTCTTAATTCATTTTTCAGTTAATTTATTCATAAAAATGTATTCATTTTAAATCTGAGGTATATTTATACATTTATATTTATGTATTTAATCAATAAATTATTTGATCGATCTCTTCAAACGTCATAAAATTATCATCATCCACTATTAATCAGCAAGCTTTTTACTTATATTTACATTCACTCCGGTCTTCAACCGTCTACCTCTTTAAATCTGTCTATTTGATTGATGGGCTGGCCAGCCCATCAGATCTCTTTGTTTCTATTTCCTCTGTGTTTAAGACTGCCAGGTTTGCCAGCCAATCATGGTCTGATGAAGAAGCTATAGCTTTGAAATGCATTACCACTTCTTGCCACTGTGAATAATCACATTTCCTGTTCCTGTGAAGTCACGACCAGCTGCTTTTTGTTTCCTGCCTCCTGGTTCCCAGCATTCTCTGGATCTCTGTAAGATCACACCAGTGCCCCAGGCTGCAAAGGGAAGACATTTATGAGACTCCAGGACTGGCGATTTTCACCACATACTGAACTCATCTAATTTAACCTGTGAGTTACTACTTTTTATTAAATATATGATTTATACTGCACTCAGTCTGGCGCCCCTCTGTTCCCATGATTATAGTCCTGCGACCTGCTGTGAGTTCCTGCTGCAAGCCTGCCGGAAGTTTAACCCTGCCATATGTCCCAGTTCTGAAGTACAAGTGGAGTGCTTCCTTAACCTCAGCTGAACTATTTTGCACGGCTACTGCTGATGGTTCTTCTGTCTTCTCGGAATCGCATCTACTGCTGCAGGTTCCTGGGCCTACACCTACAGGCACTCATGTTCCTCCTGTGCATTAGCTCCCTCTGTTTCACTCTCAGCGGGACCTGGATTGCAAATACAAGAGAGGCCGACCTTGTCATTTCAGTCTCCCTTCAGGTACGTGACACCCACCTGCCCCACTCCTAGCTTCGGCCCTGGATAATATGCTAATCTTATGCAAATTTGATCTTTTTTTTGGCAATATGTAGTATGTTTTTTATAAGCCGCCTACAGTATTTGACATTCTGATGTCAGTCTCAAAGAGCAGCTTTTATGCCCCACTGCCGTCACCGTTCTTGGATGTTACATTATTTTGTGTTTGCTTGGTAAAAGGAGCTATTGTCATGTGGACTCAGCTAAAGTCCCCTATTTGCAGTACATCAAACGTGGTAAAAGTGTGTGGCAAAAAACAAGCAGGAATGAGTCTGTACTGGGAATGAATCACTGATAAATGTATTACTTTATCGTTTTACATTTTTGAAATGAATGTAACTTTGGTAATAAGTTAAAGTTTCATTCCACTCAAAAAAAATGTTTTCCCTACTGGGTGTGTTGAATTAACCCCTAACTTCTTATGTCTTGGATACTAGAACCATGAGATCGCCCTACTTTAATTCTCCATTCTGTTCCTGCCCACATGAGTATTTTTGGGTGTTCCTGACCATTTTTGCACACCAGTATTTTCTGTAGCATTCTCCATGCTAGAAAATAAGTAAAACATACAGCATGGAAAATAGAAACCCATCATAATGTCCAAAGCAGGTTGTTCCTGCTGGGTCATTCAGTGAACATGGCTTCTGTACAGTAATGGCTTGTGCTGTCTCTTTACTTATATCACATAAAACATGGTGTCAGAAGTATGTGAATCCATGCTCTTTCCACACATTTGATGCTGAGAGCCTGCTAGCCTTGATGTGAGAGTTCTTAGAACGGATTGGGCCTCCTAACAATTTCAGTGGTGTCCTGGAAGCTGAGTATTTTCAGCAAGGAAAACTGCATCATGTCAGCTAACAGCATTCCACTACCTGAGGCAATGAGGGTGAGTGGAGATGTCAGCAGTAACTGGGACAATTTCAGGGCTGAGTTTGAGGACTAGTCCCTAGCCACAGGGTTAAATGAGAAGCCTGCAACAGTGCAAGCAGCCACACTGAGGAGCAGGGCGTTGCTAGGTGGCAAAAAGACCAGGGGCTTCAGCCCGAAGTCCGATGCTAGCACCAGGGGGGGGGGGGGGTCCAGGGTGGTCGTGGCACAGGGTTTTTTGGCTGGGTGAGCTCACTTGCTAGTTGCTGCCTGGGGCTTACCAGTGCCCATCAATTTTGACCACTCAGCTACCTGGCACACTGACCATTACACTGACCTCACCTACATGACCTACATACACTGACCTCACCCAGTGCTGGGACAAGGTTATTCGGTGCCCAGGGCGAAGATGGCAAACTGCGCCCCCCCCCCCCGGGTGTAAGAAAAAAAGCGACAATTCCCTCTGTAAAGAGTCCAGCATTGATTATCAGCACAGAGCTCAGGGCAACATGTCACTTACCACCGTCACATACTGCCAGATGCCATGTGTCTTTTGCCACTGTCACCTGCTGCCAGAAGCAGCATGTCACTTACCACTGTCACCTTCTGCCAGATGCCACGTGTCACGACTGTCACCTCCTGCCAGATGCCATGTGTCACTTACCACTGTCACCTCCTGCCAGATGTCACGTGTCACCTCCTGCCAGATGCCGCGTGTCACTTACCACTCTCACCTCCTGCCAGATGTCAACACCATCACCTCCTGCCAGATGCCACGTGTCACTTACCACTGTTACCTCCTGCCAGATGCCACGTGTCACTTACCACTGTCACCTCCTGCCAGATGCCACGTGTCACCACTGTCACCTCCTGCCAGATGCCACGTGTCACTTACCACTGTCACTTCCTGCCAGATGTCACGTGTCACTTACCACTGTCATCTCCTGCCAAATGCCACTTGTCACCACTGTCACATCCTGCCAGATGCCACTTGTCACTTACCGTTGTCACCTCTCTCTCTCCCCTTCAGTTCGGCATGCTGGGGGCTGCAGTTTCCCTCTTAGGAATGTAAAATAGACTAAGGAATCCGCGCTTAGGAAAATAGAACTGCAGCCTCCCAATAAAATACTACACACTAGTATGTAATAGAGGAATAAAATGAAATAAGGGATAGTGGCGCTGTTCAATATGGGTGTAAAAAATGCTAAAAATTCATATGTGCTGAGCAAGAGAAGGGATAATATATATTATTATGGACAGTATAAAAAGTATATAGAAAAAAAAAATATATATATATATATATATATATATATATGTGATGGATTATGACCTACACCATATAAGTGAATTGTTCAGAAAAAAAAAATGTATGAACAATAAAATATGTGCAAAAATGCTAACAATTATATGTGAATATATTAATGTGAATAAATGAACAATGATAAAAGTGTTGAAAGTGACTCCGTGACACAAACCTTATAAATACATAAGAATATTTAAAAATATTATATCTATATAAAAATATTGCATCAAAAAATAGAATATATATAGATGTGTGTATGTGACAATCCAAGTGAACCGTTGTTATAAAACAATTAAAGTGCTCAGGTCCGTATGTACTCCAAACAAGGTATACCATAAAGTCTTTAAAGCATGTCCCAATAAGGAAAAAAGAAAAAAAGGAAAAAAGGAAAACAAGTGTCCAAACAGTGATGAAAAAATAAATAAAAATTGATGACGTCTTGTTTAAAACTCAAAAAGTTCCTGTAGCAAATGATTCCAGCAGAACATACGGATAACCGGTGATTTTTTCAGTGCTCCCCTCCTTCCACAGAGTGACCCCTATTAAGCAAACACTCACCGGAGTGCCTAACCCCTGCAGGGGTAATAGGCATGTAAAATCCTCAACAGGTAGTGGGGAAATCCTCCTCTATGGGGCAAACGATGGAAGAAATCCTCCTCGGTGGATGTGTTCAGCCTGTTCCAGTCACTGGGGTTGGGGGATGCACCACCGTGCAATCCGTATGTGAAGGAAAAAGGAATGAGACTGATAGTGTAATTCTGTTATCTTGTTGAATCTTTATTTTAAATTAAAAATGGCTAATATAATGAAAAAAAAAGGGGGGGGGTAGCCAACAAGGCTGTAACAAAATCCAAGGTAAAAAACAAGATACAAATATGAAAATAGCAGAGCGCGCATCGCTGGGCTGTGCGATGATAACACTGCAAAGCCCCGGTCTCCGGCGTGCGTTCCAACAATGGGCTAAGAAAAACCGCAAGTCGGAAGTGACGTGACGTGTACCAGGGTATCACCTTACGTACGTTTCGTCATTGGACGTCGTCACCTCCGACGACGTCCAATGACGAAACGTACGTAAGGTGATACCCTGGTACACGTCACGTCACTTCCGACTTGCGACTTCCGGTTTTTCTTAGCCCATTGTTGGAACGCACGCCGGAGACCGGGGCTTTGCGGTGTTATCATCGCACAGCCCAGCGATGCGCGCTCTGCTATTTTCATATTTGTATCTTGTTTTTTACCTTGGATTTTGTTACAGCCTTGTTGGCTACCCCCCCCTTTTTTTTCATTATATTAGCCATTTTTAATTTAAAATAAAGATTCAACAAGATAACAGAATTACACTATCAGTCTCATTCCTTTTTCCTTCACATACGGATTGCACGGTGGTGCATCCCCCAACCCCAGTGACTGGAACAGGCTGAACACATCCACTGAGGAGGATTTCTTCCATCGTTTGCCCCATAGAGGAGGATTTCCCCACTACCTGTTGAGGATTTTACATGCCTATTACCCCTGCAGGGGTTAGGCACTCCGGTGAGTGTTTGCTTAATAGGGGTCACTCTGTGGAAGGAGGGGAGCACTGAAAAAATCACCGGTTATCCGTATGTTCTGCTGGAATCATTTGCTACAGGAACTTTTTGAGTTTTAAACAAGACGTCATCAATTTTTATTTATTTTTTCATCACTGTTTGGACACTTGTTTTCCTTTTTTTCTTTTTTCCTTATTGGGACATGCTTTAAAGACTTTATGGTATACCTTGTTTGGAGTACATACGGACCTGAGCACTTTAATTGTTTTATAACAACGGTTCACTTGGATTATCACATACACACATCTATATATATATTCTATTTTTTGATGCAATATTTTTATATAGATATAATATTTTTAAATATTCTTATGTATTTATAAGGTTTGTGTCACGGAGTCACTTTCAACACTTTTATCATTGTTCATTTATTCACATTAATATATTCACATATAATTGTTAGCATTTTTGCACATATTTTATTGTTCATACATTTTTTTTTCTGAACAATTCACTTATATGGTGTAGGTCATAATCCATCACATATATATATATATATATATATATATTTTTTTTTCTATATACTTTTTATACTGTCCATAATAATATATATTATCCCTTCTCTTGCTCAGCACATATGAATTTTTAGCATTTTTTACACCCATATTGAACAGCGCCACTACCTCTTAGGAATGTATTTGGCCAGTCCTCGGCACTACATATCCTATGATCCTCCTTTGTGCTCCTTTTTCAATTTTTTTTTTTCTTCTGCCCAATAGGAAGGCGAGGGCGGCGCTCCCCGCTCCTGAATACAGCAGCAGACGAAGGGGGGAAAGAAGATCTTGCGGCTGCTCTCTCTTCAGAGACACAGCTGCTCTCCCCGATGCTGACCGAAAGAGGGAGGGGGAAAGGGCTGGAAACAGAGCCCTCTCCTGACAGGGGTGGCTCGAGGGGGGGGGGGGGGACAGCACAGTTTCTCCTCCTCCCTGCTCGCCGCTCCTATCATTTGCCGACACAAAGAGGTTCCGCAGCAACTGGGCTTCAGGGCCCCTCCCCCCTCGCTCGTGGCACCTGCCTGGGATCAGCCGTGATTATAGCTATTAGCGGCGCCGGTGGCTAGTGTGTACAGTCACACACACACAGTTGTGAAGCACACTGCCACACTTCACCTGCCTCCCTCTAGCATATTGTACCGCCAAGGTCATCTGCCCCCTCTGCCCCTGCCTTGTACCGGCCCTGACCTCACCTACATGACCTACATACACTGACCTTACCTACATGAACTACATACACTGACCTCACCTACATGACCTACATACACTGACCACACCTACATGACCTACATACACTGACCTCACCTACATGACCTACATACACTGACCTCACCTACATGACCTACATACACTGACCTCACCTACATGACCTACATACCCTGACCTCACCTTAATGAGCTACATACCCTGACCTCACCTTAATGACCTACATACCCTGACCTCACCTACCTGACCTACATACCCTGACCTCACCTACCTGACCTACATACACTGATCTCACCTACATGACCTACATACACTGACCTCACCTACATGACCTACATACACTGACCTCACCTACATACACTGACCTCACCTACATGACCTACATACACTGACCTCACCTACATGACCTACATACACTGACCTCACCTACATGACCTACATACCCTGACCTCACCTTCCTGACCTACATACACTGACCTCACATTCTTGACCTACATACACTGACCTACCTGACATGCATACACCTACCTAACATACACTGACCTACCTGACATGCATACACCTACCTAACATACATACACTGACCTCACCTTCTTGACCTACATACACTGGCCTCACCTACCTGACCTACATACACTGACCTCACCTATATGACCTACATACACTGACCTCACCTACATGACCTACATACACTGACCTCACCTACATGACCTACATACACTGACCTCACCTACATGACCTACATACACTGACCTCACCTACATGACCTACATACACTGACCTCACCTTCCTGACCTACATACACTGACCTCACCTTCCTGACCTACATACACTGACCTCACCTTCCTGACCTACATACACTGACCTCACCTTTCTGACCTACATACACTGACCTCACCTTCCTGACCTACATACACTGACCTCACCTTCCTGACCTACATACACTGACCTCACCTTCTTGACCTACATACACTGACCTACCTGACATGCATACACCTACCTAACATACACTGACCAAGCTGACATGCATACACCTACCTAACCTACATATACTGACCTCACCTACCTGACCTACATACACTGACCTCACCTACATGACCTACATACACTGACCTCACCTACATGACCTACATACACTGACCTCAACTACATGACCTACATACACTGACCTCACCTACCTGACCTACATACACTGACCTCACCTACCTGACCTACATACACTGACCTCACCTACCTGACCTACATACACTGACCTCACCTACATGACCTACATACACTGACCTCACCTACATGACCTACATACACTGACCTCACCTACATGACCTACATACACTGACCTCACCTACATGACCTACATACACTGACCTCACCTACATGACCTACATACACTGACCTCACCTACATGACCTACATACACTGACCTCACCTACATGACCTACATACACTGACCTCACCTACCTGACCTACATACACTGACCTCACCTACATGACCTACATACACTGACCTCACCTACATGACCTACATACCCTGACCTCACCTTCCTGACCTACATACACTGACCTCACATTCTTGACCTACATACACTGACCTACCTGACATGCATACACCTACCTAACATACACTGACCTACCTGACATGCATACACCTACCTAACATACATACACTGACCTCACCTTCTTGACCTACATACACTGGCCTCACCTACCTGACCTACATACACTGACCTCACCTATATGACCTACATACACTGACCTCACCTACATGACCTACATACACTGACCTCACCTACATGACCTACATACACCGACCTCACCTACATGACCTACATACACTGACCTCACCTACATGACCTACATACACTGACCTCACCTACATGACCTACATACACTGACCTCAACTACATGACCTACATACACTGAACTCACCTTCTTGACCTACATACACTGACCTACCTGACATGCATACACCTACCAAGAGCAAACAGTAACTATTAGCTATTTGGACATGCAAAATTACATACTATAATATTATTATAATATAAGAAATTAAATTCAATTCAAGCTATTGGACAATATCCATTAAATAAGAAGCTTCAATTTTGTCAATTAATCATCATGAATAATTTTTATAGCAATAATGTAAAACACCATAAAAAGTAGTTCTGCCCTACTTCTAGATTAATTGCCCATGCTTCATTCTTGTGGGGGCCCATTTTTATATGTACTATACAACATAACTAGTCACTATTACAACTTAACTAGCTTTTTTTCTGAGACTAGGAACATACTGCCTTCTTATGGGAGGTATGTTCCTTTTACTTCATTTGATTCTCTCCACAGGCCGTCCCTAACCTTACAAACAATGTCAATGATTAAGAACAAAATATTATAAAGATCCATATGAAAAATAAAAAATGCAAATAATCACTAAAACTTTATTGGTGATTGTTTTAGTACTTTAGATTACGGTATGAATTTTTTTTTTTCATTTTCCAACTTTTTTATTCCTTGAGATTTTGTGGGTCCCGCTGTGCATCTGTCCCCCATAGGGTAAATGCAATACAAGAAATCACGGACTTCCCGGCAAGGGCAGAGGGGGGAGAACATAGCCCATTGTCTCCCCGTCTCCATGCCCACACAGGCTAGTCACTCTCCACTGCGTGGGACAGTCCTCTTGCCGGCGGCGTTCTGTGATCGCCAACATTCTGTGGGCGATGCGCATGCGTGAAGCAATATCCCGGGGGATGCTTTTGCACATGCGCACGCAAATCAGCAACGTGACGTCACGCTGATTGCGACGCAGGTGACGTAATTCCGGGGCATTGTATGCCTTCCGTAACGCCGAGACAGTGACCGATGAGTCGGCTCAGGTGCTCTCCCGGGGAGGGGCAGATCGGTGGGTGGGGACACACACCTACAACAAGGTAAGGCAATTAAGCATAATATAAATTACTCTGCAACCGTCCAGGATCCCTCAGTTGATTTCCAGCATGCATTACAACTATACACAGAGGAGACAGGTATGGACCACTCTGGGAGCAGAGATTCTGTATCTTCTATACCAATATTTTTCAGATTTTGACTGCACAAACTATATTTTGATTGCAGTTTTCCCCTGATTGCCTATGCATTGGCTAAGCAAATACAGCAGGATATCAAAATAGATTTTTCTTTTTTCTTTTCTCCTATTACTATATATGTTTTCATTTGCGTCACTGATGCATCAGCCTCTTTCCATACACCATTCTCACTTTGGTTTTAAAACTCAAATATTAATTTTGATATTAACTATGCAGCAGCTTTTTACCCCTATTTTAGCACCCCCTTTCAATTATCATTTAGCATTCATTAATAATAATTTTACCTGTCCCCCAAGGGTTTTATTTTTGGTCATTTATTAACACATAGCATTTCAATGCCTCATCTGATTGCTAACTATTCACACACATTTTTACTTACACAATCAATTTACCACACTTTCATCATTACACTACACACACACTTCTCAGACACATTTTCCTATACACCACTAATAGAGCTAGGAATAACTTGGTTATTAAATAATCATTAGATAAATCCCCATAGTCAATCCCAATAAGGATAATTAATTATATTAATGCTTCTATGCAGGGCTATTTGCTTACTACCGTTTTATATTTATAGTTATAATCTTTAATAACTATAGACCAAACTACATGATGCACATGAATAATTTATATAAAAAACTCATTGTTTTCAGGTGTGGCCACCCATTCAGCGATATCCCCTACCCCACCAGGGGAGCATCCATTTGTCTGTCATTCTCAGCAAGTCCGTGACCTTGACCCCCTAGGGGGGCCTTTCCCCTTCCCACTTGGTGGGAAGTTTGGGGAGCATTACTGCGGCGGTGAGGCCCACAATTACCCTCGGGGAATAATTTCTTGCTTTTTAGAAAAATCTCTGGTTAAGAACGGAACAATTTGGTGAAAGGGTAAATATTGCATGTGACAAATTAAATGAGATTTATATAAATATAATTAATAAATGTATTTGATGTCTAAATTTTTTTTTTTCTCCTTTTTGCAGAAATGTAATAAAGTCGCCCTTTTTTTTATGTTTCCCCCCCTGAAGAAGACCTCTACTTCTAAATGGTTGAAATGCCCTTTATTGAATGAATAATTGTTGTGAAATAATGATTTATTTTATCTTTTTCTTCCAACACGAATATATGACAATATTGTATGTACTCCGATTTGTTGAGATGTTCGCATATTGTAAACCAGAGCTTGAATTTTAAACAATTATTTGCACCTATACTAATAATAAAAATCATTTTGTTTTTCACCAACAAAGTGTTCTTTTTGCTCCCTAAAAACCCCATGGGGAACTCATGCTTTTCTACCTAACATACACTGACCTACCTGACATGCATACACCTACCTAAAATACATACACTGACCTCACATACATACATACACTGACCTACCTGACATGCATACACCTACCTAACATACATTGACCTACCTGACATGCATACACCTACCTAACATACATACACTGACCTCACCTACCTGACCTACATACACTGACCTCACCTACACTGACCTACCTGACATGCATACACCTACTTAACCAGGGGCGGACTGACAACTCATGGGGCCCCCGGGCAATAGGAGATTATGGGGCCCCCAGACAATCAGAGATTATGGGGCCACACAGTATACACATACATGTACACAGACATGTTTCTATTGGCTGAGAAGGTACTGGAGAGGTGGGGCAGCTATAATCTCTGGATTTTTAGACCAAAAGGATGTCGGTAAGGGATATTTCAGAAACAGATGTAAAAAAAAACACAGATTTTTACATACTGTCCCTGGTTTTACTGAGGCTGTCAACCCTGATGGGGCCCCCTAGTGGCCCGGGGCCCTCGGGAAGTGCCCGAGTGGCCGAATGGTCAGTCTGCCCCTGTACCTTACATACACTGACCTCACATACATACACTGACCTACCTGACATGCATACACCTACCTAACATACATACACTGACCTCACCTACATACACTGACCTACCTGACATGCATATACCTAACGTACATGCACTGACCTCACCTACGTGACCTACATACACTGACCTCACCTACACTGACCTACCTGACATGCATACACCTACCTAACATACACTGACCTGACATGCATACACTTACCTAACATACACCTACCTAACATACATACACTGACCTCACCTACATACACTGACCTAACATGCATACACCTACCTAACATACACTGACCTTGCCACCAAGATTTTCTCTCTCTCACTCTGCCATCTGGCCCTAGCACAGCTGGTCATCAACAATACATCGGTGCAGTCACTGACAGATCTCGCCCGATCGCTCCTCCGCTGCCATGATGATCTTTCCGAGCGCCGAGCACGAGCGGGGATCTCAGTGATGTGGTGCGGCGCAGCGGCGGCATTGTAATTCCCGCCTTCTGGAGCCTGCAGCGCCTATGATGGACATCACACGTCCCATGGTCCCGCCATTGGACCAGTGGGACGTCCTTCATAGCTCCAGAAGGCGGGACCTGCTAGGTCACTCGGCGGATCAGATCAGTCCCCACTCGGCGGCGGCCAGCGGTGCTTGGGGCTAACAATTGGATGGTGCCTTCCTGAGACTCTGGGCTTTTCGGAGCTCCAGCCCCCCCTAGCCACCCCCTGCCAATGCCCCTGCTGAGGAGGGTGATGGGCAGTGAATGCTTTCATGTTTACAAGCATAATCTGAACCTTTACAGAGGAGTAGATGGGTGACACCAAAACCATTCTGGATGCATTAGAAGCTTTCTTCAGGCCCTCTAAAAATGTCATATATGAAAGATATATATTTGGCTGCTGTAAGCAAGAAGACTGTGAATCAATAGACAGGTGTAGCAAACCCCAGAGGGAGCTGCTTGGTATTATTGGTTCAATCCGTTGTTTTGCCTCTCAACCCCAGTGAACTGTCCCAGCCCCTCTGGCACACCTAGCTCAGTGGTAAGTAGAATAACCTGATAATAATACACAACACATTGCTGTATTTTTAAGTTTACTTTGGAAAGTAATAAAGTTCAAATTAACACCAGTCAGCCAATACCTGTAAAGGTATCCAGGTCTTGGTTGAAACAGTTTAAAGGAAAACAGTCAGTAATGCTATGCAACCATAAAATAGAAGATACATGACAATATGCACAGATTCAATAGGCTCCTAAAACAAGCTTTTCATATGTGAGAAATGCTATGAATAAAGGGGAACCCCAGGCCAGCCTATGATGTCTCTATTACACACAATAATTAATTTCAATACCCGCGGTGTGTCCCCTTTAAGAGCCACAGCAAGAATGTTCGATGAGCAAAGCTTTGCATTTATTATGTTCACTGGCAATGTAGGAGCTCTGTGTGATCCAGCTAACAGGCACCTGTGCACGTTAGTTAGGTGTAGTGTCTTAGGAAAAGCAATAAAGGTTCCTGGGCATAGCCCTCTCACCAAATCCTGTATACAGTCAGCGGTCCTCAGACATCCAATCGATCGTCTCTCCTGGGATGCAGGTGTGTCGCAGTGGCGCTCAGTCTCTGAGCCGCTGCAGGGCATCCTTCTCCAGCTTGGTCAATCTGTTCCTCCTGGGCTGGAGTTGTAGATGTTGTGCTCCTTGGTAGGCCGCAATCCTCCTCCACAGCAGCTGAGGAGTTGCTCCCCTCATAGAGTCCAGGAACCAAGAGAACTTCCAGGTCCCCTTCCTGTGATCTTATCCCCTCTCACACCAACTTCCTCCTACTCGCAATGCAGCCGGGGATTTGTAGTCCTGTTACACACTTCAGTCAGTCAGGCTGCGTTGTGCTGGACTTTCTATTCCACAGTCCTTTGCTGCTCCCTGGTGATAGGCTCAGTCTCTTCCAAAGGGAGTTTACAAACACACAACTCTGAGTGTCTGTGTAAAGAGAGGAAGGGGGGTTTAAAAAAGCCCAGACATGACAGGCAGCCTCTCCCTAATTGGAGCTGGAAAACCTGTGTATAATGCTCTGGCCAACTTGGCAAGATTTGCAGGTTATATTGTAAAACACCCGCTACACACTCCCCCCCCCCCCCCACCAAAGAACCTTTGGCCCCCAAAGGAAGTAACAGTCCTTGACCTGGTACATGCTTTTAGAATACACGCAGAGAAAAAAAGGTTAGTGTGCATAAGAAGTTAGACAGTTTGCACTTGCATAAAACCCTGGCAGAGGAACCTCCCACCAATGAGCATGGGAAGGGAGGTTGTCCTGCCTACAGGCCATCTCAACTGGCATGGCCCAGCTAGATGTGCCAGGGGGTGAGTTGAGGTTGTCCTCCACTAAATGTGTGGTGGAAGGACCAGGCATCTCAAGAGTCCTTTTAGAGGTGAAAACAGCTTCTTCAGAGCTTTCACCCAGCATATTATAAGTCAGTTTCATAGGTGGGTGAATCACTCTTCTCTCCCTCTATTCTTTTGGCTCTGGCGTTACAGGCACACTGGACTTGGCTTCTTCCACAGCTTCTTCCTCTTCTTTTGGCAAATCAGCTTCAATTCCTCCTTCTATGAGTGATTCGACATCATCGAGGTCTGCTGACGGTAGAGAAGAATGGGTGTCTCCCTTTTTAGAAGGTGGACTTTGAGGCACAAACTCAAGGGCCTCTGGTCTGAGAGTTGTAGCTTCAACCTCTTTAGGTGGAGATGAAGGGGGGCTAGAAACCCCTGACATTTGAGTTGGCCACAACCAATCTATCCCCATCTCTTCATCTTCGCTGTCCTCATTGTCCACAGCGAGGGGCACCGACTGAGACCTGGTGACTGGTCGGGATCTCTGAGAGGAAGTGGGTGTGGACTGTAAATCTAGCGGTGGTGGTAGACGAACTGCTTCTGATAAGGGCAGTAGATGGTTGTGATGCCAAGTCTTCAGCGGGCCTGTGCTGCCCTCTGGTCTGATTTGGTAAACTGGGAGTCCTGGCAGCTGCTTGCAAATGACATAAGGCTGGGACTTTCAGCGGTCGGCCAACTTGTGCTTTCCAGGGACACATCAGCCTGCAAAATCTGACTAGGCCACTGACAAAACAGAAAATTCTTCATGCCTACAGTGATGTGTTTGAGGGCCCGATAGTCTTTTCTCCAGAAGAGGTTCATTTTGAACTTGATCCTACCATTCAACCTGTACAATGTGCCCCACACAATGTGCCTATCGGCATTAAGCCCCAGGTTAAAGCTCAACTAGATAGATATAAAGCTGAAGGACATCTAACTTCAGTATCAGAGCCTACAGATTGGATCAGTAACATGGCTGTTATCAGAAAGCCTGAGAGGATCACAATATGCATTGATCCCAAGTTTCTGAATATGGCCCTCAAACGGTCACACTACTTAATGCCAACACTCGATGATATTTTGCACAAACTACCTAAAGCACGTGTCTTCACACTTGTTAATGCTAGAGATGCCCTTTTACAGTGAAAACTGGATGAAAAGAGTAGCTACAAGACCACATTATGGATTCCTTGGGGCAGAAAGAAATGGCTAAAACTACCATTTTGAGTCTCTGTAGCGCCTGAGGTATACCAGCGAAAGCAGCATGAACTATTAGGTGGTCTTCATGGAATTGAGCCAATAGCTGATGACATTCTTATAGTTGGCTGCGGTAATACAGATGAGGAGGCTGAGCATGACCATGATGAAAAGTTTATAGCACTACTGGATCATTGTAGGCAGGTGAAGCTGAGGCTTAGTGTAAAGAAATTGCAGTTCAAGGTGGAAGAAATCCGTTTCAATGGACATATCCTGTCTTTACAAAGCTTAAAACCTGAACCGGATAAGATTAAAGCTATTGTGGCCATGACACAGCCTTGGAATCTCACATCAAACACAGGTGTTGAACAGACCCAGGAACTCAAGTACACTCAAGTATGACCCTGAGGCAATTCAGTTCACATAGGTAGTGCTATACAAGTCATTCATTCATTCAAGGATCTTCCAACAGAGTCATTGACAAATAATAAATTGTCAGGTGGTTTAACACTCTGACATCTACTTAACATAGAGAGATCTGTTTTGGGAGCACTGGACCTTTAACCAGTTGCCGCCCACCCACAGTCAAATGACAGCGGGGGGGCGCGGCTCTCGTTGTGGGACGATGTGATATGACGGCGCCCGCGTGGGCGTGCAGTGATGCGTTCACGGCCGCGCCACGTTGCTAGGGCATGGCGCGACTCCGATCTCTGTAAAGAGCCTTGTCCCCTCTTTAACTCTTTTTTTATGCCGGTAATCAGCATTCCCACCTATTAGTGCCCATCAGTGCCACCTAACAGTGCCCATCAGCGCCGCCTATTGGTGCTTATCAGTGCTACATATCAGTGCCACCTATCAGTGTCCATAAGGCCCCTTTCAGACTGGGGGTGGTGGGTGCGTCGGCGGCAGTATTTTTAGCAGCGATTTACCGTCAATTTCGCGGTGCTATTCTGTCCCTAGCAGGATGCTTTTACCCGTGCTAGTGACAGAGAAAGGGTTAAAACCACCGCAAATCGCTGCTGCAGCAGCGCTATACCGGCGCTATACCGGCGGAATAGCCGCGCTGTCCCTTTGATTTCAATGTGCAGGAGCGGTGAAGGAGCGGTGTATACACCGCTCCTTCACCGCTCCAAAGATGCTGCTTGCAGGTTTTTTTTTAACGTCCTGCAATCGCACCACTCCAGTGTGAAAGCACTCGGGCTTTCACACTAGAGAGACAGGAGCGGCTCTTTACAGGCGTTATGCAGGCGCTATTTTTAGCGCTGTAGCGCCTCAGTGTGACAGGGGTCTAAGTGTGGCATATTAGTGCCTCCTCATCAGTGCCACCTAATCAGTACCCATAAGTAGGGCTGCAACTAATGATTATTTTCAAAATCGATTAGTTGGCCGATTATCGTTTTGATTAATCAATTAATCGGCTAATAACCTTAAAAAAATTGTGGTGTATAATTTAATATGTAAAGTTTAAAAAAAAAGGCAATATATTCTTTAAAATCTATATGCAGTGGTAAATATAAATAACTATAGTAAATATAGTAACTATATGATTAGGGAGCAAAATCTATAATCCACTCTGAGACTAAAAGACAGAAGAGATATACTGTATATACTATTGGAGGTTGAATCTGGTAAATATCATCAGACTCAGAGATCACATTTTTTATTTGGACCCCTTTCACACTGGGGCGCATTTAATGTGCCCTGCTCCCACGTAATGTGGCCTGGCCCCACGTAATGTGCCCTGCCCCCACGTAATGTACCCTGCTCCCACGTAATGTGCCCTGCCCCCATGTAATGTGCCCTGCCCCCACGTAATGTGCCCTGCCTCCACGTAATGTGGCTTGCCTCCATGTAAAAGTTTACTTTAAATGTAATAGTAATGCCTGCTATTACCTCCAGTCTATCAGCCTCCACTTTCTTTGGGTTCAGATGCTGATCTTCCCTTTTAAAGTGATTTTTTTTAAAAACAACAAACATGTTATACTTACCTTCCCTGTGTAACGGTTTTGCACAGAGCAGCCCCGATTCTTCTCTTCTGGGGTCCCCCACCGATGCTTCTGGCTCCTCCTGCCTTTAGAGTGCCCCAATAGCAAGCTGCAAATTATAGTATAGCGAGCCCCTATAGCAAGTTAAAAAAACTTCTGCCTTTAGATCCACTCACTTCCTACATGTCCCATGAGGCATTGCTCCTCACACATTCACATTCACAAGTTCTCAGGCACTTACTGACACATATGGATGGTGTACGGAGCTGTATGTGGGGTGCACTGTATTTCCTGATATGTAAACAAATAATGCATTCTGTATGCAGGCCAACTAATCGGCTGGCCAATTAATCAATTATGAAAATAGTTAACAACGATTTTCATAATGGATTAGTTGTCGATTAATCGATTAGTTGTTTCAGCCCTACCCATAAGTGCCACCTCATCAATGCCCATAAGTGCCACCTCATCAATGCCCACCAGTTCAGCCTATCAGTGCCCATCAGTGCCGCCTCATCAGCACACATCAGTGAAGGAGAAAAATTACTTAGTTACAAAATTTACTAACAGAAACTAAGTAAAAAAATGTTTTTTTCAAAATATTTGGTCTTTTTATTTTTGTAAAAAATAATAAAGCCAGCAGTGATTAAATACCACCAAAAGAAAGCTCTATTTGTGTGAAGAAAATTATAAAAATGTAATTTGGATACAGTGTAGCATTACCGCGCAATTGTCATTCAAAGTGCGACAGCGCTGAAAGTTGAAAAATGGCCTGGGCAGGAAGGGGGTGAATGTGCCCTGTAGGCAAGTGGTAAAAATATGTCAAATGTTATTGAGCTTTGAATTTTCCAGAAGAATTGAAAATTCAGATGTCAGGCAAACAACACCCTATGGGATTGTTATACTAAAGGTGACGCTGTTAAATTAAAGTGAATGTTCACATTGTTAATATTAAAGTTGATCAATCAATTAATCAAAACTGTGTTCCATTTGAAAAACAAACCATGCTGGAGAGATATAAAAATAGCCCCCCCCCCCTTTTTTTTTTTCTCTCCTTTATAATTATATACTCCTATTTTATACTTTTTTTTTTTTTCATTATATACGCTGTTTCATCATTTTTATTTATTTATTTATTTATTATTATTTTTTGGTTGTATAACGGTCTTATGTATAATCGGATGAAAAACTAAACAATGTATGTTTAAGATATGTTTTGTGATACGCGTTTAATTAAAATGTCTTTGTGTATATGTATAAAAATTGTTGAAAATAGAATATAGAATTAAAAAAAAATTGAAATTTTTGCAAGCACATGTCTGCACATTCAAAAAGAACAACATTTTACCTTAATTACTAATGTAAACTTTGCAAAAAGAATATTCGCTTTACTAAGGAGACAACCTCTATGCCTTTACTAAATCAACCTCAATTTTTTTCAGGCAGACATGCTTTTAAATTATTCACAATATATAAATAAAAAATGAATGTTATATTACTTTTAATATTTAAAAAAATTCTTTATTTTTCATTTTATATTACTTTTAATTTATTTAAAAAATCAATAGAATAGTAAATGATATTTGTATTTCCTCCAACATTCCACTGATCTAAAGAAAAAAAGACTAAAGCCCCATACACACGGTCGGATTTCCCGATGACCAGTTCCGTCGGATCATTTCCATCGGACGTTGTCCGATGTTGGTGTTGCGTACACACGGTCGGACAACGTTGTCGGAATTTCCGGTCTTCAAGAACGTCGTGACGTAAGTCGTCTTCCACGAGACTAGAAAAGGGAAGTTCAGCACCACGTCCTGCACCCGTTGGGCTCCTTCTGCTGATCCCGTGTTTATCGCGAGTTAGTTGAAGTTTGGGGACTTACGATTCGCGCTTCTCAGTTTTGTGACTCAGATCGTTACTGCTCTTCAGTTTGTGCTTGTCGTGCGTATCTGTTTATTAGTGCGTGTAGTCAGTTCGCATTTGTTGGTCATTGCGGCCTATATCTTGATATAGGACGCTTTGATTTTCACTGCTTATTGTCTGCTCGTTTCTGGTATTCATTTCGTTCTTTCAGGCCTTGCTGTTTATCGGTGCTTTCTGTTTGTCCGTTCTGACCAGCCGACCGGTTGTGAGCGATGTTTCCCGTACGTACTCGTCGCCGAGTTCGTGCTGTACGCGGAATTGGTGTCGGGCTTTTAGCTTTGAGCCAAGACCCGTCCATGAACAGAGTGACGAGGAGTATGTGGACCAAGAATTGGTTGCTTCAGCGTGATCAGTTCTCGCACATGCCTTTGCTTCGTGAGATCCGGGAGAATAATCCTGATGATTTCAGGAACTTTCTCCGGATGACGGACCCCGTTTTTCACCGTCTTTTGGCATTGCTGACCCCTTTTATCAGCCGGCAGGATACCTGCATGAGACAAGCCATCACTCCGGAGCAGAGGCTTGTTGCTACGTTGAGGTACTTGGCGACAGGGAGAAGCCTTCAGGATTTGAAGTTCTCCTCAGGTATCTCTCCCCAGGCCCTGGGAATCATTATTCCAGAGACCTGTTCTGCCATCATCCAGGTCCTGCAGGAGGACTATATTAAGGTAACATTTCTACTTTACTATTCCCTTCTATGTATGCTCTGTTTGCTAATGTCTTGTATTTTTGACCTCCTTCCCTAATTACCATGATTGCAATATGCTCTAATATGCTGTGCCCCTTTTCTCCTTCCTGCATTTTTCCCTTCACTTACCTCCCCAGCATGCTCTTCTGGCCCAATATACACCTATGGCCTAGTGACTTAAGCAATGTATTTTGTCTGCTGCATAGTATTGTTTTCCCCCAAACACCCCCTAAAATATGCACAAATGTTTGCTGTGTGTTTTACTTCATGCAGAGCCCCTTTTTTTTTTTTTTTTTTTTGGGGGGGGGGGGGGTGCCAAACTCATTAGGAACCCCCTCCCCCAACTGCTCTGTCAGATGCTACCAATCCTCTATCTGCTGGCTTTCCCAAGGTCAATACACACTATATACCTACCTCTTTATAGTGGGCATCTTTAGGGATGAATTCAGCAAAGCATGTAGTGCAAGGGGCTGGCTCCATACTTTCCATTTGCTCTTTTTTGGAGTTTTTTCCCTCCTATTAGCTTGCTAGGTAATTGCAGAATGTCAAAATGTGCTTCCCTTTTTTTTTTTGTGGGGGGGGGGGGGGATTTGGAATGTTCTTTTATCTTTCCTGTGGGCTGCCAATAGTGTTAAGTAAGGAGGGTCTGGCCAAACTAGCACACATTATTGAGCCATTTGGCAATCAATGAAGTGCAGAGGGTTACCTGTCCAAACCCCCCCCCCCCAAACCCCTAGTTATTGTCAATGGCCCATCAGAAGTGGGGGGATTGATGGGGGGTGAGTAATCTGCTAGGGGGACCCTCTACTTTTGGGTGCAAATACTTTCAAGCTTAAAATTTAAAAGTCTGATCTTGTTCCAAGATGTTTAGTGTCTAATCTGCTTGCAATGTTTATGTGCAAAGTGACTAATTTTTTTTTCTTGTTTCACTCCACAGTTCCCTTCCACGCCACAGGAATGGCAGACTGTGGCCTCCCACTTTGCCAGCCGTTGGGACTTTACTAACTGCGGAGGTGCAATTGATGGGAAACACGTCCGCATCGTCCCACCCCCCAACTCGGGGTCCTACTATTATAATTATAAGGGGTTTAATAGTGTAGTGATGTTGGCGGTGGTGTCGGCGATGTATGTGGATGTGGGGATGAACGTTTGGATCTCGGATGGTGGTGCCATTGCGCACACGGAGTTCTACTGGCGTCTCCAAAGTGGCAGTCTGTGCTTGCCACCTCCAGAGGAGAATGCTGAAGGACTCCCCTTCGTCTTTGTCGCAGATGAAGCGTTTGCGCTGACTCCCCATCTGATGAGGCCCTTCCCGATGAGGACCCTCACCCCAGACCAGAGGGTCTTCAATTACAGGCTGTCGAGAGCCCGCAGAGTGGTGGAGAACACCTTCGGGATCCTGCCCAGCCGCTTCCGCCTGTTTTTGACGGCTATTAACTTGGCGGAATACAAACTCAACCACATAGTTCTTGCCTGCTGCATATTGCACAACTTTTTGAAAAGACACAACAGCAACTATGTGGTGGCCGTTGGCCGAGATGTAGACGGGCCTTCCAATGCCGACCTCACAGCCCTTCAAGCGGCACGTCCAGGCTTGCCCCCTCTAAATGCCCACGAGGTCCGCAAGCAATATATGGAGTACTTTGTGGGTAGGGGGGCCATTGCTCTGCCTGACGATGTGTGAGAGGCATTTTTTAATAAATATATTTTTTAAACAAACCTATGATTTCTTGTCATTTCCATATTATAGCTTATTTGAGATATACATTTTTGCCCTTTAGCTTCAACAGTGGGAATGCACTTTCTGGGCAAAAGGAGGTAACAGTCTCTTCTTCCCAAAAAGAATCTTCTCATGTTGTGTGTGTGATACCTAATCTTTTGTCTAGAGAAGGTTTGTAGTGCATAACTGACACCCAAAATACTCCTTTTCATCACCATGCCAGAAATGTGTGTATTCCCAAAAATGGTGTGCTACGTGTTTTCGTACAAAGCACTGTGGGTGTCATTTACATAAGCCAAATCCACTATGCTCTACAAGTGCACTGCAAAAGTGCCCTGGAAAATACACTTGCAGTGCAAACTGGAATTGCCTTTAGTAAATAACACCCATTGCCCCCCAAATCCTTTACTTTTGACATACATAATGCTTTTGTGTTTTGAAATAAGGAAGCCACACATTTTGAAAATTACAAAAGTTTACTTACAACACATTCACAAGTGCGTTTCCAAACTTCTTGGCAAAACTGACAAGATCTTGGTTCTTTCGAACATTGTTTACTGTGACGGACCTCGTACCCAAGATGTCCGCCGTAACTGCTTCCTCTGTCCGGTACCACACAATCCAAGACCCCCTTAGCTTACCCAGTCACCAGACAACACCAGTGTAGGGTACATCAGGGATGAATCTTTATTTTACATGTCACACTTATATACAGTTGACAGATGACTCAAGCCTAACCTAATTAGCATGAGCTAATTATCTTAATCAACACTGGGCTCCTTCATTCAATTACAGGGTTAATTAGCACACACAACAATAGGTGAAATACTCTTACAAGCCAGACTATACTCATTAACACAACACAGGTGGCTGGAGTTCATGAGTCATGACATTAGCGTCTCTTGCTAATATGCCAAATACACATACAGATTCTATGTGTATTGGGGGGCCAGCATGGACCTGAATCCAAGTATCACCAGCTCAGGGGTCCCAGGCTTGCAGCTCAAAGAGCACTGTTCCCCCAAATGCAGGGCCCATAATCACAAGGTAACAGGCTCGCACTCAGTCCCCTCCAACAGCCTGTGTCCCGGCCAGGTCTGTCACATTTCTCCCCTTTCGGCAGGAGACTAACACAGGAGGAGACCCCAGACGGGTTGACTCCGAAGTTAGTCAGTGGTTCCAGTCCTCTAATGCCTGTACCCACACAGTACCCCAAACAAATTGTTCCAAACAGAGCACGACTCACCCAGCCAACTTCTGCCTCTCTCATAGAACATATCCGCCGCTGGGGAGAGGCCTGGACTGGCCCTTCTCCCTGGAGTCTTTTCAGCCGCTGGAGAGAAGACAGGGTGACTGGGCTCACTCCATCATGCTGTTGGGGATCTGGGCCGACAGCCCAGCATCCCTGGGGTATACAGGTGGGGACTGCAGTCCCATCCCCCTTTACAGGAAATCTGTCCTGTTTTTGTTGCGGGCAGAGGCCAGCAGCGCTCTGTTCCGTTGCCAGCAGTTCAGCTGGGCGTAGGAGCTTCCCTACATCATCTCCTCCAGCTAACTGTTGGGGAGAGAGGCCGACTGCCCCAGCTCCCTGGAGCTCCGCAGCTGTGGCTGGTGCTGGACAGAGGTGGGTAGCACTCTGCCCTGTTGCCAGCACTTCTGCTGGGGACTCCACATCCTCCGCTCTGGTTAACCGTTGGGGCAGGAGCCTGGCTTCCTCCACTCCCAAATTGTGTAGCTGCCATTGGGAAGGGGAGCCGGCTGCTTCCTTTCCCATTCCCTCATCTGGCTGCTGGGATGACATGTCTGTGGTATTGTCTCCCAGGTGCACGGATCTTTGCTGGGGAGGAAAGACCGCTTTCTCCACCCTGGCCGACTGTTGAGGAGGGACAACAAACACCTCCTCTCCCTTCTCCCCCTGTATCTGCTGCTGGGAAGTGATCTCCACCTTCTCACCCTGAGCCTCCAAAGCTGACACAGGTGTGGGGCAGAGGTCTTGGACTCTCTGTCCGGTGACCAGCGCTTCTGCTGGGGAAGTTCCTTGTAACTCCCCAGATACTGCTGTTGATGCTGGGCAGAAGTTAGCAGAGCTCTGCCCTGTTGTCGGCACTTCAGGTTTGGGGACAGCAATCTCCAGAGTTTCCACTGCCGATTCTCTGCATGCTGCTGGACAGGCATATTCCTCCATCCAACCTCGTTTTGTGCAGTAACAGGATCATCAAGGTCAGTCAGCACTTGCTGCATCCGCCATAAGACCTCCGCGTCCATAGCTGCGGGGCAGGTGGGCAAAGCACTCTGTTACTATGCCACATTGCTGACTCTTCAGCCAGGATTTCAGAGCTGTCTGCTGGTATTTCCTGATAGTCCCAGGCAAAGGGAGCCCCACCCTGCTGCTGAGCAGAGTCTAGCAGCTGTATGTAGGCGATCTCCAGCTCCCATTCCTGAGCGGCCAGGAACTCCAAATCTTCCTGTGCCCAGAGCACTTCCGAGACGTTCAATCTTTGCTCTCTGTGCTCCATTATTTCCTCCAAACGCCACTCCAGATTACTCCCAAAGTCGGGGTCCTCGGACAGCCTCCAGTACAACAATCCCAGGCCATTATAATCAAAGCCTTCCGTGGGCCTGTCATCCGCTGTCCACGGGCACACTTGGGCTACATACCACCGGAGGGCTCTGTAGCTCTCGTCCAAACGCATTTCTGCCCGGATCAGCCTGCTTAACTCAGCTGTCCACTCCTGCTTCGGTTGTTCCCCCAATAACAACATTCGTACTTCATACTGCGACCAGTACCTTACATGGATGGAGGGGAGAACTTTTCCCTGGTGTCGCTGCTCACAGGCTAGCGCTTCTTTCCAGAGTTGTAGGCGAACAGAATCATACCATCCCAGCAGGACCTGCACCGTTACTGGTCCTCTGTGCTGTATCCGCATCTCTCGCAACATCCTTCCGAATTCCTCTTCCATGATGACGTATCTGTACCTCTGCTATGCGGGCCTTGGATCCAGGTGATGGTTTGGATGTGTTCACGACAAGGAAGCACGATCCCACCGCTGCCAGCCAATTGTGACGGACCTCGTACCCAAGATGTCCGCCGTAACTGCTTCCTCTGTCCGGTACCACACAATCCAAGACCCCCTTAGCTTACCCAGTCACCAGACAACACCAGTGTAGGGTACATCAGGGATGAATCTTTATTTGACATGTCACACTTATATACAGTTGACAGATGACTCAAGCCTAACCTAATTAGCATGAGCTAATTATCTTAATCAACACTGGGCTCCTTCATTCAATTACAGGGTTAATTATCACACACAACAATAGGTGAAATACTCTTACAAGCCAGACTATATTCATTAACACAACAGACATTACTAACATTCCGCATTTGTAAAAACCAGGCATGGAGCAAAACAGAACAGACTGAACATAGGAACTTGCAAAGTTCAACTTTCTAAAGTGAAGACAAGATCAGACATGACTATATGTTCAAAGTGTGTTTGATCTTGCCTTCATCACATGGGGGGTCACCCCTGGAAAATGGTAATTTAGAACATGCACACAATTTGGGTCTCAAAATGGACATTAGATGGTAAAACACATGTCTAGAATGTTCAAAAGTGCAATTTTCCATCATGGGGATCAATGGACGTGTTTTGGGGGTGCAACCCCTTCACCACACCCACTTTAGTAGTTAGTAAAGTGGTTGCACCCCCAACAAAACGTTGTCATTCATCCACCATGATGGGAGCTAGCACATGTGGACACAATGTGTGCATGTTCCAAATTTGCCACAGTTCTTAAGTTGCAAATGTTGTCACAAACAGCCACAAATGTGTGTTAATTACTTGGTGCGTTTTCAGATTTTCCCTAAAACATCAATGATGTTCTTCAATTTTTGTTGAACATCATTGATGTTTTGATTTATCTCATCTAGATCTCGATTGCAGACCATTATCTCCCCGATGAGTACGGGTGCACTTTCAGTGGTAAAGTGCGATTCTTCTTCCACAACATCCACGTCACCTAAAAAAAAACAAAAAAAAATAATTCTCTTGGAAATGAGGCAGGCATACATTGATTAGCTTACCAGTAGCTGTGTTCTCCCACACTCACCTGTTGTGGTGACAAGTTCTCCAACTTCTATGATCTCTCCTTCCTCCTCCTCCTCCTCCTCTGCTTCTGGTCTTTCCCCTTCTTTGGGAGGTGTGGGTTTTCTGGTTTCCTCAGACGTCCCGAGTTTTCGCTCCCCTATGAGAATGTACAAAAGGAAGATTTAGCACCCCAATCTATTGAGGGCAGAAATAGGAAATGTCAAACATTGCTTGAAAGTGAGGGACAATATTTTTGGTTGGCCAGTTACAAATGACAACAACATGAATGTAGTCACTTTGTAAAGGTGCTAAACTTACTAGCTTTTTGGTAGAAGTTTGTCTGATGGAGACACCCCTCTAGTATCCACTGGAGCACATGTGTGGAAAAGCATAATAAAAAGGGGGTTTGGGTGTCCCAGCACTAGTGCTCTAGAGTCCAGATGGGTAAACAGCTACTGAGTGACCTCTCCTTTACAATGAATAAATTTGCTTTACATTCTTGATGACATCTCTATTGAGAACAAACTTCCTTTCACTAAAAAACTTCACCAAACCTCGTATTATAAGTGGCCGAACGATCGAGGTTGAGTACGATCGAATGGACACACACGAACATGACAGTGGCAGAAAGATCGAGGTTGAGTACGATCGAATGCACACACACGAACATGACAGTGGCCATTTTCTAATGTACAACATTGAAAAAAAAAATCCAAACACATGGAGCAGTATACAAGCAAAAATCAAACACAAAACACAACTACTTACTTTTTTGAAGAACTCGCTTGATCTTTCTGTACTGATCGGGCTCCCTCAGTTTCAGGTCTGACCAGCGTTTCCTCAGTTGCTCCTTGGATCGTTGTACCCGAAAAAGATTGTACAGCCTCCTCACAACTTTAGACATGATCTTGGCCTTTCTGACATTTGGGTTGAGGTAAGGCCCATACTTCCCATCATAGTCGCTCCTCTTCAATATGTCCACCATCTCCATCATTTCTCCAAAAGACATATTGGAGGCCTTAAATTTCAGGCTCCGGGATCGGGACGTTTCTGCCTCCGGCCTTTCCTCGTCCTCCTCCTCGTTGGTGTAATATTTGGGGCGCACCTGCTGTGTCCCCGCCATGTGCTCTCCCCACTGCGCCGTAAAGAGAAGGGGTGGGGAATAGACGAGAAAGATCGTCAGGGGCGGGCGGAGTTTGACGCATGCGCACTGTATATAAAACGTCACACGCCTGTGTCGTAGCCACGATCTGTGAGACGAGGGGAGAGAAAGCTCACGCACGAGACAATCGCTAGAACGAAGGTACAATTTGAACTTGGTACATAACTAGCCTAGACTGATTAGACCTTGAGGCTTATTTATGGAGAAGATTAGGAGAGTTTAGCCTGACATTATTTATAGTGTTTTGTGTGGTGTTGTGTCTTGCAGAGAATATGGAGGGGTTCAACGATGTGAGTTTTCTCCCCCTCTTCATTGATAAGTTCAGGGAGATGCCCCTTTTATGGCAGGCTAAACACCCCGAGTACAGCAACAAACCAAAGAGGTACGCAGCCATGAAGAAACTTGTGGAATTTGTAAAGCCAACGATCCCCACGGCAACCGTAGAGAAGTTAAGAGTTAAAATTGCCAGCCTGAGGAGTACCTATTTCAGGGAGCGCAATAAGGTCCTGAAGTACCAAGCATCTGGAGCTGCAGCAGATCAGGTCTATGTCCCCAAGCTCTGGTACTATGACAGGCTCCATTTTCTCAAAGACCAGGCTAATGTCAGGGAGTCACTCTCGACTCTTCCTTGAACGCGTCCTTCCATGCATGCCACCCCTGATGAGGCTTCCGAGGAGCAACCTGGGCCTTCCAGTCAGGAAGAGGTGGAGGAGCCCAGCTTGAGCCAGGTATAGTAGTTTTGTACACATTTTTGTGAAAAAGGAATGATGTTCACTTAATTCAGGATCCCCAATTGCTTAGTTCCTAACGTGTTTGACATATCAACTGACAGTAGTGTTGGAGACATTTGGGGCAAGAATATAAACTGCAGGGCTGAGAATTGTATGGTTTTCTATTTGTAAACATTTTGCAACAGTCACTAGATGAAAATTGTGTGTGTTTGATGAACAAATAACTCAAACTATGTCCCTTTTTTCATACACAGGAAGACCTCAGCCAGGAGGTGGCTGTGGAATGTGGCAGTCAGGAGGAGGAAGGGGTTAGTGGCAGCCAAGAGGTGGGTAGTGGCAGCCAAGAGGGGGGTAGGCCTAGGAGCCTGACTGTCTCCCTAGTCCCTCCCCTCCGCCTTCCCTACAAAAGGGCGAGAAGGGTGGGGGAGGTGGGAGAGTCAGCGCTCCGGCTGATCAGAGATGCTTCAGCCTCCCTACATGCCACACCCACCTACGAGGAGGCCTTTGGCTCCTTGGTTGCCACTAAAATGATGGCTATGGAGGTGGGGCAACGCAACATGTGTGAGGAGGTCATCCTCAGGGTCCTAAATAAGGGGATGGCTGGGGGGATGACCACACTCACACATGTTTGTGATAGTGACCATACTCCGCCTCCTCCTCCTCCTTCTGCCACCCCACCAGCACCACAGCGTGGAAGGAAGCGTACAAGGAAGACAAGAGAGTGACGACCTGGATTCAGTCTGGTCTGAGAGAAGATGGAGCCTCTCGTAGTACCAGAGCCTGGGGACCTAGATGGCATCTGCTGCAGTTCCGGATGTTTTGGACTTCAGGACCAGATAGCACTCCCTTATTATTTAGATAGGTACTACTCAGGCCACCAATTTTAGAAGCTTGAAAAATTATGTTTGCCGTGGGTGTCCAAGGCTTTGCTAATTCCCCAAGTTTCTCCATCGCTGCGTTCCTCTTTGGTTTGTTGCTGAGACCTAAATAAAGGTATTTTTGAGTTGAAAAAATCATTGCCTATTGTGTTTTACTTTTCTACAATGACAGTTTATTTGTGAGTAGGCTGGTACATTTCACAAATAATAAAGTCCAATTAACAAGGGGCACCAACAACAAACAAACTCCTACTAAGTTTAAGCAACAAATACAAATGTTAATAATGTTGTTTTGCTAAGTTGAGACACACAACTTTTTTTTGAGTGGGGGCCTCAAAAATCAAAAAAAATTATCCTGAAAATATGTATTCCAAACAAAAAAAAAAAAAATGACAAATCATCCAAAAAATATAACAAACATTCTTTTACGATCTGAGGAAAAATAAACATCTAGTCAAGAAATCCTGAAAAGGAATAAAGAAATAAGTTTGTGAGAAGTGAGGGTGAATAGGAGCAGCTAAAACACGTCATTCTTCTTGCATTGTAAAGAAAAAGAGAATGCGCTGCATTAAAGACATTTTAACATTGCCGCGTGACGAATGTGCTGTGTCGATTAGGAACGGTAGTTTTACCTGACCGAGCGCTTCCGTCACAGAATTTATTCTGAGCATGCGTAGCACTTTGTCCGTCGGACTACGCTACACACGATCGGAATTGGTGTGATCGGACTTTGTTGTCGGAAAATTTATCCAGCAGGAGATAGAACTTTGTCCGTCGGACAATCCGATGTAAACTGTCCGATGGTGCCTACACACGGTCGGAATTTCCGATGGTGCCTAAACACGGTCGGAATTTACCGACAACATTGTCCGATAGGACAGAATCCATCGGAAAAATCCGACCGTGTGTATGGGGAATTTCTGTTATTTTTCCCCAACCATTGTGATCTAGTGGGAGGTATGGTACTTTTCCAGAGACTCGGTATACACGCCTTTGCGGCATTCAGCAGATGCCTCAGTAGTGAATTTTTATATTTTTCAATCGGTATCGGGGTGTCATGTAACAAATATGTTGCTGGATTTTCCCCTATGGAAACATCGGTAATTTCCTTAATTGTTTCTGCTACCATCTTCCAAAATTCTTTTACTCCGGAGCATTCCCAGAGTTAAAGATCGCTTTTCAGGGTGAGAGGGGAGTTAAAGTGCCACTTACCACCAATGATTGTGGAATTGATTTCCAAATTGTAGCAAAACATGAGATCTCCTTGGGGTGTCTGCTTTCCAAAAAGAGGTAATTTCGGGAGTGTGTATACTATCCTGGCACTTTTATGCAACATGTTTTTTATAATCAGTGGTGGCTGGTGATCAAAATTTTGGGGGGGTCACAAACAGACCTGGCCCTGTCAATCGCACTGACAGGCTCTTGAACTACATTGTAGTTGGCAGATCTATAGGAGATTGCACAGATTGTTTTGTGTATGGTCTGCTGAAAAAGGGGATTGGACAGAGTATGGTCAGTTTTAGGACAATACCAAGAAATGTGGAGATATAGCCAGCACATCTTTAATGCGTTTTTTAAATGTATTCAATGTGAGTGTAATGTGATGAGTTTTTAGTTGCCATTCAATTTTTATAAATGGAATTACACTTTTGCATGCCTCTATTATTCCCTGCATGCATATGTGGTGATCTTTGAAAACACCAGATGGATGTTGTGGCTTTATTGATCAGCGTTCATACCAGAAGGTGGAGTGAATATGGCATCCGTGCTTACCATAAGGCTACTTTCACACTGAGGCGCTTTGCAGGCGCTAAAGTGCTAAAAAATAGCGCCTGCAAAGCGCCCTGAAAGATCCGCTCAATTCACTCCAATGTGAAAGCCCCAAGGGCTTTCACACTGGAGCGGTGCGCTTGCAGGACGGTCAAAGTCCTGAAAGCCACATCTTTGGAGCACTGTAGGAGCGGTGTATTCACTGCTCCTAAAGCGCCCCTTCCCATTGAAAACAATGGGGCAGCGCTGCAAACCCGCCGGCAAAGCCCTGCTGCAGTGGCGCTTTGCAGGTGGTTTCAACCCCTTTTCGCCCGCTAGCGGGGGTTAAAATCCCCCCGCTACTGGCCGAATATCGCCGCTAAAACGACGGTTAAGCGCAGCTAAATATAACGCCGCTTTACCGCCAGCGCCCGCCCCCTCAGTGTGAAAGCATCCTTAACCAGCAATTATATGGATGATGACAATCTAAGCTGTTACCATTTACCACAGGCTTATTTTTAAAGCCCTTAAAGCGGTGTTCCGGCCGAAATGATACTTTTTAAATAAAAATACCCCTATAATACACAAGCTTAATGTATTCTAGTAAAGTTAGTCTGTAAACTAAGGTCTGTTTTGTTAGTTTTTAGCAGTAGTTTGTTATTTTATAAACTTGCAGCAGGCCGTGGCCATCTTAATTGTGGGCATCTGAAGCCAGACTGTATTTCTTCCTGGATCTCATCCTTGCAGATCTCGTACATGCTCAGTGCAGCATAAGCAGTGTAATAGGTTTCAGGTCAGGTTTCCATAGCAACGGCAGTGTCAGAGGAAGTTGCTGCCCCTTCCCAGGAGGCATTGCAAACAGGAAATGATGCGATGGGCCGCGGCCAGGGAGGAGGAAGTGAAAAATGAATACAGCAGATATACAGTCTGTGCTGAAAAAAAAATACAAAAAATATCCAATTTGTTTACAGTGCACAGTTTAGTGAGGGATGCTGAAGAGTTGTAAAAGTGGGTGGAACTCCACTTTAAGGTGAGGGCACACCTGAAGACACCATTTGTTTCACTTATTTCTTTGATATGTTTATGGACTTTTTCTTGCTTATCATTATTGAGGACTGTGTATATACACACTGAGCACTTGCTCTTTATTCACCTAGTTATAACTATTAGTGAGCACTTGCACTGTAATTTGGGATATTTTATATAATATCATATTATTTGTTTATTATTTATCTATTTTTCATTTTTTCATTTTTTTTTTTGAGTTTTTAGTATATATTTTTTTAGCGCCGCACATTGAGTATATATGGTCATACTATCACATTTTGAGGAAAGTGGTGAGTGCTGGCAGCCTAGTATTTAGGGAGGTTCTAGTTTTGGCAGCACACAAGGTTTATAGATTAAGGATATAGTATATAAAGCAATCAGCGCAAACCAAAATTAACAAAAGACAAACAAAATGGCACCACCATCCGAGATCCGGCCGTTCATCCCCACGTCCACATACAAAAAATCGTATGTCGCCGACACCACCGCCAACATCACTACACTATTAAACCCCTTGTAATTATAATAGTAGGACCCCGAGTTGGGGGGTGGGACGATGCGGACGTGTTTCCCATCAATTGCACCTCCGCAGTTAGGAAAGTCCCAACGGCTGGCAAAGTGGGAGGCCACAGTCTGCCATTCCTGTGGCATGGAAGGGAACTGTGGAGTGAAACAAGAAAAAAAAATTAGTCACTTTGCACATAAACATTGCAAGCAGATTAGACACTAAACATCTTGGAACAAGATCAGACTTTTACACAGTGGTGTAACTAGAACCTTCAGGGCCCCGGTGCAAGAAACCATGAAGGGCCCCCCTGAACTCCAGCCGAGGCTCTTCCCTCCGAGTCCGGCGGTGGAACTCCAGGGCTCGGTCACAGGTACGACTTTTGTGAGCCCTGTAGTTCCACCACTGGTATCATCAGTCTTTTTTTATTTTTTAGGAGTCCCGTTGGGCGACTTTGGTGAGATATCAGAGGTCTAAACAGACCTATGATGTTACACCTTTGAGACAAAGAAGAAGAAGGGAAAGGGAAATTGGGTCCCTGTCCTCTGGGGAGAAGTGGGCCCTGTCCCTAGGAGAGATTGGGTCCTTGTCCTTAGGGGAGATGGGGTCCCTGTCCCCACGTAAGTAGGAGTCCCTGTCCCTAAGGGAAATGGGGTGCCTGTCCTCTGGGGAGAAGTGGGCCCTGTCCCCAGAGGAAATGGGGTCATTGTCCTTTAGGGAGAACTGGGCCCTGTCCCCAGAGGAGATGGGGTCCTTGTCCCCAGAGGACATGGGGTCCTTGTGCTTTAGGGAGAACTGGGCCCTGTCCCCAGGGGAGATGGGGTCCCTGTCATTAGGGGACATATCTCCCAGAAAGACCTGTCAACATCTGTGTATGACAGGGAGGAGGGGGGGTGCTGGCAGACAAGCCTGCGGTGTCCTGTGGGGAGCCGGCTCTCATAGGACTGCACTGCATCTGTGTGCTTAAAGTTTGTTTGCCCGGGAGAAGCATGCAGTGCAGTGTGAGCCGGACTCGGGGGGCGGGACACCGGACTGAGCAGCGCTGCATGGAGCAGGAGAGGGGGACCCGGAGGAGCTGCAGAGGACACAGGTTGTGTGGGGAATGCACAACTAAAGAGCAGCCAGTGCGGTAGTCGAGCATGGAGCTCTGCTAGTCACCCCCCACCTCCAGCCACCCGTGCGCCCGGTGCATAACCGCCTATGCTGCCACCGGCCATATGTAGAGAGGGCCACATGGGCCCCTTGCAGCACAGGGCCCGGTTGCGCTTGCGACTGCTGCACCCCCTATAGTTACGCTCCTGCTTTTACATTTTAAGACCCTTAAAAGGCCAGACCCTCCTTACTTAACACTATTGGCAGCCCACAGGAAAGATAAAAGAACATTCCAAATCCCCCCCCCCCCCCAAAAAAAAAAAAAGGGAAGCACATTTTGACATTATGCAATTACCTAGCAAGCTAATAGGAGGGAACTAACCAAAAAAAAGAGCAAATGGAAAGTATGGAGCCAGCCACTTGCACTACATGCTTTGCTGAATTCATCCCTAAAGATGCCCACTATAAAGAGGTAGGTATATAGTGTGTATTGACCTTGGGAAAGCCAGCAGATAGAGGATTGTTAGCATCTGACAGAGCAGTTGGGGGAGGGGGTTCCTAATGAGTTTGGCACCCCCCCCCAAAAAAAAAATGGGGACAAAATGGGTCTCGGCATGAAGTAAAACACACAGCAAACATTAGTGCATATTTTAGGGGGTGTTCGGGGGAAAACAATACTATGCAGCAGACAAAATACATTGCTTAAGGGACTAGGCCATAGGTGTCTATTGGGCCAGAAGAGCATGCTGGGGAGGTAAGTGAAGGGAAAAATACATGAAGGAGAAAAGGGGCACAGCATATTAGAGCATATTGCAATCATGGTAATTAGGGAAGGAGGTCAAAAATACAAGACATTAGCAAACAGAGCATACATAGAAGGGAATAGTAAAGTAGAAATGTTACCATAATATAGTCCTCCTGCAGGACCTGGATAATAGCAGAACAGGTCTCTGGAATAATGATTCCCAGGGCCTGGGGAGAGATACCTGAGGAGAACTTCAAATCCTGAAGGCTTCTCCCTGTCGCCAAGTACCTCAACGTGGCAACAAGCCTCTGCTCCGGAGTGATGGCTTGTCTCATGCAGGTATCCTGCCGGCTGATAAAAGGGGTCAGCAAAGCCAAAAGACGGTGAAAAACGGGGTCCGTCATACGGACAAAGTTCCTGAAATCATCAGGATTATTCTCCCGGATCTCACGAAGCAAAGGCATGTGCGAGAACTGATCACGCTGAAGCAACCAATTCTTGGTCCACATACTCCTCGTCACTCTGTTCATGGACGGGTCTTGGCTCAAAGCTAAAAGCCCGACACCAATTCCGCGTACAGCACGAACTCGGCGACGAGTACATACGGGAAACATCGCTCACAAAAGGTCGGCTGGTCAGAACGGACAAACAGAAAGAACCGATAAACAGCAAGGCCTGAAAGAACGAAATGAATACCAGAAACAAGCAGACAATAAGCAGTGAAAATCAAAGCGTCCTATATCAAGATATAGGCCGCAATGACCAACAAATGCGAACTGACTACACGCACTAATAAACAGATACGCACGACAAGCACAAACTGAAGAGCAGTAACGATCTGAGTGACAAAACTGAGAAGCGCGAATCGTAAGTCCCCAAACTTCAACTAACTTGCGATAAACACGGGATCAGCAGAAGGAGCCCAACGGGTGCGGGACGTGGTGCTGAACTTCCCTTTTCTAGTCTCGTGGAAGACGACTTACGTCACAACGTTCTTGAAGACCGGAAATTCCGACAACGTTGTCCGACCGTGTGTACGCAACACCAACATCGGACAAAGTACGACGGACATGATCCGACGGAACTGGTCCTCGGAAAATCCGACCATGTGTATGGGGCTGTGGGGAGCCGGCTCTCATAGGACTGCACTGCATCTGTGTGCTTAAAGTTTGTTTGCCCGGGAGAAGCATGCAGTGCAGTGTGAGCCGGACTCGGGGGGCGGGACACCGGACTGAGCAGCGCTGCATGGAGCAGGAGAGGGGGACCCGGAGGAGCTGCAGAGGACACAGGTTGTGTGGGGAATGCACAACTAAAGAGCAGCCAGTGCGGTAGTCGAGCATGGAGCTCTGCTAGTCACCCCCCACCTCCAGCCACCCGTGCGCCCGGTGCATAACCGCCTATGCTGCCACCGGCCATATGTAGAGAGGGCCACATGGGCCCCTTGCAGCACAGGGCCCGGTTGCGCTTGCGACTGCTGCACCCCCTATAGTTACGCTCCTGCTTTTACATTTTAAGACCCTTAAAAGGCCAGACCCTCCTTACTTAACACTATTGGCAGCCCACAGGAAAGATAAAAGAACATTCCAAATCCCCCCCCCCCCCCCCCAAAAAAAAAAAAGGGAAGCACATTTTGACATTATGCAATTACCTAGCAAGCTAATAGGAGGGAACTAACCAAAAAAAAGAGCAAATGGAAAGTATGGAGCCAGCCACTTGCACTACATGCTTTGCTGAATTCATCCCTAAAGATGCCCACTATAAAGAGGTAGGTATATAGTGTGTATTGACCTTGGGAAAGCCAGCAGATAGAGGATTGTTAGCATCTGACAGAGCAGTTGGGGGAGGGGGTTCCTAATGAGTTTGGCACCCCCCCCCCAAAAAAAAATGGGGACAAAATGGGTCTCGGCATGAAGTAAAACACACAGCAAACATTAGTGCATATTTTAGGGGGTGTTCGGGGGAAAACAATACTATGCAGCAGACAAAATACATTGCTTAAGGGACTAGGCCATAGGTGTCTATTGGGCCAGAAGAGCATGCTGGGGAGGTAAGTGAAGGGAAAAATACATGAAGGAGAAAAGGGGCACAGCATATTAGAGCATATTGCAATCATGGTAATTAGGGAAGGAGGTCAAAAATACAAGACATTAGCAAACAGAGCATACATAGAAGGGAATAGTAAAGTAGAAATGTTACCATAATATAGTCCTCCTGCAGGACCTGGATAATAGCAGAACAGGTCTCTGGAATAATGATTCCCAGGGCCTGGGGAGAGATACCTGAGGAGAACTTCAAATCCTGAAGGCTTCTCCCTGTCGCCAAGTACCTCAACGTGGCAACAAGCCTCTGCTCCGGAGTGATGGCTTGTCTCATGCAGGTATCCTGCCGGCTGATAAAAGGGGTCAGCAAAGCCAAAAGACGGTGAAAAACGGGGTCCGTCATACGGACAAAGTTCCTGAAATCATCAGGATTATTCTCCCGGATCTCACGAAGCAAAGGCATGTGCGAGAACTGATCACGCTGAAGCAACCAATTCTTGGTCCACATACTCCTCGTCACTCTGTTCATGGACGGGTCTTGGCTCAAAGCTAAAAGCCCGACACCAATTCCGCGTACAGCACGAACTCGGCGACGAGTACATACGGGAAACATCGCTCACAAAAGGTCGGCTGGTCAGAACGGACAAACAGAAAGAACCGATAAACAGCAAGGCCTGAAAGAACGAAATGAATACCAGAAACAAGCAGACAATAAGCAGTGAAAATCAAAGCGTCCTATATCAAGATATAGGCCGCAATGACCAACAAATGCGAACTGACTACACGCACTAATAAACAGATACGCACGACAAGCACAAACTGAAGAGCAGTAACGATCTGAGTGACAAAACTGAGAAGCGCGAATCGTAAGTCCCCAAACTTCAACTAACTTGCGATAAACACGGGATCAGCAGAAGGAGCCCAACGGGTGCGGGACGTGGTGCTGAACTTCCCTTTTCTAGTCTCGTGGAAGACGACTTACGTCACAACGTTCTTGAAGACCGGAAATTCCGACAACGTTGTCCGACCGTGTGTACGCAACACCAACATCGGACAAAGTACGACGGACATGATCCGACGGAACTGGTCCTCGGAAAATCCGACCATGTGTATGGGGCTTAAGAGACCACTCTGCAGAAACTCCAAATGCCCGAGAGACCCAAGCCAGCTAAAGCCTCCCTCTCACTTCCAAGTTATTAACTTCATCCTCCTGTGGTTCGGGTGTCAGGCCCCACTCCGCAAAAGGAGATTTTGACAAGGAGGCAGTGGGATTGGTGAGCCCAACTTTATCCTCCAAGCCAGAGGGAACCACGGCTGCCTGAGCCAGTAAGGTAAGACTACTATTGCTGTGATCCTTTCTCGCTGAATCTTCAGCAGGATTTTGAGATCCAATGGAAGCGGCAGGAACACATATAAGGTTGAACCGGCTCGCTTCCACTGTCTGTAAGCACTGGCATGAAGAAGAAAGTTGCATTGAAACCTCCTTCTGCGCCACCTGACCCACGGAACTACTGGAACTAGATAGAACCCCCAAATACTGCATGCATTGCTTCACCATCATAGACGGCCTGGCTATCACTGCTTTTGTCTAAGACTGAATCCCCTGGACCTTCCTCTGAGGAAGAGAAACACCACCCTGATCCGTGTGGAATTGTACTGCCAAATACTCCAACATTTGGGTCGGATGCATCTGGCTCTTCCGAGAGTTGAACAACCAACCGAAACAAGCTAGTGTTTTACAGGTGAAATTCACATGAAGTAGAAGGAGCTCATTTGACGGACCCAGAAGTAGCATGTCGTCTAGATAATGGAATATTTGCACTCCCTTGACCCTGAGAGTCGCGATGACAGCAGACAGTAGATTTGAGAACATTCTCAGAGTCGTGCAGAGACCGAATGGGAGACATTAAAATTGAAAATTAGAGCATTCCACGGAAAACCTGAGAAATCGATGGTGAGATGCGTCTATGGAAACAAGAAGATACACACCGCCAGATCGATGGAAACCATCCAGTCTCCTGAGTCCCATGACTCAATTTTGAATAGTGGTACCTTCATGTAAGAATTCCGAAACCCCCTGAAGCCTCTGGGACCAAAAACAGAGGGGAACATACTCTTTGCCCCAATTCGTGCCTAGGAACCGGAAGGATGGCCCTTGCTGCCAACAGCTCCCCTATATAGCCTCACAAACATCCGTAGGAAGCCCAGCTTCTACGAACAAGGTCTGAGGAGGCCTTGTTTTGAACTTGAGATGATAACGTGATCAAATGACGGCCACAATCCAGGCATCCTGTAATTTGTCCGCCCACACCCCCCCGAATTGGGCTAGTCTTGCTCCTACTCGAGAGGGTCAAGTGGAGACACCTTCAGAAGGACCTATTTGAAGCCTTATGAGCTTCGCTGGTCCTGGGCTTGGAAGGTTTCTGAACCAAGAGGAAATTCCAAGACCTGGACAGAGCACCCCGACCCAACGCCTGTGGATGCCAGGTCCGGGAGGAGAAGCAAGGCAGTTGACAATTCGCCTCCAATGCCATAAGATCTATCGATTGAGGCCTCAAAGCCTCGACTCAAGTGATCTGCTAAAACATTCCCAGGCTCTGGGAGATAAGATGAAGTAAGAGAGCCGAGATTCTTCTCTGCGCATAGGTAGATTGACATGCCACCTGAAGGAGAGGGCGACTTCTTGTGCCCCCTTGATGAGACACATAAGCCCCTGTAGTTGTTCAAAGACTCTTGACAGCTCAACCTCGCAACATAGGTTGGAACGCTAAGAGAGCGCGTCTGACAGCATCCAATCCCAGGAAATTTGCACTCTTCACCCCACAAAAGTTCCATCGGCCTTGAACCTGCTGTCCCAGGCAGTGTGCCCTGCAGCCTGCCAGACTGGCATTGGCCGTCACCACTATTAGTTCTGAGGCCTTCAATGGAACTCCGCGGGAAAGATTGCGATCTACTGACCACCAAACCAGGGACCAGATTATCGGAATTGGCAGATAGATTTTCTGGAACAAGGAGCTCTGAATCCTTCTTTGGATCTCTTGTTAAACCGAGAGGGCTGCTGTTGTCTTTTTCTCTTCTGCAGGATTAGGCTAGATCTGCCTCTGGAAACCCGCTGAATTGCTGATTCTAAGTCTTCCAGACTAGTAGCTTCCCGCCGAATGGAACTTAACATGACTGTGCTTAGAAGCCTTATCAGCTGACCAATGCTTCAACCATAAGGCTCTGTGGGCTGTGACGGAATGAGCCAATATCTTTGCTTTCATTTTTGAACCAGCTCCCTGACCTGGTCAACAGCCACTTCAGTCACAAAATCTGGAGACCACGGTAAATAAATGGTAGAGCAAAACTTCAAAAAGCACCAAAATAAATAAATAAAAATAAAAACGCACAGGTGCGAATCCACCCCAAGTGCCACAGAAGTGAGCATTACCGCCGGCCTGCAGGCTGCTCCGGCCAAACTATACAACTTCTTTTTTTTTTTTTTTTATCAGGTCTGCATTTATTCTGTGATTCATAGGATCCCTAAGGGCATCCGAATCCTCCAGCGGAAGTGGAATGTGGCAGGCAAATCTACGCAATGAAGTATCCAACTTAGGCGTAGTGCCCCAAGGGTTACAGCCTCAATACTCTATTATGCACATTGAGCCCCTTCTCAGGCCCCGCCCACTCATTATCATCATCTTTAATTTCAGAAATGAATGGGAAGGAAGGTAATGATTTCTTTAAATATGGGTAGTATCTCTGCTGTTTCTTTGGAGGTGACAATTCTTCCTGCCACTTCATCGCATCCTTAACAGCCTCCACCAAGGGGGAACCAGTGCAAAAAATCAAACGTATGCGATTCCGAGACCATCACAGCCTCAGATGGATCCGAATTGCTATCGACTTCAGAGTTAAAACGCACTGAAAACACATGATCTGAATCTGAAGATGCTTAAAGATACAGCCGGATGAGCAGGATTCCTTGAAAGGCTGTTTAACCCTTCCTTGACTGTGTCCTTAACAGTGTTGGTCATCTTACTTTAAAAAAGTAATTAGTTAAGTTACAAATTACTTCTCCCAAAAAGTAATTGCGTTAGTAACTCAGTTACTACATTGGAAAAGTAATTAGTTACTCAGCAAAGTAACTGACTTTTTTTTTAAATATTCTATACTTGTAAATAAGGGGCGGGTCTAGTATTACTGTAACCAAGGGGGGCATTTATTATTATTGTTATATATCGTGTAACCAAGGGGCTGCTCTATTACTACTCTAACCAAGGGGCAGATCTGTTATAGCGTGTAAGCAAGGGGCGGGTCTATTATTATTATATCGTGTAAGGGGCGGGTCTATTATTATTATATCGTGTAAGGGGCGGATGGCTACAAAAGAGGGCGAATGTTAAATTAATGGGCAGAGCTCGATATATAACAATAATAATAAATGCGCCCCTTGGTTACAGTAATACTAGACCCGCCCCTTAGTTACACGATAGACGCCCCTTGCAGAGTAGCACGAGCATCGGGAGCGTGCGGCATCGCCTCGTACAATTACATGTTAACTGCACCTGCGCAGTGTAGAGTTCACTCAGAGCTGTTTAGGTTCGGCAATTTTCGTAAGCTCCGTAGTCCTTCGTCCTGCGCAAGCCCTGCGCCTGCGCATTACAGGGAGTCCTTATCAGGCGGGGGAACTTTTTCGGCAGGACACCGGAATTACACTACTGCCATCTAGTGGCGGTAGATGTAATTGGGGTAACTAAGCCAAAGTAATGGGAACTGAGTTACCATGAGGGGAAAAGTAATCAGTTAGATTACTAGTTACCCTCTAAAGTAACTGCGTTAGGTAACTCAGTTTATTTTAACTCAGTTACTTACATCACTGGTCCTTAATGTAGGATTTAACCTGGCGTGCATTTGCAGCATTGTCCTGAGCCGCCTCCTTGAAGCAAGATACACAAACCCACTTTCCTCTGATGACCTCAGCTGAGCAGGCCCAACAGGATCCTTCTTCTGCCTGGGCTGGCGATGAAGACTTATCCAAAGAAGAGGATCTTCTTCTCTGTCTGCACCCGGATATGCTCTTTCTAGAGGCTTTCTGATGTCTTGACCTCTCTTGGCTCCAGTCCGAGCGACTAAAGTGAGGTAAGGGTGAGGGAGATCTGGAATGCAGCGACAACAGGCGTCTATCCAGCTGCATGCGACTCTGCGATTTGTCATGTCCAGTCTCCTTTTTACTCCTATGAGGCTGGAGTGCTGATTAGGAACCTTTTGCGGGCATTTAGCGCGCATTGGCTCTTCTCTCTGTGGAACCTCTTTGCGGGCATTTAGCGCGCATTGGGCCCTTCTCTCTGTAGAACCTCTTTGCGGGCATTTAGCGCGCATTGGTCCTTCTCTCTGTGGAACCTCTTTGCAGGCATTTAGCGCACATTGGGTCCTTCTCTCTGTAAAACAGAGGATGTGCTCTCTTTTTTTAAAAATAAAAATAAATAACTAACTACAAAATAAAATAAAATAAACTTCTCCATCCGAATCTTCAGTGCTAAGGCAGCTAGGCAAGCAGGCAAGACTCCCTAGGTCTATAAAGGCACAGGATAATAAAAACACTCCAGACAAGTAACACAGCAGTTAGTAATAGAAGTCAGGCTTACCAGAGCAAAGTAGCAGATTAATCAGCTGGAGACTGAGATTAGCCTAGAGGACAGAGCCTGCTGCAAATCAGTAGTGATCATTCTGGTGTTTGCTAAGCAATCCAAGAGGAAGCTACCTCTGAGCTTCCTGAAAGGAATACATGTGGAGGTGGTGAACTGCAAGTCCCAGCAAGCCAAACCACTGCATGAACGTACAAAAACATGGAAGGAGAGAGTGCCAGCACCTGCCTAACGAAGGTGTATACAGTAATTTATACTGTTGTGACCTTGCCAGTAATACACAGTCATTTATACTGTACCATACAATCCCAGCACCACGGGAACCCACACTCCTCGGGAGATTTACAGCCTATCTGGGGGGGGTCTTCTGATCCGGGAGAGGCCTAACCCGGACAGGATGGATGGAGAAAAAAATAAATAAATACATAAATAAAATAAAAATAAATAAATAACTAAAATTAAACTTTAAAAGGCATCCGGAGCGAGGACGAAAAAAGAACACTGGTGTGGGCAGACAGCCGCCCTTTATGGGCTAGAAAAAAGGTGGCCCTGGAGGGGTCAGAGGGGGCGGAGCTGACCCATAGTAGGCTGACATGGGGAGGTCCAGGAAATATATATATATATATATATATATATTATATATTGTACAGGACGCCGTGGCTGGGTCCTGGAAGGATGCTATGTTTCCCCTCTGTTTGGACTGTGGTCCCTTTAAGGGAACAAAAAGGGTTAACTCACCTGTCAAAGGAAGTGGGTTTTAAAACAAGACAGGAAGTTGCAGATGGGAGTGGAGGAGTGTAGGGGACAGGGTGGTTTGTGGTTGGTTTGCATCAACAAAAGTGGACAGCAGCGTTCTGCCTGGAAGCCTCCTAGCAGGGGAAGTTACCTGCACCAGAAACCAAGGACTGTTTGATTGTCCAGCAATTCTGGACTTTGCAAGTCGGTGAGACTGAAATCTCTTTCTTTTGTTTTTGCTGCTGTAAAGCTATTTAAGTTCAATAAACCTCCTTTTGAGTGAAAAGCCTGTGTCCTGCGATCTGGCTGGTCCCCCGAACTTAACAAAATATATATATATAGATAGATAGATAGATAGATAGATAGATAGATAGATAGATAGATATTGATTTATGGATGGATGGGTATATGGGTGGGTGGATCGATGGGTCTGATCTACACTGAGGAGCCTGCAGAGTAAGGTGTTCACACAGCCCACGTGCAGAGCCCGCCAGGAAGTTGGCACTGCGCTGCGCTAATCACAAGCAGTGAGACATTGTCTAGATGTGCGGATGCAGAGATCGGGAAATGTCTCACTGTGATTAGCGCAGCTCAGTGCCGACTTCCTGGCGGGCTTTGCACGTGGGCTGTGCGAACACAGTGGACATTATCCTTACTGCAGAGTCCTCCATCCTATTCCCATGCAGAATGGAGCACACACCATGGTGAAGTGGAAGGAGGACCTCCCTGGCAGGGCTCTGCTATCCCCTCCACACAAAGGCTGCAATCCCAGCACCTAACATGGAAGGAAGGCGGAAATGTCACTTCCTCCTACACCAGCTGCAGAGAGTTCACCTCACTGCCTATTACTCAAAATCAGCACTGCTAGGGGCATTATTCTCTGCTTACCTAGACACAGCTCACACACATAGACGTAATACGACCAAAGTACGACCAGGGAGATGATGACTACAGGCACCCATGCTAGGACTCACTGGCAGCACATCTACTCTGGCCTTCCTGATAGGCATTCGATTTACTCGGAAATGTGGCGCATGTGACTCTTATTCGAGTTTAAATGTAGCAACGTCTGATTTGTAACTGGGGGGGGGGGGCAAATATTCATGAAAACTACGAGTAAGTCCATAATTAGTTACCAACAGCAGTGATCTTCTCCAGGGTAGGGCTCCTAGAAGAGACTTCTGCTACTTCTCTTTCCGGCTGAACTGGAGGCGGGTATTGAGGCCCGTCCTAAGACTCCCAGTCAATCGGGTCTCAGGAGCTGCTTCCTGATTGGCCAGGAGGAGAAGCAGGAAGACATCAGTGAATATAAATTTGCTAATGTCACACAAGTGGGTGAGATCTGCACCCAGAGCCCACCACCCCTCCAGCTCTAATCACGTGCTTTTAAAAAAAAAAAAAAAGAAAAACACATTGAAATCCATGCGTCCGGTGCCCTACATGGAGATTAGGGGCTGGGCGCATGTATTAGGGGGGCGGCGCCCCTAATGGATGTTTATAATTTTTCCCAAATTTTTGGTCTCTCTTTTTTATATAGTAAAAAATAAAAGATCCAGTGGTTATACAATACCACCAAAAGAAAGCTCTACCTTTTTGAGTTTTTAAGCTTTAAAATTACATAAAACCAATTTGGGTATAGTGTTGCATGACTAACTGTTAGTCAAACAGTAGTGAAAACTGAAAAATGGTCTGTAATGAAGGTAAATATACAGTGGTGTGAAAAAGTGTTTGCCCCCTTCCTCATTTCCTGTTCCTTTGCATGTTTGTCACACTTAAGTGTTTCAGAACATCAAACCAATTTAAACAATAGTCAAGGACAACACAAGTAAACACAAAATGCAATTTGTAAATGAAGGTGTTTATTATTAAAGGTGAAAAAAAATCCAAACCATCATGGCCCTGTGTGAAAAAGTGATTGCCCCCCTTGTTAAAACATACTATAACTGTGGTTGTCCACACCTGAGTTCAATTTCTCTAGCCACACCCAGGCCTGATTATTGATACACTGATACACAGTAAGGTCCACCAGAAGATCCTTAAAAGCTACACATCATGCCGAGACCCAAAGAAATTCAGGAACAATTGAGAAAGAAAGTAATTGAGATCTATCAGTCTGGAAAGGGTTATAAAGCCATTTCCAAAGCTTTGGGAATCCAGCGAACCACAGTGAGAGCCATTATCCACAAATGGCGAAGACATGGAACAGTGGTGAACCTTCCCAGGAGTGGCCGGCCGCCCAAAATTACCCCAAGAGCGCAGCGACGACTCATCCAAGAGGTCACAAAAGACCCCACAACAACGTCCAAGGAACTGCAGGCCTCACTTGCCTCAGTTAAGGTCAGCGTTCATGCCTCCACCATCAGGAAAAGACTGGGCAAAAATGGCCTGCATGGCAGAGTTCCAAGGAGAAAACCACTGCTGAGCAAAAAGAACATCAAAGCTCGTCTCAATTTCTCCACAACACATCTTGATGATCCCCAAGACTTTTGGGACAACATTCTGTGGACCGATGAGACAAAAGTGGAACTCTTTGGAAGGTGTGTGTCCAAGTATATCTGGCATAGAAGGAACACTGCATTTCAGAAAAAGAACATTATACCAACAGTAAAATATGGTGGTGGTAGTGTGATGGTCTGGGGCTGTTTTGCTGCTTCAGGACCTGGAAGACTTGCCGTGATAAAAGGAACTATGAATTCTGCTGTCTACCAAGAGATCCTGAAGGAGAATGTCCGACCATCTGTTCGTGTACTCAAGCTGAAACGAACTTGGGTTCTGCAGCAGGACAATGATCCTAAACACACCAGCAAGTCCACCACCGAATGGCTGAAGAAAAACAAAATGAAGACTTTGGAGTGGCCTAGCCAAAGTCCTGACCTGAATCCTATTGAGATGTTGTGGTATGACCTTAAAAAGGCCGTTCATGCTCGAAAACCCTCTAATGTAACTGAATTAGGACAATTCTGCAAAGATGAGTGGGCCAAAATTCCTCCAGGACGCTGTAAAAGCCTCATTGCACGTTATCGCAAACGCTTGGTTGCAGTTGTTGCTGCTAAGGGTGGCCCAACCAGTTATTAGGTTTAGGGGGCAATCACTTTTTCACACAGGGCCATGATGGTTTGGATTTTTTTTCACCTTTAATAATAAACACCTTCATTTACAAATTGCATTTTGTGTTTACTTGTGTTGTCCTTGACTATTGTTTAAATTGGTTTGATGTTCCGAAACACTTAAGTGTGACAAACATGCAAAGGAACAGGAAATGAGGAAGGGGGCAAACACTTTTTCACACCACTGTACAGGCAAGCAGATACAGCGGTGGCTCCCACTTGGTTTGTTCTCCACCTCAGAATTTAGTGCTAGCTATAAAGAAGGCAATCACACACCAATCTGAAAGCTGAGGTTAAATTGATTGTAAAGTCTTGTTAAAAAAAAAAAAAAAGTTATACAAACCTCCTTTGTGCAGTGGTTTTGAACAGGGCAGTCTGGATCTTCCTCTTCTTGGGTCCCTCTTCGCTAGTGGTTCCTCCCTCCTGTCGATTACTCCTACAGTAAGCAGCTTGCTATGGGGGCACCTGAGCCGAGCTGCAGCTCTGTGTGTCAATTCTCCTCTCTCTCCTGATTGGCTAACTGACTTTGATGGCAGCGGGAGCCAATGGCACTGCTGCTGTGTCTCAGCCAATCAAGTGGGAGAGTCCCGGAAGGCAAAGGGACTCATGGACATTGCTGGATAGAGATGGGGCTCAGGTAAGTAATAGGGGGTGCTGGTGTGGCTGCTACACACAGAAGGCTTTTTATCTTAATGCAGAGAATGCATTAAGATAAAAAAAACTCTGCCTTTACAACACCTTTAAAGATTAAGCCCTCGTTCACACTGAACACAGGTTTGAAATCGTGTGAGTTCACCTGAATTTGCACAATTTCAAACCTGCATTTAAGTGTGAGTTTGGGGGGGGATTTGAAAGACATCTGTGTGGGTTCATGCACAGATGTCTATTGAAATTGCCCCTGAAGTTGACAAAAGTAGTGCAGGAACTACTTTTGGAAATTGGTGCAGCCCAGCAAAGTCAATTGGGACATGGCAGTTACCGGCAATAGGCTGCGATTTGGCATGCAATTTGACAATTGTGTGGTCGTGCGACGCTGTACTCAAACAAAATCGACGTCCTTTTTTTCCCACAGAGCTTTCTTTTGGTGGTATTTGATAACCTATGTGGTTTTTATTTTTGAACCTCGCACACCTCTAATGGCACATGATGTCACATGAAGGGTTACGTCACCAAGTGGCCCCATTTTTGCCTATATAACAGCTGTCACAGCAAAAAAGCCAGCAGTCATCAGGACGCCTCCCATGGAGGTGGAGTTTTTTGGGGGTTTTTTTTGTCACAATTTTTTGGGTCCGTCGGGAGACGTGATTGAAGATGGATAGACGTCGCGGGACACTTTTTTTTTTCTTTTTTAATAAAGGAATTGCCAAAAACTGTCTTTAGTGGTTTTTAGTTTTTGACACTTTTTTGGGTGAAATGTAAAAATAAAATAAAAAAGGACCTTTTTTTTTTAAAGTGCTCTGTGTTCGGACGCCGGACACAGTGCACTTATGGGAAGCGCCACGTCTATGCAATCACAAGATTTCAGACGTGGCATTTCATTTGCAGGCATTTAGCCCGCGTTGCGGCGCTATGTGAAGCGTCGAGTAGCTTCAGCCCAGCGCCTGTCGTATCTATTACTACAGCTGGGCGGTTTGATTGACAGCTCAGTTTGATGTCACTTCCTGTTTCTCTCTCTCTCCCATTGTGCTCGGGAGATAAGAAACAGGAAGTATGAGGAGCTGAATCGCTTCTGCCTGTGGAAGGAGACATCGCAGGAGAGGACACCACAGCAAGGTAAGTACACACAGGCTGGACAGAGGGACACAGGCTGGAGGGACACAGGTGGGACACAGGCTGGAGGGACACAGGCTGGAGGGAAACAGGCTGGACACAGGCGGGACACAGGCTGGACACAGGCTGGACAGAGGGACACAGGCTGGACACAAGCTGGACAGAGGGACAAAGGCTGGACACAGGGACACTGGCTGGCTGCTTTTAATGGGACACAGGCTGGACACAGGGACACAGGCTGGCTGCTTTTAATGGGACACAGGCTGGACACAGGGACACAGGCTGGCTGCATTTGGTGGGACACAGGCTGGACACAGGGACACAGGCTGGCTGCATTTTGGTGGGACACAGGCTGGACACAGGGACACAGGCTGGCTGCATTTCATGGGACACAGGCTGGTTGCATTTGGTGGGACACAGGCTGGACACAGGGACACAGGCTGGCTGCATTTGGTGGGACACAGGCTGGACACAGGGACACAGGCTGGCTGCATTTGGTGGGACACAGGCTGGACACAGGGACACAGGCTGGCTGCATTTGATGTGACACAGGCTGGACACAGGGACACAGGCTGGCTGCATTTCATAGGACACAGGCTGGACACAGGGACACAGGCTGGCTGCATTTCATGGGACACAGGCTGGACACAGGGACACAGGCTGGACACAGGGACACAGGCTGGACACAGGGACACAGGCTGGACAGAGGGACACAGGCTAGACACAGGCTGGCTGCATTTCATGGGACACAGGCTGGCTGCATTTCATGGGACACAGGCTGGCTGCATTTCATGGGACACAGGCTGGCTGCACTTCATGGGACACAGGCTGGCTGCACTTCATGGGACACAGGCTGGCTGCATTTCATGGGACACAGGCTGGACACAGGGACACAGGCTGGCTGCATTTCATGGGACACAGGCTGGACAGAGGGACACAGGCTGGACAGAGGGACACAGGCTAGACACAGGCTGGCTGCATTTCATGGGACACAGGCTGGCTGCATTTCATGGGACACAGGCTGGCTGCATTTCATGGGACACAGGCTGGCTGCACTTCATGGGACACAGGCTGGCTGCACTTCATGGGACACAGGCTGGCTGCATTTCATGGGACACAGGCTGGCTGCATTTCATGGGACACAGGCTGGCTGCATTTCATGGGACACAGGCTGGTTGCATTTCATGGGACACAGGCTGGACACAGGGACACAGGCTGGCTGCATTTCATGGGACACAGGCTGGACAGAGGGACACAGGCTGGACAGAGGGACACAGGCTAGACACAGGCTGGCTGCATTTCATGGGACACAGGCTGGCTGCATTTCATGGGACACAGGCTGGCTGCATTTCATGGGACACAGGCTGGCGGCATTTCATGGGACACAGGCTGGCGGCATTTCATGGGACACAGGCTGGCGGCATTTCATGGGACACAGGCTGGCTGCATTTCATGGGACACAGGCTGGCTGCATTTCATGGGACACAGGCTGGCTGCATTTCATGGGACACAGGCTGGCTGCATTTCATGGGACACAGGCTGGCTGCATTTCATGGGACACAGGCTGGCTGCATTTCATGGGACACAGGCTGGCTGCATTTCATGGGACACAGGCTGGCTGCATTTCATGGGACACAGGCTGGCTGCATTTCATGGGACACAGGCTGGCTGCATTTCATGGGACACAGGCTGGCTGCATTTCATGGGACACAGGCTGGCTGCATTTCATGGGACACAGGCTGGCCGCATTTCATGGGACACAGGCTGGCCGCATTTCATGGGACACAGGCTGGCCGCATTTCATGGGACACAGGCTGGATACAGGGACACAGGCTGGCTGCATTTGGGGGGACACAGGCTGGACACAGGGACACAGACCTTAGAACCATGCCCACTAGGAACCTGAAATCTTCTTTACAGCATCCGGGGGTGGTGGGGGAGAAATTGGGAAAATAAGTGGCTTTAGGTCGCATGGGAGGGCCATTCGCGAATAAGCCGTTAAAAGACCTGGTGGTTTCGCCATTGGGGGTGGTGCCTAAGAAGGAACCCAACAAGTTACGACTTATTCATCACTTATCCTTCCCAAAAGGGGGCTCGGCCAATGATTTTATTGACCCGCAGGCATGCACAGTGTCCTACACCTCATTTGATGCGGCCATCAGATGGGTTAGGGGGGCTTATGGCAAAGGCAGACATAGAATCTGCGTTCCGCTTACTGCCGGTGCATCTGGATAGTTTCCGGCTGCTGGGCTGCTGCTGGCAGGAGCAGTTTTATGTGGATAAATGTCTGCCCATGGGTTGCTCCATTTCTTGTGCCATGTTCGAGGCTTTTAGTTCTTTCCTGGAGTGGGTGATTAGGGATGTGTCGGGCCTGGATTCAGTCATACATTATTTGGATGACTTCCTGTGCATTGGCCCCCTGCCTCCGCTGTGTGTGCGATTTTACTATCCATGTTGCAGCACATCGCAGGCAAGTTTGGGGTGCCTTTGGAAGCCGATAAAAAACGGAAGGCCCAGTGACAGAACTTAGTTTCTTGGGAATTGTGATAGATTCGGGCAAAGGGGCATTCTTTCAGGGGCGTTGGACCGCTGAACCTTGGCCACAGTCCTGGGTAGAGGCAGGGTTCCTTCGCAACCTGGTCCTATTGGAACTTTTTCCAGTGGTCCTGGCAATGGAATTGTGGGGGGAAGCATGTCAGAACATGAAGTTGAGACTAAACTGTGACAACATGGGAGTGGTACAGGTGGTAAATTGCATGTCGGCATCATCAAAACCGGTCATAAGGATATTACGACAGTTGGTGTTGAGGTGCTTGCGGTTGAACATCTTTCTTTATGCTGTTCACATCCCAGGGGTTGACAACTCGCTAGCTGACTCCTTATCTCGATTTCAGTGGGAAAAGTTCAGGCAGCCCGGAGTTCCTTGCCCGGAGTGGATTTGGGAGCTGCCCTTGGAGTCGCCGCGGGTTGGATCCGGCAGTCAGTAAGTGATTCGACATGGGCAGCATACACGAAGGTATGCAAGGAAAGGTTGTCCCTTGTGCAGGAAGCGGGGGTTGACACGGAAGGGTTGGAGGAGAGGTTACTGGTGCTGTACTTCGTGTCCAAGAACATGGAAAGGGGGGTTTCGGTTTCTTCCATCGAGTGGAAGATGGCAGGCCTGTTGTTTCTTTGTAAATTATCAAATCGGGAGGATTTGACTAAAGATTTTTGGGTGAAGCAGGCAATAAAAGGTTACCGCAAGGGGCACATGAAGAAGGATGCGAGAAGGCCAGTTACTTTTGCGAATTTGAGGACAATATGTGGGAGGTTGAGTTCAGTATGCAAATCAAGATATGAGGTTCTGCTGTTTACAGCAGCATTTTCGTTGGCCTTCTACGGAGCTTTTCGGATAGGTGAACTGGTGAGTCCTTCTAAGTGTGTGGCAGGGGGGCTGTTGGGGCAAGATGTTGGAATAGAGGGGAACAGGGTGTGCATATGATTACAGATCAGAGAGGAAAAGGGTTGGATGTGTCGTTGTTGGCATTGCCAGGGTCTGAGGTATGCCCGGTGGAGTCAGTGCGTCAATTCTTGCGGGTTAGATCAGGGGGGGGGCCATACCTGAGGCATGAGGACGGGTCCTATTTATTAAAATTTCAGTTTGTAGCAGTGTTTAGAAAATGTTTAGAGAAAGCAGGATTGGACAGGGTGGGGTATGCTTCACACTTCTTCCGCATTGGGGCAGCTACGGAAGCTGCCAAATGTGGGTTGGATGAGGCAGCAGTACGTAGGATCAGGAGGTGGGAATCTAGGAGGTTCAGGACTTACATAAGGCCTTAATTGACAGTTGAATTTAAAAAAAAAAAGGAGAGGGGAGAATGGGGTGATTGTGGGTAAGCAAGGAATATTTGGGTACAGATAGTACAAGCTAGGGTTTATTGTGTTGGTATCGTTATGTTGTCATTTCATTTCAGATGGAGGTTCCGTGCGCCTTGTCTGGATCTTAGGGCACTCCTATGTGTGTTGGGGGGCCAGGAGAGGTGATGCGAGACTAGATGGCAGGCAACTGGGCATTTCAAGGAGGGAAGCGTATGTGCGCTGGTTAGGAGTGCCAGGGATGCGGTGGAGCAGAGTCGGGCCAGAGATAGAGAGGTACACTCGACCTTCCGATGTATTTGTGATCCATGCGGGAGGGAACGATTTGGGGGTCCGACCGGTCAAGGATCTGCTGGCGAACATCAAATCTGATTTTATGCACTTGCGCTCAGTATTCCCTAATACCTTGCTGCTTTGGTCGGACATAGTGGCTAGGACGACATGGCGCTGGGCCAGGTCTGTGTCGAGCATTAGCAAAACTTGCATTCAGATTAACGATGTAGTGGCGAGATTTGTGGCACAGAATGGAGGTATAGTGATTAGACACAAGGAATTGGAGACGAACGTGGGGCTCTATTTGAGGATAGATGGAGTTCATCTCTCTGATGTGGGGATTGACTTGTGGTCGATGGAGTATGTGCCCCTCCGGTGTATTCCAGCAAAGGTTGCTGGAAGACGGTAATGGTTGCACTGCGGGAAGGGGGTCGTCTCTGAACGGCTACAGCTGGAGGCCTATCAGGTTAAATGGTCCCGCAGTGCATTGGTGGTAATTTGTAGTGGAATGGGGGTCGCCGTCAGAGACCACCAAATTGGGGTTTAAATGTGTTACTATGTTATATATATTTATTTTGGATTGGAGTTCTTTATTTGGTTTGTTTAATAAAGGGCTGTTATGGCCATTTTACTTCATAAAGAAAGGTGTGGTCTCATCATTTGAGGTGAGTAAGGTGGGTTGAAGTATAAATGGTTAACAGCAATTAAGATGGGGACTACACTAGTCAAGGCTTGCCAAGGAGCCCCATATCTCTGGAACCATAGATGATATGAGCCCCACATTTTAATCAGTTGTGGGGTAGGTCTTCAGCTACCTAACCCCCTGGTCGCCGAGCCACGACCCTCGAAGTCGATGTTTTATTTTTTTTTTGTGATTTTCTTTTTTTTTTTTGGGGGGGACAAATGGGCCTATCTTGAGGTAAGGGGCCTGGAGTTGCAGCTCCAATAGCCCCTATGTTAATCCGGCCCTGCCCCCAACCTCTGTATCCACCTGTTAATGCGTGAGTTGTAACTTGCACAGCACAGACCTGCTCGGTGCCACTGCTGCACGATAACTGATTTCTCTACGGGCTCTCTGCTGCTAGAGATCATAACCTCCTGTTCACTGCACAGCCGCTGCCTCTTTCTGAGATGTGGTGTATGAGGGGACGCTTGTACCAGCAAGAGCCTGTACGATGTCACCTGGTCTTCACTCTGTAGGAACTCATCCTCTGATAGTCACATTGTATGATGCTCAGAGATGGAAAGTACACTTCACCAGGGGCAAACACATACCCCGCACACATATCCGCTGGTATTCTATGCTCAGCAGCATCCCCACAATCCCGGAAATTCATAAAGCGGCAGAGAGAGATCATGAGAGTGGGGAGGTGACAGGGGCAGGTTCTGCGCCGGCTGGTATAAACACTCTCCTGGAAACCTGCATAGAGGAAGCCACCATCAAGTCTGAATGTGTCCGGGTTTTGAGTGTGCTGAAAACCGGACACATGACTCAAAAACTGGCAACCCTAGCTGGACCTGAAACCTGTTCAGTGAGTCCTTGCAAAGGCTTTTTTTCTGATGCTTAATCTATCAGATAAACACTTCTTTTCAGACTGAGACATAGAAACTTTCTTAGTTATCTATACTTCTATTTGTTCAGTTTCCTTCTTTAGCTGAATTATCATCTTACGTCAGTATCTGTTTGCCGAGTAAATTTAAACCCAATTAAAAGGGGAGGCTGCAGTGGTGAATACTATACATATATTTGTAATTTCATATATCAGCATATACTGTGCATTATCCAGTAAACTGCATACAATACTGACATATTTAGATATAAGCAAGCTAAGTCAAATGTGTCCTGCCTCTGATTTACATGAAATGGGCTCCTTTTGTCAGTAACCGCGAATGTTCAATCCACGAAATGGCTTATCAGCAAAATTAGGTTTTGTGATGTTGATTACAGATATTATTGCATCTTAGTGTAAATATGAGATCCGAGGTCTTTTTGGCCCCAGATCTCATATTTAAGAGGCCCTGTCATGCTTTTTTCTATTACAAGGGGTGTTTACATTCCTTGTAATAGGAATAAAAATGAAACCATTTTTTTTTCAAAAGGACAGTGAAAAAATTTAAAATAAAAGTTAAAATAAATAAGAAAAAAAATAATAATTTTTAAATGCGCCCGTCCCGCCGAGCTTGTTTGCAGAAGCAAACGCATACGTAAGCAGTGTTCAAAGCACACGTGAGGTATTGCCGTGATCGGTAGAGCGAGAGCAATAATTCTAGTCCTAGATCTCCTCTGCAACTCAAAACATGCAACCTGTAGAATTTTTTAGACGTTGCCTATGGAGATTTTAAAGGGTAAAAGTTTGTCGCCATTCCACGAGCGGGCACAATTTTGAAGCGTGACATGTTTGGTATCAATTTACTCACATTATCTTTCACAATATAAAAAAAAAATTGGAATAACTTTACTGTTGTGTTATTTTTTAATTAAAAAAAATGTTTTCCCAAAAAAGTGCGCTTGTAAGCCTGCTGCGCAAATACGGTGTGACAGAAAGTATTGCAACGACCGTCATTTTATTCTCTAGGGTGTTAGAATAAAAAATATATATAATGTTTGGGGGTTCTAAGTAAAGGAGATGGGCAGGCAGAGAAAACAATGGGCAGGCAGAGAAAACAAACAGCTCCATTAGCATTGCTGGGTGTCATACCAACGGCCACTACAAGAGGGCACCAGATTCTAGAAGGTACCATAGGACTGCACAAGGCCGCAAAGCCGCTGCCTCACTTACCGGCCGGTGCGGTCCATCGCGATCGCCCGCGCGGGGGGGTGCACTATGGAGACAGGATACCCCCAGCTGTGCTGCCACGGGTGCCAGGTCACTAATTCTAGTCGCCAATGCGACCTGGCGACCGGGGTTTGTCGAGCACTGTCTTAACCGATCAGGGCACCCCATTTATGTCCAGGGTTACCAAGGAACTGTGTAAGTTACATAAAATCTTCCATCTCCGTACCTCTGTCTACCACCCCCAAATGGATGGTCTGGTCGAAAGATTTTATAAAACTTTGGAAAGTATGCTGAAAAAGGTGGTCGACAAAGATGGGAGAAACTGGGATTTTTTGCTACCATATCTCATGTTTGCCATACGTGAGGTTTCCGCAGGCATCCACAGGCTATTCCCCCTTTGAGCTCTTGTATGGTAGACATCCCAGGGGGCTACTAGATGTCACCAAAGAAGCGTGGGAAGGAGAGGCCACCCCATATAGAAGCATCATAGAGCATGTCTCCTTGATGCAGGGTCGAATCGCAGCTGTCCTGCCCCTGGTACGAGAACATATGGAGCGAGTCCAGGAGACCCAGAGAAGGGTTTATGATTGGGATGCCAAGCTCCATACTTTCATCCCAGGGGACAGAGTGTGGGTACTGGTTCCCACGGTAGAAAGTAAGTTCCTAGTCAAGTGGCAGGGTCCCTTTGAGGTTGTCGAAAGGGTGGGGGAGGTAAACTATAAAGTCTACCAGCCAGGGAAAAGGAAACCACACCAAATTTATCATGTGAATCTCTTAAAGCCCTGGAAGGACAGAGACTTTACTGGCTGCATCCCCGCCTCCAACAGACTGGGTACCAGTGACACCTGATGTCCCCATAATGGATTTCCTGTCCGTGGCACAACAAAGTGATGTTAGGGCGTTTGTGTACAAAAATAGACTTTTTCTCCCCCTTACCCGGACTGACCAACATGATCCAGCATAGTGACGGAACCAGGGGTTTGTGTAAATGTAAAGCCATATGGAATCCCAGAGGCCAGGCGAGAGGCAGTCGTGAAGGAAATCAAAAATATGTTAGAGTTGGACGTGATAGAGTCCCACAGTGAGTGGTTGAGCCTCATAGTGCTGGTCCCAAAACCTGATGACACTATCAGGTTTTGTAACGACTTTAGGAAACTCAACAGTGTGTCTAAGTTCGATGCATACCCGATGCCTCGGGTTGACAAATTCGTGGACAGGTTGGGACAGGCTTGCTACATAACAACCCTAGACCTAACGAAAGGCTATTGGCAAATACTGCTAACTGAATCGGCCAAGGAGAAGACTGCCTTTTCCACTCCTGAGGGCTTGTTTCAGTACAAGCTGATGCCTTTTGGTCTGCATGGAGCCCCTGCATCGTTCCAGCGAATGATGGACAAAACTTTGAGACCACATTGCCCATACGCAACTGCTTATTTGGATGATGTGGTCATCCTCAGCCCAGATTGAGAATTGCACCTGCCCCGAGTACAAGCAGTGGTAGATTCCCTTAGGCCAACCCAAAAAAAATGTGCCAAATACCTTGGGTACGTTATTGGCCAGGTTGGTCAAGCCTCAGACCAATAAGGTTGAGGCAATTAAAAAATGGCCCCAACCAGTAAACAAAAAACAAGTTTGGGCCTTCTTGGGCATTACAGAGTATTAGACGGTTTATACCCAACTTTGCCACCCTCTGACCGACCTGGCGAAGGGTAGAGGGTCGGTCATGGTTAAATGGAATCCTGAAGCAGAGGAGGCATTTCAGAAATTAAAGCAGGCCCTTTTGTGTACTACTGGAGCTAGTGACCCGGACTTCACAAAGGAGTTTGTGGTACACACGGATGCCTCTGAGGTGGGCCTGGGGGCTGTACTATCCCAGAACAGAGATGGTGAGGAGCACCCGGTTGTATACCTGAGCTGGAAACTGAGCAAGCACAAAAAGAGAAAGTCACGTGACCTGTGACGCAACGCATCGGGAGGAGGAGCCCTAGTGACGCCACGAGCACAGTGAGGAGGAGAAGGGCTGACAGCCCTGTCTATGAGCCTGACCGTCTGCGATAATATATGCGCCCAACCCGCTGGGTACATGTGAGTGCTAGAGTATTTTAGGCATTCATTGAATCTCTACCAGAAGCACTGCGCAATGGTGTTGTTGTTTTTTTGTGTAATTTCTATTTATATGTCAAACCGGAGCAAGACACTGGGAAGAAGTATATGAAGACACAAATTACCCAATCAGCAAAATTAAAAGGGAAGTCTTTATCTATATATTTCTCCCAATATTTTAATATTGTATCATAATATTTTATAATAATTCTTATCATATTTTTTATCTACTTGTATCCCAATACATACTTATGATTGATATGCCGATTTGCCAGTGGATCCATGTGAAAGATATTAGCCTCTAATTCACTGCGATCAGTAGATTAGCACCAATTAACCAATCTCCAATTGGTCAGTGTATAGGGCTGAATAGGCATCGGCTTAGGATCTAAATATCTGCTGGTCACTTATTTAAAATATTTATAAGCAAGCACTGAGTTGTCTTTGGAACACATTTTTTTTGGAACACATTATTTTGAAGCACATTAACTATTTATTTTTATTTTATTTATTCATCTATTTCTTTATCAAGTTGTTGCACTTTGAGTATTTATCACCCACACTTGGGAAATTATTGTTTCACATAAGCACGGATTATATTTATATTATTTATTTCATATTGACTCCTCATGCTATTGGTCACATTTATTCATTTATTCAAGATCCCATTAGATTAAGGTTGATTCTGCGCACTATTTATACTGTCTCTGTATATTTTTTCACAAAAAAACAATGTCATTGTCCAAAAGGAGTGTCTTGGTATTAAATGGGCCTTAGACTCCCTGAAGTATTACTTGTTGGGGAGGTCATTTAAGCTGGTCACCGACCATGCTCCCCTAAAGTGGATGTGTGACAAGGTGGTTCCTGGCTTTACAGCCCTTTAAGTTTACAGTAGAGCATAGGCTGGGCAAGCTCCAATACAATGCAGATGCCCTCTTCCGCATGCACTGTATGCTTGGGACAATTGCTCAGCTGCAGGGGCTTGAGCAGAGGGGGAGGATATGTGACGGTATGCAAGGTGAGGTCATTGATAATCTGTATATTTCACCTCGCATTCGTTCTATTGTAAGAGACTGAACCAGAATCTAGCCTGGGTTTTTCCAGCCTCTGTGGCAGGCTTGGTTCTGGTCCAGGTGTTTGGGGGGGGGGGGGGGGTCCACTTGTGTCCATGCTCAGGTGGACTTTAAATGACCAGAAAGAGAGCACAGCAGGGCTCTGGCCTGAGACTCAGAACGGAATCTAAGAGAGAGAAGCTCTGTTTGTTTGGATTGAAAAAGAAGGTTTGCTTTACCTCATGTTTTGTGGGTGATGGGGACCAGCACCACACTGTATGGAGAGAAGTCTACTGTTTAGTTTAGCGCCAGACAGCAAGGATTTACTTTACTATTTTTGTATATTTTTATGACTTTGCAAACCACTTGTAAATAAAGCTTTTTAAATAAACTGCCTGCACGCTGGCCATTTCCGAAAAAGTTGATTCTGTCAGTCTTCCAGTTTCTAGCGATCAAAAGTCTTGTTGCTAATAGAATGTGGGTAGTAGTTGTCCTATAACGTGGCAGAATGGAGTCTATGTTAATGTTCAAGATGGCCAATTGTGGGGTGAGTATACATTGTGTTTGTGTAATGTCAGATAACAGGTTAGAAATGTCTGTCCAAAGATTTTTCAGGTGTGGGCAGGACCAAAATATGTGGCATAGGAAACCTTTTTGTCCACATAATCTCCAACATGTGGAGGAGGAGAGGATGAATCTTGCTAGTTTCTGTGGTGTTAGGTACCACCTTAGAGATATTTTCTGGGTTCATTCCCAGAGTGAAGCAAATTTTGTGGATTTGTATATAGATTGCAGGGCTGATTTCCAGTTTTGAACCCAGAATGACTGTTGTGTTCCTCCTCCCATCGCCTGAAGGGCAATGATTTGGTAAACATTTTTTCATGTAGCGTTGAATAGATCAAGGAAATGCCTTTGCAATTCCAACTGTTGTAGAAGAAATAGTTCCACATGTCAGTAGGTATTGCTTCTTCCAGGCGAGGGCAGGAGGAGACACATTGGTGAATCCTATGGTAAATTAGGAAGTCTTAGGTGTAGGTGCATTATATCATTTTTGGATTTGTGGGAATATCTTTTTAGTTATTTTATCGTGGCGATCTGAAGTGAGGGTTATATTGTTTGTTAACCAGTTTGGTAGGGTTAAATCTGGGGTTAGAAGTTGTAACGTTTCAAGGGGGATTGGGAGTGCTTTAGTTACAATATGGTCCCATTTAGAGAGACAGTGTTTCCCAAGCCGTAACGGAGGCCTGAATTGATGGAGCAAGAAGTTTGAAGTTGGGAGGGTTCACAGCTGTGCTGAAAAGCCAAGTTTTAAGATTCCCTCCTTCTAGCCTTTTCCCCCTGCCAGATGAATGGATGGATGATGGATTGCAGAGATTTGAGATAGGAGGAGGGTAATGGTATGGGTAGTGTGCGGAATAGGTATAATATTTTGGGTAGGAGCATCCTCTTGAATGCTGCTAACCTTCCAGACCACGTGAATTCAAATTTGGAAAGTTTGGTCAGTTCCTGAGAAAGGGTGTGTTTAAAGTTTTTACATAGTTTTTCTTAAAGTTGTTTTACATGTCTCATGAGTGTGATTTCCAGGTATGAAAGACCTGTGTCAATTCATGCGCATGAATATGTATTTCTAAGTATGTTGCTGGTGATTCCATCTATGCCTAGGTCCAATATGAAAGATTGGTTCACGTTTACCTTATAATAAGAGATCTTACTAAATCTATGTAAAACTGATTGTACCGAAGCCAGGGAAATGGTAGGATTGGTCAGCATGATTATCACATCGTCTGCGAATAGATTTATTTTGTGTTCTATGGAAACCAGAGATGAGTGGTTGTGATCTTGTAAATTCAGCTAAAGGTCCCATGATTACATTAAAAATGAGAGGTGATAGGGGGCATCCCTGACGGGTTCTGTTAGAGATAAGGAAAGGTTTCGATAGCATTTCTACGGAGTACACTTGTGCCGAGGGAGTTGTATAAAGGGCCATGATAGCCAACAAGATTCTACCTTGGAAACCAAATTTGCAAAGGGTATGATGGAGGTATGTCCAATGTATTCTATCGAACACCTTCTCTTCATCCAAAGATAGGAGAATAGAAGCGTTCGGGTGATGTCTGCACTATGAATAATGTTAAGAAGTCTGCGTGTGGCATCGAACGATTGGCGTCCTTTTGTAAAACCGGATTGATATTGATGTATCAAGGATGTCATAATATCTGATAGTCTGGTGGTGATCAATTTGGCGTATATCTTTGTGTCAATGTTAAGTAGAGAGATTGGCCTAAAGTTTTGGGGTGAAGTAGGATCTTTCCCTGGCTTCAGTAATGTTATGATAAGAGCTTTGAGCATTTCAGGAGGAAGAGAGGAAGAGGAGGCAGCGTCATTGCATACTTGAGTTAGGAAGGGTGTTAGAGTAGTTTTGAATTATCTATAATATTCTCCAGTGAGTCCATCTGGATTTGGTGATTTATTGGAAGGCAGTTTTGAGATCAAGTCTGACAGTTCTAGGGTTGTGAAGGGGGCATTAAGCGAGGAGAGCTGGTCAGGAGTTAGTGTGAGTAGATTAAGTTTGTCTAGGAACAAACTTATTTCTTCCTTCGATGTATTGTGGTGTCAGTGTGTTTATAGTAATGGCTAAAAGCATCGGCTATGGCTTGGGGGTCGATGAGTTTTGTATTAGTGGCGGGGTGAAAGAGGTGTGAGATCTTAGTTTTATTGTGGTAACCTTTAATTTTTAATGCTAGTGCCTTCCCTGCTTTATTACCTGTAGTGTTTAGCCTTACATTTTTTGGGGGGATTTTTCAAAGGATTCTAGTAGGAATAATCTCAGTTCCTGTCTAAGAACTAGTTTTGTTTTGTTGTCGGTGTCAGGATTGTATTGGTTGATTCTCTCTAATTCTTTAATAGATGAAGTGAGAGAGTTTAGACGCTGCCCCCTTTTCCTTTTCTCCCTAGCACTTAATTGAATAAGGACCCCTCTTATGAATGCCTTATGTGCATTCCATAAGGTAGCACTATCTGAGACGGATCCTTTTGTTGGTGAAGAATTCTTTCAGTTGCTCACGTAGATAGGTACTATATGTAGGAGATTGTAAGATGGAAGCATTAGCTCTCCATAGTTTCGTAGCTGTAGATTTAGGCAGAATGTCAATATTGATGGTGGTGGGTGCATGATCTGACCATGTTATCGTAGAGATGGCCGATTCAGTGATGCTGGGTAGTAACCATTTGTCTACTAGGAAGTAATCAATTTGGCTGTAGGAGTTATGCCAGTGGGAGAAAAACGTGTACAGTATACACCTGTATCTACCCTTATTTGCTGGTGTTCTCTAATACAGCCATCTGCAGGAGTTAGTGTGTGTTGTGTTCCTCCAGCACAGCACAGTATACACCTGTATCTACCCTTATTTGCTGGTGTTCTCTAATACAGCCATCTGCAGGAGTTAGTGTGTGTTGTGTTCCTCCAGCACAGCACAGTATACACCTGTATCTACCCACATTTGCTGGTGTTCTCTAATACAGCCATCTGCAGGAGTTTGTGTGTGTGTTGTGTGCCTCCAGCACAGCACAATATACACCTGTATCTACCCACATTTGCTGGTGTTCTCTAATACAGCCATCTGCAGGAGTTAGTGTGTGTTGTGTGCCTCCAGCACAGCACAGCACAGTATACACCTGTATCTACCCTTTATTGCTGGTGTTCTCTAATACAGCCATCTGCAGCCTTTACAGTGGGTGTTGTGTGCCTCCAGCACAATATACAATAACCAATTTCTGGTTTTTCCATCTCCCTGCAGGCCATTACAATGTCTGTTCAACAGGGGCGTGTAATTACAATTTTTGATGCAATACTTTGCAACAGGGCTCATTGCTGTGCTCCAAGTACAGTATCTGTGAGGGGTTGCAGTGTTGTGGCACCAGCACCAGTGCCTAAGGCACAATTTTTCAGCACCTGTTTAACAGGGGCGTGTAATTACAATTCTTGATCTAATAATTCACAGCAGGGCCCATTCCTGCGCCTACCAAGAGTAACTGTGAGGGCTTACAGTGTTGTGGCAAAACCAACATCTAAGGGGCAAATTTATGCAGAGTATATACGGCAGGTCCCTACTTTCAAACATCCAACTTACAAACAACTCCTACTTGCAAACGGAAGGAGACAACAGGAAGTGAGAGGAAATCTACCCCTAGGAAGGGAAATTCTCTCCTGTAAGAGTTAATATGGGAAAAGGGTGTTCCCTCTCTACTGATGCTTTATCACCAATTCTTGTTTCAATAAAAAACCCACTTTTCCAAAAACATTTGTCATTGGGACGGAAAGTGAGGTGAAATGTTCTGAACAGGTGCACAGACAGCAAAACAAATGTTACAGGGGTGATAACCCTTCCCTATGTTCTCCAAAAAGCTTAAAAATAGATTTTTTGGCTGCAGCTACACTTAAAAATGTACCTGTTCCAAATTGCAAACAGATTCTACTTAAGAACAAACCTACAGTCCCTGTCTTGTTTGCACCGCCTGTATACTGCTGTTCAGAGTATACAGGGGGTCCCCGACTTACAAACATCCGACTTACAAACGACTCCTACTTACAAACGGAGGGAAACAACAGGAAGTGAGAGGAAATCTACCCCTAGAAAGGGAAATTCACTCCTGTAAGAGTTATTATGGGTAAAAGGTGTCTCCACTGATGCTTTATTACCAGTCCATGCTTCCCTAACAACCAAAATTTTCAAAATCCAATTGTCATTGGGACAGAAGGTGAGGTGAAATCTTCTGAACAGGGGCACAGACAGCAAAACAAATGTTACAGGGGTGATAACCCTCCTCTATGTTATCTAAAAAACTTAATAGATTTTTTGGCTGGAGCTACACTTAAAAAATGTACCTGTTCCGACTTACAAACAGATTCAACTTAAGAACAACCCTACAGTCCCTATCTTGTTTGTAACCCGGGGACCCCCTGTATAGGATTTTATTTTGGGTGCTGGGCTCCCCTTAATATCCATACAAGACCCAAAGGGGCTTGTAATGGGCTGGGGGGGGGGGGTGGGGTGATGGGGTAGCCATGCCATTTTTCTCAAAGATTTTCATCCATATTGCCAGGACAAGACATGACATTAAAGCCGCAAGCAGTTTTAAATGACTTCTTTTTTTCCTTTACAAATGTCATTTTGTGCAGGGACAGTTCTAAACACGGGAAACACATGTCACTTCACAGGCATACTTTAGACACCCCCCAGGTAAGATATTTAAAGGAATATTTCACTTTTTTTTTTTTCACTTTATGCATCATTAAAATGACTGCTCCAGAAAAAACGTCCGTTTTTAAAACTTCTTTTTGCATTGATACATGTCCCCTGGGGCAGAACCCGGGTCCCCAAACACTTTTTAGAACAATAACATGCATATTAGCTGTTATAATTAGCACTTTAGATTTCGAACGTTCACGTCCATTGTAATTGATATGGTTCTAACGTTCGTGCAAACTTTCGGTCCGTTCGCAGGTTCTGGTGCGAACCGAACCAGGGGGTGCTCGGCTCATCCCTAGTGACGGGTATCTGGTGGTTTGGGAGGAGGTATCTAAAATGTTGTCAGGTATCAGCGTTGATCCCCTTTTTAACGCATGCCAATATTCTGCTTGCTTTGTTAGCAGCAGCTTGGCATTGCATGCCATTGCTGAGCCTATCATTTACTAGGGCCCCCAGGTCCTTTTCCCACCTAGATCCCTCCAGAGGCCCCCCCCCCCCCAGTGTATAGATTGCATTTATATTTTTGCCACCCAAATGCATTATTTTAAATTTTTCTACATTGAACCTCATTTACCATGTAGTTGCCCACTCCATTAATTTGTTCAGATCTTTTTGCAAAGTTTCCACATCCTTTGGAGAAGTTATTGCCCTGTTTAGCTTAGTATCGTCCGCAAATACAGAGATTGAACTGTTTACCCCATCCTCCAGGTCTTCCTTTATCTAGATGGCAACTCGCCTCCTCCATAGAAGGTTAATAGATTGGTTTGGCAAGAACGATTTTTCATGAATCCATGCTGATTACTGCTAATGATACCGTTCTCGTTACTTAAATCTTGTATATAGTTCCTTATCATCCCCTCCAAGAGTTTACATACTATTGATGTTAGGCTAACTGGTCTGTAATTCCCAGGCATGTATTTTGGGCCCTTTTTAAATATTGGTGCTACATGGCTTTTCTCCAATCAGCTGGTACCATTCCAGTTAGTAGACGGTCAGTAAAAATTAGGAACAATGGTCTGGCAATTACTTGACTGAGTTCCCTATGTACCCTCGGGTGCAAGCCATCTGGTCCCAAGTCTAATTTTAATTCTGTCCTCTGTTAACCATGGAGGTGCTTCCTTTGATGTGTCATGAGGATAAACACTGCAGTTTTGGTTACTGAAGCCCCCGATTCCCTCGTGAAGACTTAGGAGAAGAAGAATAAATTCAATACCTTAGCCATCTCCCCATCTTCTGTAACCAGATTTCCTTCCTCATTCTTTATGGGACCATATTTTACTGTTTACATACTTTCTTGGGATTTTTTTTTGCTCTCCTCCGCTATGTGTCTTTCATGTTCTATCTTAGCCGTCCTTATTGCACCCTTACATTTCTTGTTGCATTCTTTATAAAGTCTGAATGCTGATGATGATCCCTCAACCTTGTCTTTTTTGCAGGCCTTCTCCTTTTGTATTTTTACATTGGAGTTAATAAGCCTTCCAGGACTTTTGTTTGCTCTTTTAAATGTATTACCCAAGGGGATGCATTGGCTAATGCCCTTATTTAATATTCTCTTAAAGCAAACCCATCTCTCCTCCGTGTTCTTTGTTCCTAATATTTTATCCCAAGTTATGCCTTCTAGCAAGGTTCGTAGTTTAGGGAAGTTAGCTCTTTTGAAATTCAGTGTCTTTGTATTCCCCTTATGTTTCCTATTTGTGTGATTTATACTGAAGCCAATTGACCTGTGATCGCTGTTATCTAAAGTGGCCCGTATTTCCACATCCATATACCTGTCAGTTTTTCAGGCAGACCTGATCGGACCCTCTGTTCACTCCTATGGAGCGGCGGATGTGCGCTGACATCCGCCACTATCCGATCCGATCCTGTCTGCCAAATCCAGACGGATGGTTGTCCTATTTTACATCCTGTCAGAAACCATGAAATGAGACCGAGACAAAAGTACAGTTAAATCACACTTGTTTAATAACAAGACTGGGGAAGAGAATCAGGCCCACTAAAAAGACCTGTGGGCTAAAATAAAAAATAAATCTCCTATACTGTATAAGGAAGCTGAAATTCAAGTATATGCAGACCTATCGGCCCGAACCCTCGAAAGACGGAGACATCAGAAACCCCTGTTGGAAATACTGAAAAGGGAAAACATAAGATATAACTGGGGTTTCCCCTCATGTTTAATAGGGTCAAAAGAGGGGTGTACGGCCAGGCTGAGGTTCCCGGAAGAAGTGCAGGGATTTTGTACAAAACTCGGGATCCCAGTCCCGAATCTGCAGGGCTGGATGGAAATGGAGGGCCTGGGGGACCCTGGGGGAAGGGGCGGGGGGGGGGAGGAGGGGTGAGTGCCCACATGTAGCTGTAAAAGAATCCTGCTCAAACCGGCCCTGCCCCCTCCCCCTCTGCGCCCCGAGTTCGGGCCGCGGAGGGAGAGGGGAGGGCTAAACAAACTCCACCTCACCAGGAACGCGGAGTCTAAGGGAAGCCACAAAGGATGGCCCCCAAGGACCCGGGGACCCTAGTTGGGGTGGGAGAGGGGGGGGGGGGGAGAGGGGGGGGGGGGGGGAGGGGAGAGGATGGGGGGGGGGAGGGAGGGGAGGAAGGGAGGGGAGGGGGATGGGGGGAAGAGGGAGGGAAACCACGTTCGCTGTGGGGCTGTTGTCACCATCTATATTTCAGAGGGAAAAAAAAAAAGAAAAAAAAAAAAGAAAAACAAAATCCCAAAAAATAAATGAAGGACATAGAAATCAAATTTTTATCATATAATGTGAAAGGCTTAAACTCTCCCGGCAAGCGATCTAAAATTTTGGAGGAAGCAGAGAGATATGGCGCAGGTATAGTGTTCCTGCAAGAGACTCACCTGGCACATTCCTCAAATATTAGACTTTTTTTCTCCAGCTCTCCCAAATTGGTTTTATGGAGATACTATCTCGAGCAGGGCAAGAGGAGTGGCTATTGGGATTGCGAGGGACATTGACTTCACGGTGGAGGAGAGAATGACGGACCCCGAGGGGAGGTACCTGTTTCTTAGGGGCTCCCTCCTAGGGGTAGAACTTACACTGGCCAATGTTTATGCCCCCAACGCCAAACCTATCTTATTCCTCGAAGCAATTCTGCGTAAGCTAAGGGCCTTTAGGAAAGGATACTTGATCCTGATGGGGGACCTCAATTTCGTGATGGACCCCGCGAAGGACAGCACGTCTTATGGCACGGGGAGGGGCAACATACAACTGAAGCGGATTAAAAAAAAACTATCGGAGGACCAACTGTTGGATGTGTGGAGGATCCAGCACCCGCAGTTGAGGGATTACTCGTTCTTCTCCCCTGCCCACCAGATGTATTCTCGCCTGGACTATATCTTAATAGACCATGGCATACTGGAAAGGGTCAAAGAAACCGAAATTGGAATAGCTTCCCTCTCGGACCACGCGCCGGTGTCCATGAGGCTAAGGTTCCCCGAACACAAACAACCCTCTAGCGGATGGAAACTCAATCCTGAATTGTTACATGACAAAGAAATTAGGGATTATATCAAAAAGGAGCTAGAATGGTTCTTTCAAATCAACGACAACGGAGAGGTCTTAGAGGCACAACTGTGGGACGCTCATAAAGCGTTCATTAGGGGGCTCCTGATAGCTAAAGCCTCATGGAAAAAAAAGGAGAGGGTGGGAAAGACGCAAGCACTGACGGCCGAGATTAAAACCCTGGAGCAAAAGCACAAATCTGGGGGGGCACTTAGCCAGAGCACATACAGATAGCTTACAGATAAGAGAGAGGAATTGAAAGATTTAGCTGAACAGGAAGTTAGACAGAAGTTCAATAAATTGGCCAGGGAACAATATATATGGGGCAACAAGCCAGGGAAATATTTAGCAAGGAAATTACAAAAAAAGAAAACCAGAAATTTTATTGAAAAAATTCAAACAAGAATCGGGGAGATGAAGTTTACCTCTAGTGAAATAGCCTCTACATTCAGAGACTATTACAAAGAACTTTACGAGGTGAAAACCAAGGGAAACAACGACAGCATGGGAAATAACCAGAAAACAGCAGAGTTCCTAGAGAGGGCAGGGCTAATGGCTCTAGGGGGGGAGGAGAGAGATGAGCTTGAGAGGCCAATAACTGAGGAGGAGATCTTAGCAGCCATCAACAACTCTCCAACAGGGAAGAGCCCGGGCCCGGACGGCTTCACGGCCTCATATTATAAAACGTACAAAGAGATTCTTATACCGAGATTGCTGCGATATATGAATGGACTAGGGATAGACTATGATATGAGCGAAGAGGCCCTAAAAGCCACGATCACTCTTTTAAGGAAGGATGGGAAGGATGGATCGGTGTGCTCGAACTACAGACCCATCTCCTTATTAAATTTCGACACAAAATTATACGCTAAGATACTGGCGGATCACTGCACGAGATAAGTAAAGTAAATCACACTTGTTTAATAAAAAAAGTAACTAGAACAAACGTGGTCAAAACCTAGCCAGATTTCAGAAACCAGAATGGATAGTCAGACAAGCCAAACGTCAGGAAGCTGGAGATGAGCGTAGTAAAACAGCAAGCAGGATCTGGAGCCAGAAGGGATGTCAGCCAAGCAAGTCCTTTAACAGGAATGCAGGAGAGCGTCTCTGTGATGTCAACTAAGGCAAAGGCAGAGATCCTCTGGGCTGGATGGCTTAAGTAGGCAGGACTGACGAGCAGGATATCATCAACAGCTGAGTACCTGTGGAGAGAGATGGGAGCTGGCAATTAGCCGACAGCTGAGCGGCCAGCTCAGAGAAGGAAGAGTCCAGCCCTGACAGTACCCCCTCCTCAATGACCCCTCCCCCTCGGAGGACCACCAGGCTTGAGGGGAAAATGTCTATGGAAACCATGGAGGAGGACAGGGGCATGTACGTCTGAGGATGAGACCCAAGAGCGTTCCTCCGGACCGTACCCCTTCCAATGCACCAGGTACTGTATGCACCCACGGAACCTACGTTAGTCAACAATGGACTGTACTTCATACTCCTCATGGTTCTCAACCTGTACAGGGTGAGGATGAGGCACAGAGGTGGTAAAGCGGTTGCAGACCAAAGGTTTTAATGAGACATGAAATACATTGGAAATACGCATGTTAGAAAGAAGATCTAATGCGTAAGCCACTGGGTTAATCCTGCGAAGAATACGTAAAGGCCCAATAAACCGATGTGCGAACTTCAGTGAGGGAACACGAAGTCTGAGGTTGCAAGATGACAGCCAGACCCTGTCCCCAACCTGGTAGGAAGGCGCGGGCAGGCATCTGAGGTCAGCATGGAGTCTGTACCTATCATTAGCATGTCGCAAAGCCTCCAGGACTTGTGCCCAAGTGGAACGAAGACCACAGATGCTCTTCTAATGCAGGAATACATGGAACATGGAAGGTTAGTTCACCATAAACGGGGACGACTGGAAAGCAAAATTCAAGACACTATTGTGAGCAAACTCTGCCCACGGTAATAGGTCTGACCAGTTGTTATGATGGTCAGAAATATAGCAACGTAGGAATTGCTCCAAGGACTTTACATTCAGAATTACAGTTACAGTCATTTAACTCAAGATAACAGGTTTTTGCGTCTCCTATAGAGGGTTTGCCCAGGCCAAGGCTCACTCAGAAAGCAAAGATATCACAAAACCTACTTTGCTTCTGTCCGTGGGAAACACCTGGGGCCGCATCTCAAAATCTGTCCTTACATTCAGACCTTCTATCAGGTAATTTTATGTAGATTTCATCAAAATGTGCCAATTCACCTCAAAACAAGTGTCCGACCTATCCAGGGCCGAACAAATCGCTTTAGACACATTAGCCCAAAATCATAATATCATAAAAGCTGCAGATAAGGGCGGAGGCATCATAGTCCAAAATAGGACAGATTATGTTTGTGAATTTATGAGACTATTGTTAGATAAGGACACGTACATTAGGCTAACTCAGGACCCATTACCCCAATACACCCGTGAAGCTACTGTACTGTAATAAGGCTCTGTCAGATGAAATCATCTCAAAACCCGAGTTCTCTTTCCTCATAAAAAGTTTTTATAAGACCCCTTATTTTTATCATTTGCCTAAAATTCATAAGGACCCCAATAACCCACCAGGACGACCTATTGTTGCCTCCATGGAGAGCATCACTAGTGGCTTCTCAATGTATGTGGATCGGATAACACAGGAATCCAAATAAACCGTCCCTATTCAGACACCTCCCACCGCGCCCAGGTGATAAAAGCCCTTAACTAAAGCTGCCACTTAAAACATAAATTATATAGGTGAATTTGCGTGAAAAAATCTTAAATTAAAAAGACTTATGACAAATAGTGGCGCTGCAATATATATCACGTATCTGTACACACAATATTCCAGTGCAAAAGAATAAATATAATAAACTCAAACTGTATGTGTATAATGACTCAACACACCAATAAGTGCCAAGTGCTATATATAAACATATGAATAAAATAACAATAATAAAAATAAAATAGTAAAATGTAAGATGATTAGCAAGAGCCAATCAAACTCGAGCGGAAATTAAAGTTCAAATAAACCGCTGGTGGTTAGTGTGAAAGTTCCATAAATAAATATTTGAAGTGAAGCAAATCAATCAAACAAAATCTTCTGTGCTCTTCCACCACACCACAGTGACTTGTGCCTCCTCTCCCAAAAGAAACGCACTCACCACAAAAATATGCCCACACTTTCGTGAAGGGCCACTGCGCATAAAGGTCCCTCCAAGGGGGGTCAATCGAATTCCCGCAGATCAGTGATATAACTGGTTAATTGATTGGCTGGTTAAACTCAATCTGCTGGGTCAGCTCTCTGGGCAGTGCGGGTTCCTCTGTCTTCCCCTCTCCCTGGAGAGAGGGGAAGACAGAGGAACCCGCACTGCCCAGAGAGCTGACCCAGCAGATTGAGTTTAACCAGCCAATCAATTAACCAGTTATATCACTGATCTGCGGGAATTCGATTGACCCCCCTTGGAGGGACCTTTATGCGCAGTGGCCCTTCACGAAAGTGTGGGCATATTTTTGTGGTGAGTGCGTTTCTTTTGGGAGAGGAGGCACAAGTCACTGTGGTGTGGTGGAAGAGCACAGAAGATTTTGTTTGATTGATTTGCTTCACTTCAAATATTTATTTATGGAACTTTCACACTAACCACCAGCGGTTTATTTGAACTTTATTTTCCGCTCGAGTTTGATTGGCTCTTGCTAATCATCTTACATTTTACTATTTTATTTTTATTATTGTTATTTTATTCATATGTTTATATATATAGCACTTGGCACTTATTGGTGTGTTGAGTCATTATACACATACAGTTTGAGTTTATTATATTTATTCTTTTGCACTGGAATATTGTGTGTACAGATACGTGATATATATTGCAGCGCCACTATTTGTCATAAGTCTTTTTAATTTAAGATTTTTTCACGCAAATTCACCTATATAATGTATGTGGATCGGTTCTTGTAGCCTTTGGCTCAGGACCTCCCATCGTACATAAGAGACGGTACACATCTACTGGAGATGCTCTTTCTACAGGTGGGAACCCACATATTTGTGGGTGTCCCTAGATGTCATGTCCCTTTATACATCTATTCCTCATGAGATAGGCCTCATGGCAGTCAAGCATTTCCTCTCTGTAGACCCCCTAGGCAGGCCCATTTTATACTGGAAGCTACACAATTCTGCTTAAAACATAATTACTGAATTTTAGGACAATTATTACTTACAAACCGAAGGCCCAGCTATGGGAGCAAAGTTTGCCCCCAGCTATGCTAACCTCACTATGGGGTATTGGGAATTACAGTACATTTCACAAAATAATCCCTTCTCAGCCAACATAATTTTTTATGGGCGCTATATCGATGACTTAGTCATCATATGGTATGGCACCATAGACAGCCTGACACAGTTGGTATCCTATTGCAACAATAACAATCTGGGACTATCACCTATGTGGTCAATCCTGACAGACTGGCCTTTTTGGACCTGGAACTGTACCACAGTGACTCACGCATAGAGGCCACTAATTATACAAAATTTGCAACTGTCCATCTCCCTCTGGGGACACAGGGCACCATTCCTCCTCTGCATCAGAACCCACAGGCGACACTTCATCCACAAGAGGCTCAGCTTCAACAGGAGTGGAAGAAGCCTTATTATCTGTAGCTCTTTTAGCTGAGGATAACTCCTCTACTGGTGGCAGAGGGGGTAGGTACCACTCTGCTGAATCACTATTGAGGATCTCCAGGCTGCTGTCCTATCTGGCAGATGGAGGAAAATCGGTAACCAGATTAGCCAGATTAGCCAAAATTAATCTGCAGTGAACACACATGGGCGAAGTAGGTTATGGTGCAGTCTCTTGCAAGGCCCACTTGGGATCTCTGAAACAACATCATACACAGGCCATCCAGGAAAAGGTTGCTTCTCAACCCAATATGGGCAGGGCTCCCACTTTGGCTCCAGCTTGTTGCCTCTAATGTGTCTGGGGTTGCACACCAAGACCCCGTCTCCTGGTTTTAGCAAGTACTTTCGTCAGCCAGATGCCTCCCCAGCACCATTTGATGCATAGCTTGGGCTAGGCTATGCCAATGGTCTTGGACCCACTCATCAGGGGTCCTTGATGTGATGGGCTCTGGAGTTTCCAATAATAAATCCACAGGTAAACGGAGGAAGATACGTTATACCCTAGTATCGACATGCTTAGGGGAGGGGCCAGGATGGAGTGAGAGACAGTACACCTGCCTAGATGTGATACATGCAATACCCATACTGTTTGCAGTATCTTGTTGAGCTTTATGAAGTACGGTGCACTGCACATGTGAGTACCCTGGCAGGGGAGTGGTTTTTAACTTGTTTAATAAACATATAAAAACGATATTGCACTATCAGTTTTCTCTCTCTCATATACTTCCGAGATCACTGCATTGGGGAACCTCTGATCCAGGGAAACAGCTGAGAAACCTTTAGTGGTTCATATGCGTGTATTGACTAAGTGTAAAAGCTGGTCACACGCTCTAAGGTGAGCTCATTACCATAAGGAGTCATCGGATTTCACCTATGCATGATTTGGAATTACGGATGGATATTGAAGTATGCCAATAGTATGATCACTGGAGATCACGTTATCTGCATCTATTTCACGTCATTCAGCAAAAGTGTTTCAAATCACATTTTAAGATTGGCTGCTACAAAGGACTGCCTACCTTTTGGGATATAGGAACACTGATATGATTTATGCACATGCGTTTTTTTACACCATTTATGCATCTTTGCTATCACAGTTTTTATGCACTAAGCACTTTTTGATATTAATTTGTACCAATTAATATCAGGATTTATCATCATGTTTTTCTGTTCTTTTTATTAATATATGTACCGTATAATTTGAATATGGTGGCACTGTTTAGTTCTAAGGGGTTAATATAACCCCACTGAGTTTTCTTTGGCACATATTGCACTTGTGCGCTTTATACCAGTTGTGTGTTTACATTTTATGCACATTATTTGTTTGGCACATATTGCACTTGCACTTTAAACCAGTTGTGTGTTTACATTTTATGCACATTATTTGTTTGCCACATATTGCACTTGCATTTTATACCAGTTATGTGTTTACATTTTATGCACAACATTATTACCTGTGGGTTTATGATTATTAATTAGAGCACAGACTTAATAAGTGCAGTACTATTCTAGCGCAGCGTATATTCATTCTATTTTACATTGTGCACGAACGTATGAGACGTGTTGAACGTTTGCAGCTTTACAGTGGTACATTGGCAGTGGGAGGCATTTAAGGCTCACAGGATTCTGTTGTTTTTGGACAAAAGCCTCTGTCTGGCACAAAAGTGACATCCAGTATGTTTTTTGTCCTGGACTGAGGGATGATCAGCTGAAGGATAATCTGTGGTTCTCCTGGTATGCGTGTCTTTCAGGACAAGAGTCGATTATATCTTTCCAACTTATTCCACTGCTTAATCACTTCAGCCCCGGAAGGATTTGCCCCCTTTTTGACCAGGCCATTTTTGCGATATGGCACTGCGTCGCTTTAACTACCAATTGCACAGTCGTGCGACGTTGTACCCAAACAAAATGTATCTCTTTTTCCCCCCCACAAATAGAGCTTTAATTTGGTGGTATTTGATCACCTCTGCAATTTTTATTTTTTACGCTATAAACAAAAAAGACAGATTCTTTTTTTTTTTTTGCTATTAAAAATATCCCCCAAAAAATAAAAATAATTATTTTATCAGTTTAGGCTGATATATATTCAACATATTTTTGGTTAAAAAAAAACGCAATTAGCGTACATTGATTGGTTTGCGCAAAAGTTATAGCGTCAAAATGGGGGGATAGATTTATGTCGTTTGTATTATAATTTTTTTTTTTTATTAGTAATGGCAGCGATCTGCGATTTTTACCAGGACTGCAACATTACTGCGGACAGATCGAACACCTTTTTTTTTTTTTTATAATCTTTATTTTATAAATTTTTCCATTTTACACAAAACATAAGAAAATAAAACAATTTTGGATATCTAATAAAAACACCCATAAACCATTACCGAAACATATATTGATTTTTCATCATTTCAACCAACATATATCCATCCAAGATCCCAAAATTGTTTGTCCAGACTCATACAAACTAAAAAACATTAACCCACATAACCCTACCCAAAAAAAAAAAAAGGAAAACCCTACAGTATTGCTCTACATATAGTTTGACAATTTTGCGGAGGTTCTGAACTCCTCCCATTTTTGCCATGTCTTTAAGGTTTGTTCTCTAAGACCTGCTTCTGTCTTTATCATCATCTCCAGAGACTGCATCGCACTCATCTCACATATCCATTTCCCGATTGAGAGGTCTACCTCCTTCCTCCAATTTCGAGCTATGACTGTACGTGCTGCTGTTAACATATGTCCTAGAATACCTTTCTTTATAGATTTTATAGGGCAAGGGATCATTGGCAGTACAGAGACCAACACATCTGGTTGTGCAGTCAATCCTGTAATTCTCTGGTATATGTTGTAAATCTTTGACCAAAATACCAACACCCCCGGGCAATAGTACCATATGTGTGACATTGTACCCCTTGCATTTTGACATCTCCAACAAGCCTCTTCATTTTCCTTTATTAATTTTATGCATAACTACAGGGCATCTATACCATCTTGCTAAGATTTTATAATTCCTTTAATGATGTCTAGTTGACAAAGATAATTTGTGTCAATAGACATGATCTTTCCCATTTCGATCTAGGGATGGTCCTCCCAAGCTCCCCTTCCCACCTGGATACATATGTTGACTCTTGTTTTTTTTATTATTTGGGAGCAAATATTTATATATCATGGATAATGCATGGGCAGGTCTTTGCTCCTGTAGTAATAGTTGTTTGAATTCTGTTAATGGTCTATCTAATAAAGATTTTGTCAAGATTGAATATATGTTTGGAGTTGTTGATATTGCATTTACATTCTGGGCCCAAGAAGTCCAACGGGGGGAATTTGCTCTCTATCAGGGTCTGGACCACCCTTACATCCTCATTTCAGTGGTGTAACTAGAACCTTCAGGGCCCCGGTGCAAGAAACCAGGAAGGGCCCCCCTGAACCCCAGCCGAGGCCCTTCCCTCCGAGTCCGGCGGTGGAACTCCAGGGCTCGGTCACAGGTACGACTTTTGTGAGCCCTGTAGTTCCACCACTGGTATCATCAGTTTTTTTTTTTTTTTTTTTTTTTAGGAGTCCCGTTGGGCGACTTTGGTGAGATATCAGAGGTCTAAACAGACCTATGATGTTACACCTTTGAGACAAAGAAGAAGAAGGGAAAGGGAAATTGGGTCCCTGTCCTCTGGGGAGAAGTGGGCCCTGTCCCTAGGAGAGATTGGGTCCTTGTCCTTAGGGGAGATGGGGTCCCTGTCCCCACGTAAGTAGGAGTCCCTGTCCCTAAGGGAAATGGGGTGCCTGTCCTCTGGGGAGAAGTGGGCCCTGTCCCCAGAGGAAATGGGGTCATTGTCCTTTAGGGAGAACTGGGCCCTGTCCCCAGAGGAGATGGGGTCCTTGTCCCCAGAGGAGATGGGGTCCTTGTGCTTTAGGGAGAACTGGGCCCTGTCCCCAGGGGAGATGGGGTCCCTGTCATTAGGGGACACATCTCCCAGAAAGACCTGTCAACATCTGTGTATGACAGGGAGGAGGGGGGGTGCTGGCAGACAAGCCTGCGGTGTCCTGTGGGGAGCCGGCTCTCATAGGACTGCACTGCATCTGTGTGCTTAAAGTTTGTTTGCCCGGGAGAAGCATGCAGTGCAGTGTGAGCCGGACTCGGGGGGCGGGACACCGGACTGAGCAGCACTGCATGGAGCAGGAGAGGGGGACCCGGAGGAGCTGCAGAGGACACAGGTTGTGTGGGGAATGCACAACTAAAGAGCAGCCAGTGCGGTAGTCGAGCATGGAGCTCTGCTAGTCACCCCCCACCTCCAGCCACCCGTGCGCCCGGTGCATAACCGCCTATGCTGCCACCGGCCATATGTAGAGGGGGCCACATGGGCCCCTTGCAGCACAGGGCCCGGTTGCGCTTGCGACTGCTGCACCCCCTATAGTTACGCCCCTGCCTCATTTATATACCATTTTAAAAAGACAGAGGCTTCCATTGCTGGTAGAAACTCTGGATTATAGAACAAAGGTGTCATTGGCACAATCTGGGTAGACCAATTCCCATTCTTTAATCATGCATCCCATGCTTTCAATGTAGAAGATACCAGGATTGCATTTCTCCATTGGAAGTAATGATTTCAATTTCATATCAGTGACGTCCTCCTCTAATTTCACCCATTGCTTGCTTTTTGCGTTATGGAACCAATCCACTATCCTGGACATAAATGCAGAACGGAGATATATTGAAAAATCTGGGAGAGCCAAGCCTCCATTTTCTTTGTCCTAATCGGTATATCTCTTCTAATTCGAGGTGATTTGTGTGCCCTAATGAATCTACCAACAGCTCTACGTAGTTGACCCATTAGATTAGTTGGGAAGAATATTGGGATTGTCTGAAATGTATATAACAATTTAGGCAATATGTCAATTTTTACAATATTAATCCTTCCCATCCAGGAGAAAACCGTTCTGTCATACTTTTGAAGCGATTTAATTATATTCTGTGTTATCTGTAGATTTTAATTCTTGAAGCTTAGTTAAATCTCTAGGAATATATGTTCCCAGATACTTAATGGCTACCTTTTGCCATTTAAAAGAAAAATTTCTTTGAAGATCTATGGTCTTATTTGTTAGTGTAATATTCAGAGCTTCTGATTTGTCATAATTAACCTTTAAAATTGCTCAGTATTCCAAAACGGTTGAATTCCTGGATCAGGTTTGGTATAGTCAATACTGGGTTAGTTATTTACAACAGCAGGTCATCTGCGTATACTGACATTTTGTATTCTGTTTCCTTGATCTTTATCCCTTGTATATCTAGGATTTTATGAATAGCTGTAGTCAGGTGTTCCATAACGAATACATATAACAGAGGGGATAGGGGACAACCCTGTTGGGTACCGATTTGATATTGTCAACGGATCGGAGAGGGTTCCATTTGTCCGTATTCTATCTGTTGGATTATGATAGAGAACCATTATTTTCTCAAAGTCTAGGACCTATTCCCCACTGCTTTAATGTTTCTACGAAAAAACACCATCCCACCCTGTCGAGTTCCTTTTTGGCATCTACGGCTAATAGACAGGATGGGATGGGATGGAATGCTGTATTGTCTCTTGCCTCTCGACCCTTTATAAATCCCACTTGATCTAGGTGAATATATGTTGGTAAAATTGGTGTAAAGCCCCATACACACGGTCGGATTTTCCGATGGATTCTGTCCTATCGGACAATGTTGTCGGAAATTCTGACCGTGTGTAGGCACCGGATCGGACATTTTCCATCGGATTGTCCGACGGACAAAGTTTTATCTCCTGCTCTCAAATTTTCTGACAACAAAGTCCGATCACACCAATTCCGATCGTGTGTAGCCTAGTGTGTAGCCGACGGACAAAGTGCTACGCATGCTCAGATCACATTACAAGACCAAAGCTATTGGCTACTAGCCTCTACGTAGTCCCGTCGTAGTCAACAAACGTCACCATGTTCAGAATGATCGGATTTTCCGACAACTTTGTCCGACCGTGTGTATGGAACACCAGTGTCGGACTCAATCCGTCGGAAAAAATCTGATGGATTTTGTGGTCGGATTTTCCGACCGTGTGTACGGGGCGGGGCATAAGTCTGTTTGCAATAATCTTAGAGTATATCAAAGATCTATATTAGTTAAGGAAATTGGGTGATAATTTCCACATAACGTATGGTCCTCTGGGTATGCTTCCATCCCTTGTGGGGCAAAGGCTCAAGAGGCAGAGATCGAGTTGAAGGTCCTAGTCATAATGGGAATCAACAATTCCTTTAAATGTCCTATAAAAACGCAGGGTAAAGCCGCCTGGGCCTGTGTTTTTGCCTGGTACTAGTGAGTCAATTGCATTTTGCAGTTCTATTGCAGAGAATTCTTTATCCAGATCCTCTACTGTATATTTTTTTGACTGACAATTGCACAGTCGTGTGACGTTGTACCCAAACAAAATGTATGTCCTATTTTCCCCACAAATAGAGCTTTCTTTTGGTGGTATTGGATCACCTCTGCATTTCTTATATTTTGCGATATAAACAAAAAAGACCGTCAATTTTTAAAAAACACAATATTTTGTACTTTTTGCTATTAAAAATATCCCCAAAAAAACAATAAAAAAATGTCTTTATCAGTTTAGGCCAATATATGTTCTTCTACATATTGATTGGTTTGCGCAAAAGTTATAGCATCTCCAAAATAGGGGATAGATTTATGTTGGTTTTTATTATAATTTTTATTTATTTTTTTACTAGTAATGGCGGCAATCTTTGATTTTTATCAGGACTGCGACATTACGCCAGACAGATCGAACACTTTTGACACTATTTTTGGACCATTGACATTTTATACAGTGATCAGAGCAAAAAATAACCACTGATTATTGTATAAATGTCACTGGCAGGGAAGGGGTTAACACTAAGGGGCAACCAAGGGGTTAACTGTGTTCCCTAGGTGTGTTCTAACTGTAGGGGGGGATGGGACTGACTAGGGGAGGAGACAGATCGGTGTACATACTTAGTATGAACACGCGAACTGTCTCCTCTCCCTTGAGGAGACAAATCTCCTCTCCCTCGCTCTGTCAAGACCGATCACGGGTACCCGGCTGTCATCGCGCCCACCGGGCACGCACATCGGTTCCAGGGACATTTTAAAGGGGCAACGTACACATACGGCGATTTGCGCAGCCGTGCCAACCTGGCGGCTGGTCAGCTAGCGGTTAAGAAGCTGACACAAGGTTGACGAGAGCCTTCTTTGCTTCCTGTAGTCTGTTTTTCTATTTCTGGCCCAATATTTAATGAGCTGACCAATGTTGGGCTCTTTCCACTGAAGTTTAATCCACTCTCGAGGAGTATGAGTTTCTGGCCCTCTTTGTGGGATTTGGTCACTTTGCAGAGCTGAGGATGCTCGTTGCTCTCGTAGGTTGACCCTCTCTATCCTCCTGAGGCTGGTCATGGGGAAACCTTGAGAGGGCTTCAGGATTGCCATTGGAGCGCCCTGGCTTGTAGTGAATAGTGTAGTTGAACTGGGCAAGCCGGGCCACCCAACGTTACTCCAAGGGCCCCAAGTTTAGCAGTTTCTACGTAGGGAAGAGGGTGGTTGTCAGAATAGATGTCCACTTGCCAACCTACCAATACAAAGCAAACATTTTGGTGATAGCCCAGACTACCACTAACTGCTCAAGTTTAAAAGAGCTGTAGTTGGTTGGATTACATTCTGTAGGTCGCAAGCTGCGACTAGCGAATGCTATCACTCGTTCAGTCCCATCTTCCTCCTGAGTAAGCACAGCCCCTAAGTCTTGGAGCCTACCATCGGTGTACACCCTAGAGGGTTTATGGTAGTCAGGGTAAGCCAGTATGGGCGCAGAAGTCAACTTTGCCTTAAGGGTCTCAAACGCTTCTGTCAGCGCTGAGCTCAGCTCTTCCTTCTCTGAGCTGGCCACTCATCTGTCAGCTAATTGCCAGCTCCTATCTCTCCACAGTAACTCGCCTGTTGATGAGATCCTGCTCGTCAGTCCTGCCTACTTAAGCCATCCAGCCCAGATGACCTCTGTCTTTGCCACATCTCTAGAGATGCTCTCCTGTATTCCTGTCAAAGACCTGCTTGGCTAACTACTTCTGGCTCCAGATCCTGCTTGATTTTCTACTACGCTTATCTCTAGCTCCCTGACGTTTTGGCTTGTCTGACTAATCCGTTCTGGTTCCTGAACTCTGGCTATGTTTTGACTACGTTTACCTTTTTTTATTATTAATAAACAAGTGAGATTTAACTGTACTTCTGTCTCTAATTCATGGTTTCTGACAAAACTGTACTATGGCTGCACTGTATTGTGTACACCACCAGAAGTGTAGTAGAAACTGTACACACTGTATTAGATACTGTGTACACCACCAGAAAAGTAGTAGAAACTGTACACACTGTATTAGATGCTGTTTACACCGCCTGAAGTGTATTAGAAACAGTACAACACAGAATGCACTGTAGATATAGGCTACACTGGATGCAGAGTATATATATATATATATATATATATATATACATATACACACACACACCCCCTGTTTCCAGGTCCAGATTAAGAGCATCATGGGCCTGGTGCTGAGGATTTTGGTGGGCCCTTTTATGGAAACAAAATGAAAATGCAAAATTTTTTTGCTAAAACAAAATACTCTCACCAGTGATATCAGCCGTGCAGCCTTTGAGCAGCAGCAACACCACCAATACCACCTGCTATGTGGTCTCTCACTAACAGCAACATAGGGCAACCACATTTCCAAACTGCCATTCAGGGACATCCCCCCTTCCCAAAAAAAGATGAGGGGGGATATAGTCTCGGGGTTGATGGGGAAATGGGTGGCAGGGGTGATTTTTTTTTTTTTTTTTGGGCAAATGGCTGGTGTTAGCACTTAAAATCATCCTGACACCATGCTTGATATGGCGTCAGGATGATCAAATTCCATTATTTCTATTACTACATTTGTAATATATAGTGAAATAGTTTAACTCACCATAATGCAGAATCAGTGGGAACCTGAGCTTGTCACTTGCCACCAGATGCAGCATGTCACTTGCCACCATCGCCTGCCGCCAGATGCAGCATGCCAGATGCCACCCATAGCCTGCCATCAGATGCAGTGTGCCACTTAACACCAGCAGCATGCCACCAGATACAGTGTGCCACTTGCCACCAGCAGCATGCCACCAGATACAATGTGCCACTTGCCACCAGCAGCCTGCCACCAGATACAGTGTGCCACTTGCCACTAGCAGCCTTCCACCAGATACAGTGTGCCACTTTCACCCAGCAGCCTTCCACCAGATACAGTGTGCCACTTGCCACCAGCAGCCTTCCACCAGATACAGTGTGCCACTTGCCACCAGCAGCCTGCCACCAGATACGATGTGCTACTTGCCACCCACAGCCTGCCACCAAATACGATGTGCTACTTGCCACCAGCACCCTGCCACCAGATACGGTGTGCCACTTGCCACCAGACAGTGTGCCACCAGATACGATGTGCTACTTACCACCCACAGCCTGCCACCAGCACCCTGCCACTAGATACAGTGTGCCACTTTCCACCAGCAGCATGCCACCAGATACAGTGTGCCACTTGCCACCAGCAGCCTGCCACCAGATACGGTGTGCTACTTGCCACCCAAAGCCTGCCACCAGCACCCTGCCACCAGATACAGTGTGCCACTTGCCACCAGCAGCCTGCCACCAGATACAGTGTGCCACTTGCCACCAGCAGCCTGTCAACAGATACAGTTTGCCACTTGCCACCAGCAGCCTGCTACCAGATACGGTGTGCTACTTGCCACCCACACCCTGCCATCAGATATGATGTGCTACTTGCCACCAGCACCCTGCCACCAGATACGGTGTGCCACTTGCCACCAGACATTGTGCCACTTGCCACCAGCAGCCTGCCACCAGATACGGTCTGCTGCTTCTCACCCACAGCCTGCCACCAGATACAGTGTGTCACTTGCCACCAGCAGCCTGCCACTACCTCCAGGACTCTGCACGGACGGATAGAAGGCACAGGGCCTGCATAGTCAATCAAATCCCTGGAGCCCCCATCCCTCCTGAGCTGGGATGGTATGGCTGTGTGTGAAATGAATGCCAGGAGAATTGATCAGACCAAGTTCTAGGGTATTGTGTGTGCAAGCCTTTGGGCTCACACTGGTGTGTTGCAGTTGGCCGCACTGCTTATGTATCTGCAGTTTTGGCTGCAGTCATATCATAAGGGCGGCACAGTGGTGTAGTGGTTAGCACTCTCACCTAGCAGTAAGAAGGGTCGCTGGTTCGAATCCCAACCACAACACTACCTGCCTGGAGTTTGCATGTTCTCCCTGTGCCTGCAATGTACAGGGATAGGGACAATTGTAGACACTCAGGTTGAACTGGATGGACTGATGTCTTTATTCAACCTTTCTGTAAGGTCCTCTGTTTCAGCCCCTCCGCATCAGCCCCTCTTTCTCTCAATTGGACTTTGGCGGTCAATGGAAAATAACCCTGTCTGTCCGGACAGATAATCAGACACCATACACCATATGAGGTTTGGAAAAAGATGCCTTTACTTCCGTTTCACAGAGCATATACAATACAAAAAAGGGGGAAGAACGCAATTGAACAACCAATCACATTCAACCACTTAAGCATTTTGTTATACGATTCAATATTGATCTGCAAGATTCATAATATTTCTTCTTTCGGACTCAACATAATATTTACTCTAAAAATGTCTCACGCAATATATCTCCTTGATAAGGTTCTCAGTATGTTTTGATAATATATAGAAATACAAAACAGCATACTTGTTATGGGAAGCAGACCCGTTACTAGAAGCCATGAGAACTAAAACTTGTTATGGAAATGTGTGAGTGTGAGATAAACAGAATTTACAGTGAGTTTCTACAGAAAAACAGAAAAACATCTTTGTTACAATACTATTAAATCTTAAATTGTAACTCTACACTTCCCACGTTTCCTTACAATCCCTCCTTTTGATCATAGGAGACTTTAAGAAGTCTCCGCTGATCACTCATTGTACCACCTATATGCTGCCTTGAACAGCGAAAGCTAGAGAAAGTAGAATGGGGGCAAGAAGGTGACAGGGAAGCGGACAAAGGGGAGGATAAATGGTCTCCTTGGATTGATTTTAGAAGCTCATGGAGCTACTTTGAAGAGATAACTAGATAATTAGAAGGATTTATACGACAAAACAAATGACAGTTAGAACGTAATATAGAGGACTCTGGAAGAAAGCTGCCAGGCGGGGGGGGGGGGGGGGGGGAGATGGGGGGGGGAGTTTTCGGGAAAAGGGAAATGTATTATGCTTGTATTGAAAACTTTGAAATAAATAAAGAATTAAAAAAAAAAAAAAAAAAAAGAACATGGTCATGGCTGTTTCAGACTTATCAACTAGGCTCTTTGATTTTGCTACTTTACTTATCAGGTAGAACACCGAGTTGATTGTCACATAAACTGCCAGAGCTAAAATAAGTATCATGAGGAGTATCATACCCGCTTTCTTAAAGTAATTCATAATGTTTTCCCAAATAGAACCGATCCATCCTCCTACACCTGAAAAGGGATTCCATGAGTCCATTAACAACCCAAATCCATCTACCCTTGTGAGGGCATTGTATACGCCCACCCCACCGAAGGATGCAAAAATTTTGTCCCACCAAGTGGTTAATTCCCTCTTGTGTCTGCCAAATTCAAGGTGACCGTGGGCAGGTTTCATGGACACAAGTGTGTCTGACCCTGTGGTCCCCATTAGAGGGATAATTTCCACAATAGTACACCAACCTGAAGTTTTTCTGTCCATAGGGTAAGGGACGGTGGTATGACACCATAGTCCACAACAGACCATCCATCCGAGGGGCTTGAACCACTTTGGGGGGGGCTAAGTTTTGACCTTAATCCCACTAAACACATCCAATCCCCCAAAGAGGGAATCTCCATCTCCACCTTGCCTTATCCAGGGGCTGTCCATGTGTGTGCTATTTATCCATTCAGTAACCCGTGGATTGTTGGATCCCCTTACACATTTACATATGTCATATAGGGACCTGTTACCTATCCTTTCATCAGGGTCCAGGATATTAAAAGTAGCTAACCCGTGGGAGTGGTGTTTATAACAGGGACTTCCTGGGTGGTATTTAGTAACTGCTATAGGGTGATAGGCCTTCCAACCATAGGGACTAAATGTCGGCCTGTGGATAAGTATGACTCCTTTCCATGTATGTTGCTCTGGCATTCACTTCAACAGTACCCTCCCCCATCCCGCACGAGGAGTTTAGCCAACTCATAAAGCCAAAAAATAAGAGTAAGAATACAGTGATGGTCATTTCAATTGAAAAAAGAAAGACTGTCCAGGTGGTGCATTTTCTTGGCTCACGGGGAAAGTCTATGGTAAGAATGGTTTGGGGGTTTTGTGAGAGGGGGCATGGGACAGTAGTGGCTGAGTCTCTTCTTGTGGGGCTCCTCCATTTCCTTCCCTGTCTCCTTTATTTGTGGGCTATTCTTCAACCTTGATGCATGGATCCATTGCAGGCTTTGATCCGTCAGTATTGCTGTCCTGGAGACATTGAGGACTTCAAATGGACCTTGGAAGACGGGGGCCTGGTTGTTTACGGACTGCAAGTTGTTTGATCAGTACTTTATCCCCCGGGACGAAAGGATGTGTTGGTTCTGTGGAAAGAGGAAGAAAGGTGACAGCAACCTTGTCATAAGTTTCAGCAGGGCTACTTACCAGATATTTCACGTACTCTTCCTGTAAGGAATATAAGTTAGATTCCTCGCCTATCTTAGGGGCTTTTTGAGCGGGTCTTCCCATGAGGATCTCAAAAGGGGGACAGTCCTGTCCTAGCATGGGGGGGGGGGGACAGTCCTGTCATCCCTGCGGTCTCTCCTGTTACGGGAATAACTTCCGGCCATGAGGGAAAATAGCAAACTGGAGTATTATTACGCAATATTTGATATTACCTTTCTGTTTGGGCATGTGTGTCAAATCAATCTGTAAGTCTTTTAATGGGCCTATGTGTCCCTTGTAAGTCTTTTAATGGGCCTATGTGTCCCTGAACATTATTCTGGACACAAGTTAAGCAAGTTGCTGAAGGGTTTTCTTACCAAAGGAGCTACTGTTTCTGGAATACCTATGATCCCCTCCTTGTTTGACCACAAGCCGTCCGGGTTGTGTGTCAAACCTTGTGACTCCCAACAGGTAATGTCAGACAATTCTTCTGGCTCGGGCTGGGAAACTTGGGGACGAAAAATCTGTAGAAAACAATTGGAGGGTTGATTGCCTCCTTAGCATTAATTTTGGCTGCTGACTCTTAAGTTGTTTCCCTTAGTAATATCAGATTTGTCATAGGAATGACCTATTACTTTTATGACATTAATAAATTTTTTTTTTTTTTTTTTGTTTTTTAAGGGTAAATGGAGTGCACTTAATAAATCCTCTACCCAGACCTGATTTGAGATTTGCCTATTATCCGCTGTCTTGTACCCGCGGGCCTAAAAGACCCCAAAAGTGTATCTACTGTCAGTGTAAATGTTTACTTTTTGTCCTTTGAATAATTAACAGGCACGTGTCATAGCATAGAGCTCTGCCTGTTGAGCTGAAGTCGCTGCTAGTGGTTTCGGTTCTTATATTATGTCTGGTAAAGTTACTACAGCATACAGTATCGCTTAGAACAGCTGCCGTCAAAAAAAAACATTTATGTAGTCAGTAGATGTAGAAATGTTTTGTAAAAGGTGTACTACAGTATGTGTTGTGTACAATGTAGTATCAGTTCCTAAAGTGATTTTGGATGTTTCCTTTACTGTCATGTTTACTGCCACAGGCAGTAACAGCTTGTAGGCAAGCTGGAAGTCCTTGAATCTGAATGGGGAGTTTTTTGGATACATAAGCCACGGGTCGGTAGTGGGTGCCATGCGCTTGGGCCAGTACGGCAGCCAGCGCAGGGCCCCTGACTATACAGTAAAGAACAAAGGATTTCTTATGATCTGGTAAACCCAGTGCTGGAGCACTGGCCAAAGACTGTAATAAGGTACGTGTTATTTCCTCAGTGTAACACCTGCTTGGGGGCAGTGGCTGCAGTAGAGGGGTGCAAGGATTGAATCATAAAAAGAACAATCTGGGATCCACTGCCTGCAGTAGACAATAGAGCCAAGAAAAGAAAGGAGCGCTGCCTTATCTTTATGTGGGCCGAGACAGGTCAGAGTCTTGACTCTTTCAGGGGACACTTGCCTGGTCCCGCCTGAGATAATACATCCTAGGTATTCCACCCTCTCCCTGCACCACTGGATCTCTTTTGCGAGACACCAAGTGACCCTTAAGAGATAAGTGAGTCATCAGGCTTTCAGAGTCTTCTGCACACTGTGCCCCGCTCTCACTACATAACAGTAGGTCATCTACATATTGCAGGAGTACTGATCCCTGTGGGAGTACCCAGTCATCCAGGGTTAGTTTTAACACCATGGAAAATGCTGCAGGACTGTCCACAAAGTCTTGAGGAAGACAGGCCCAAGTCAGTCGGCCCCGAGCTCGAGCCTCAGGCAAAGGCAAAGATCCTTTGGAAATCCCTGTGAACATCAATGCTAAAGGAAGCATTGAAAGTCTAGTACCCTGGAGTTGGAGTGGAGGAAGCGGGGATGTTTATAAAAATTCCCGTGATGTATGAGGCTAGTGGTGGAAGTGGTTAAATACATTTGTTCACTCCCCTCAAATCCCCCTAGCCTCCACTCGCCGCTGGCTTTCTTTACTGCATGTGTGTATTCCAGGGACTGATAATGGGTTTTAGAATGCCTTTCTGCATGTATGTGGTGATCTGTGGTGTACTCTATACTTCGTCAGCATGACGGTGGTATTGTTTCTGAAAGAATGGTATGATGTTTGGTTTGAAAGTAGGGACATAAGGAGTGCATTTGACATGTCCTACGTCTGTTTTTGACTTTTCCCATATCGGGTGAGTCTCTAATGCTGCTTGTATGGTCATAAAGTAAAACGTAATTTTTTTCTTTTTGGCATAGTCAAGTCACATGTTGATGATTTGGCAGTCATTCCCCCTTGTAGGTCAAATTTAACATTACCCCTAATGAAGACATGAGGTCTCTTCCCTTTAAACATAAGGGGCAGTCAGTGAGGATGGCAAATGTTTGTGTGTAACATCAATCCCATTAATTCCCATAGAGTGGAGCAGCCCTCGGTACAATTTTTTTTTTTTGGGACAAAACGGGTGTCATTAAGACAACTCGTATTAGCCCCTGTGTCCACTAAAAAACATACCACCCATCTCTCAACTTTAAGGACTACCCGTGGAAGTGTTTTCCAGTGGGAAGAGAAGAAATGCATTACCAAGGAGGGAATCTGCTCCGGGCACTCCTATGGATGTTGATGAAAGGGGTTATTGCGAGGGTTGTCATCATTGTACCCTGGCCAATCCATTTGAATTAATTCTACAGTGTTTCTGGGCCTTGATTACAGGACGGTTATATTTTGGTTGCGTTCGGCGGCGGCCAGGTGGTGGGGGTTGGTTTTGGGTGTATTGTTCAGGTTGCAGGGGGCGGCTTTGTTGTGTTGGAGAAGGATATTGCTGTGTTTGATAATTGGGAAATTTACGCTGATATCTGCCTCTGGAAACACTCCACCCCGTCCTTTGAAACCTACCCTGTCCATTTCCCTGGGTGTTTCTTCTGTGCGGACAATATTTTTTCCAATGGGAGGGGTCTCCACAATGAAAACAGCTTTGATTTGGGTATTCTTGTGTTTGCAACGTGGAATTATCAAAGGCTGGGAGCATGGGGGTGGGAGTCCCTGAGGTCTGGGCGAATAGTCCTCCTTTGGTATTAAAAAATCTGGAGGAGGCCCTATTCTTTACATCATCCACAAACTGTGGGGGGGTCAGGGTCAGGGTTTGCCACTTAGTATCGACCAGTTTAATTACCTGGGTCACCTTTGGATATCTCATAGTCAATTCGGTAGTCAATTCCAGTGAAGGATAAAGTTTTTCCTTGGGCTTTTCCTCATTATCAGTTTTAATTATAGCATGGGGTGGCGGAGGTACTGGCACATAATCCTCTGTATCCATTATGTCATAACAAAGGGGTTGGACAGGGGCAGAGGCAAGTGTTGTTTTTTTTAGGAGGCTTGTCTAAGGAAGGATGAGGCTTCTCTAATGGATGAGGGAATTGCTTCTTATACTCTTTTAATGCTTTACACCACATTTTATAACATTCAGTCATATATTCTTTATCATAAGGAAACGGTGGATAATTATACTGCCTATGTTGGCCACACATTTTAGTGACTTCTTCCCATTTCTCTGCAGAATAAGGTCCGCACTCACTTAGTACTCACTTTGTA